>OV651821.1:57082555-57315055 GCA_927349885.1 Psylliodes chrysocephalus
TTGACCTAAATATAAGTATAGGATATTTAATTTTTTTAACACATATCCACAAAACATATTTATTTTTCAAACCTCAATAATTTGTAAAATGTAGATAAATAAAGACATTGTCATAATAATAATATTAATTTTTTTTTAATACATTATTGCTTTGAGTTTTCAAATGAAGTCCCTCTATAAATTATCCCAAAAATATTTTCTTATATTTATCTTACCCAACATGCAATTTTAAAGCAAAATTTATTCACATAATGAAGGTTAATAAAATAAAATGCAATTCGTTAAAATGAGAGAAATCGGTAAATTTAGATAATATGCAAATGAGAATTTATTATTTTCTTTTCTACGCCCCTTTATGATACTACGTCATTGGTAGACCGGAAACACTTGTCGCCATATTCGTTTAGTTCACTGTCAAAATTAGATTCCATCGCGATTCCAAGGTTTAGGTTTCCTCCTTCCTGACTGTATATATTCCATGGAGGCATAATACTAATGGAGATGCCATGAGGCAATTGTTTTGCACATGATACGTTTTATTAAAAATTACCCCAGTAGGTGTGGCTTAAATGGTTGACTAAGCAAGGTCGTATTCAAAAATAATTAAAGTCCGCATGCAGAATTACAACTTTTAAATGACTTACTTACCTAAGATTTGTTTCAACAAGATCGATTCGAAATTAATTTGATGACATTGCGCAATTATGACTTCTACACTATTTACTATTATTTATTAACCGTTTTCCGACTAAGCCAATGCCAAGACCACAAAAGAGATTAATATTATTATATTGTTCTGTCTTCGCCGAAACCGTCCGATATATGACCTGTGTGATCGAAAATCAACGTTCGAATAACACTGTGCTTCAGATTTGTTAATCTCTTTGTGCTTTAAAACTAAAACCCAAACTACGATTTTTCGTTCAAGGACTCTCTTGTCTTGATCAAAGCTGCCAATGTCAAAATCTGACAATGAGGAGAATTATGACATCAAATTACCAAACCAAAAACCAAACCACTACGTGAATTGTGAATAAATATATTTCAGTAAAAATACAGCCGAGTTTGTAGACAGGACAATTAATTACTTTTAAATGTAAAACATGTAGGTCTTTCTGCTGCAGATGACATACATTAAAAATATGACCCGCTACAGTCAAAAGTTTAAAAAGACCAAAAATTCAGCTAGGTATGACTTTATGGTTAAAAGTAGGTGTAAGAAAACCATGATCAAAACTACTCTGTCAAAACCAATTGGAAATAAAAATACTCAGATAATAGTTGTTGGTTTTATTTATGTTTGAAATAATTAATTATATAGGGTAGGTACATATATTACTAAAGTTGCAAGCAAGTACTTACTAAAGATTTCTATAATTGGTACCTATGTATAATAAACAACAATCTCACAGATGCACAGCATACAACTATACAAATGGAATTATAGAGATAATGTATTTTAAAAATAGGCATTCAGTTGCGATTTGTGATTACAAAAAGAAAACTTTAACCACTTTTTCTGATCAGTAATGTTAGTGAAAATGTTTCTAGAAACTGATGTTTTTAATCCTAATAAAGCATTGTGAATTTCCAAGAAAAGTGCAGGATGAAAATTGTTCTGACCAAAATTTTGAATGTCATACCATTTAAAAAGAAACCCTGTGGCTGTGGATAATATTTGACACAATATCTTATCCTAAAAATAACTGTTTGGTTGCACTGTAGGAATAATTTCTTCATTGGTATTTTTTTAGGGTGCAAGGATGACTTGACATTACTAAATTTAAACCTTTGATATAAGTTGTTTTTTTGCTTTAATTTCTGATACACCTGTATTGTACAAACTTGAAAAATATTAAATTGTTTAAGTGGGAAGTTTATATACAAGGTGTCTCATTGAGAAAGGGATACAGAACAACTAAAGAGTCTGATTAAAAATAAGACTATGCTTAGAATGCGAAAATAATAATAACTATTCAGTTTTTCTGTGTCCCATTCTTAATAAGACACTACAAATTTTTTTTATTATTTAAAAAATATTTATTGACCTTTAAACAACACTATTTTGTTGTTTTGATGTCTTAGGCTAGCAGCTTTATTAACTCTAGTTTTAGTGAGATATGTTAGTCGGATACTAACATATTTATCAACTATACACTTGATTAATAATATTCTATGATTATCCAACACAAACTGGTCCAAACTGTGCTGCATAATAGTCGAAAAGACATTAGAATTTATGAATTCTTTTAAAACTAATGTGCTGATGATATCAACTGATATTTTTTTCTTAGAGTCTTTTATAATTTTTAATATTTTTTCACATTTTAAACAAATGTTTATTACATCTTCCGATGGATATTGCAAACCATTTTTATACTTTATATCAATGAATGAAAATAGAAACAAATCTCTAGTTTTACTTATTAAAGCATCTAGACATTGTTCACAAATGATTTTATTTTTTAAATAATAAACAACATATCCAGAAATGTAAGTGATTATATATTTAGAAAAGGAGGAGACTGGATCTGGTAAATAATCATGATCATTTTCAATAACATTCACTTTCTCCAAATCGTCAATATTATCAGACATTGCATATTCCTTTGAAGTAACATTTAACTGGCTTGTTATATTGCACTTTAAAATAGTTAATTCTTCCAAAGGAATACAATTTCCACGGAAACTATATCTTAATTCAACATGAACTAAATTTTTTTTATATGCAGACTGAAATTGCCTGACTGTAGGATTATTGTTAAAACCTCCATGAGACCGTATTGAACAAAAAAATAATTCTAAATCGTCTTGTGAAATTTTGTACAAAGGCAAAAATTTTAAAAACTTATTTTCTACAATTAAATTATTGTATAGTAATTTTAGGCTTGCAATGCATATTTTTAAACCTAGAAAGCCAGTGGATCTATCAGTTTCTAATAGAAGTTTACCATCAGCATGTGTTCTTAAAGAACTAATATATTTATCGACAGAGTCAAGGAAAATACATGTAATATTGTAATTATTTTCAGATAGAGGTTTCTTATAATTGAATTGCAAAAGATTTCGTGAATTCAGGATGTCAAACAAATTGTTAATTTTTCTAATAAAATTAATTGTCGCCCCAGCATTTTTAAAATCTTCAATATGTAGAACGTTCGCACAAAAATCTAAGGCAGTTAAGACGCTTTCGCTAAATAGTTGGGTTGCAAGATGAACTTTCATTTTTTGTTTTTTAAAAGCTATATGTTGCGAGTTTAGCTTATTTGCTAAGTGGAAAGATTCATTTTCCTGTAATTCGTGAAGTTGTTTGAAATACTTCCATTCAACAATTTTATTTTCTTCATTTACAAATGAATACTTTTCTGCTAAAGTATTTCTAATTAACTTTAGCATATGTGGCGGATCTAAAAATATAACAATTTCTTAATTATTTGATGGATGCTTGAAACTTGTTTTATGATGTAAATTACAGCTCATTGTTAGATTATTAGAAGCACCATCAAATGTTAAACTTACAACACTCTAACACCTACTTCATAACATTTCTTCAAGCATTCTAATACCAGCCCCTTTTTCTGTTCACCTGTCATACTTGCAATTAAAAAATATCCTACTGGAATTTTGCAGCTTCTATTTACACAATTTAATAAGAAAACAAGAGCATTGTTTGCAAGCGTAGTTTCATTTGCACCCGTTCCTACATCTACACAACCATAACTTCTACGTTCGCTTCCAACAAACTCCTCATGTTGACGAATGGCCATTTCATCTATAATAAGTGCACAAATTATTTTTTCATTGGAAGAATTTTATTTAATCTGTAGGGCATTGAAAGCCTCACTTGTAAATCCAGGCTCACCTTTTCTACTTTGATACCATCGACTGATTGTACGGAAAGGTGGTAAGCAAGTGTCAAATGTTCTTCTTACATAAATATAAGCAGCAGGTGAGTAATAGTGGAGAGTTAAGGAAAACACTTTTAGCTCTTCTGAATACTTCTTAGGCAATGGTAGGTTAGACTTTTTTTTTTAATTGCCTTCTACATATCTCGATGGGGCCCCAAGTTTTGACATTATATCTAACTCCTCATTTAATATATTTTTTAAGTTGGCAATTTTATTCACTTTTCGAGAAAGTTGTCGTCTTAGCAATTTTAATTTTTGTTTTCTTTTTGCACTTGTTGCCCGGATAGAGGAGAGTATGTAATATTTTTTGTTTCTTTGGCATCAGCGGTTCTTCATATGGAATATTTAGAGAAGAAGTAGATGGTACAGGTAATTCGATCTGACTGGTTTGATTTGCTGGTTTAATAAGAATATTTGATAGGATCCTGATTTTTGGAGGAGGAGGTGTAGGTATGGATGGGTTAGTCTGGAACAAGATTTGGTATGTTATAAAGCCTTAAATATAGATCCATGATACAAAAACTACTAGTTTAAGTTCCAAAACTACTAATTTTTAAATATCATTAACTTCGTAATATGTTTTAAATTATATTTATTATGTATTGTGAACAAAGTCGGCAGGTTTTTAAATTAAGGAACATCAATTTAATGTTTATTCATTTAATATTAATAATAATTGTAATGTGGTACATGAGCGGGCATATTATTTTATATCATGGACGAGGAGGTACATAGCAGTGAGTGATGGCCACAAATCTAATTAAATAATAAAAATACATCACCAGTATTTATTATTATACAGTATATTCATTATCAAAACGGTATAATAATAGGAAATTAGGATCTAATAAAAACTGCTTTTAAATACTTGAAATTTTTTTCTAAATTATGTATTACTTAAAAAGTTAGTCATTTAAGTGTAATTATAAGTTGGTTTTTAAGTTTAATTATAAGTTGGTTTTTAAGTTTAATTGTAGTTGGTTTTTAAGTTTAATTATAAAGTTAGTTATTTAAGTTTTATTATAGTTATCTAAGTTTTAATATAGGTATTTGTCTTTATTATAAAGTTAGTCAAGCCAATGTTCTTTATTAAGTTAGTTATTTAAGTTTTATTGTAAATAAAGTGTATACTAACTAAACATTCATTTATTGTCGGAATAGCATTCTTCTTCAATCTGACCCTAAACTCACACTTATCAAAAAATTCTTCCTTGAAGTGAATAGAGCACAACATGCTATTCTGTTTAGGCTCAAATTAGTCTTTTCTCACAAATTTACACCAAATTTTGAGATATTGTGGGTCTTTTGGAAACCTATAATAAAAAAAGTTAAGCATTCTAAAAAAAATTCTAAGTACACTCCTTATACTTACTTATGAAAACTTAGATATTTTCTTACGCTCTTTCACTGAAGAGTTTTTACAATTAATTTTGGCACACTTAGTCATGATTTTTATACAAATTAATAAAAAAATAACGTCGAAATATTTAAATTTGAACAAAGTTCTGACAGCTCTTTGACAACTATGACATGACCACTAAGAGAGGGGGAAGGGGTGTCGTTTTCTTTGGCATGTCATCTCCATAGTATTCAACCTCATTGATATATTTCAAAGACATAACAACTAAGAGACCAAATTGTTTACATTTTTATGTGGTAAATCATTATTCCCACCAGATTCTCGTTTATTGCGTCTTTGCCGATTTTATCAGTCTTTAAAAATTATTTGGAGAAATTACTTTCGAAAAATAAAATTTGATGTGCCCTGTAACTATAATTTTATATTATATAAATAAAAATATGTTTTTAATCAAATTATTCTTTGAAGTTTTAATATAAGCTAAATTTTTATTAAAAAATCAATATTAATCTAAACAAAATATTAGGGTTTCGAAGACTCCGTAAATACGGCAACGCTGAATATCTTATTTTACGAATTTACCTCCGAGCAATTACTATTGCTCGGAGGAATTTACAATTTTTATGAATGAAATGTAGTACCGTAACCAGCCGCAACGTTGCCAATCGGGTATAACAGCTATTTTGTATTTCTGACAGTATCTGACAGTTTCTGTGTGACTTATTGATTTATTCATTTATAAAATACTATTTTTGTGAACTTTTGTGAGAAATATAAAGAATTATGGTACATGTGTAGTGTTCAAAAAGGTAGATCATTTAAGTCGAAATGTATGGTTTCATCGGTAAGTATTTTTAGGTTAAGATATGTTGTTTTCATTTTAACCATTGGAGTAGGGCACCCATCTTAAGACTGTTTCGACTATACAATTTCTTGTACAAGATTTGATACAATTTCTTATAGAATTTAAATTATATAGGATCACATAGTAAATTGTTTGAAAATTGATTATCCAATCTAATTTTTCAGACAATTTACTGCAGGTTTAATAATATACAATTTAAATTGTACAAGAAATTGTATCAAAAACTTGTGTAGTCTAAAACAGTCTTAAAACAGTTTTTAGAATGATATTCCTTTTATAAATTAGTAAATTTTTCTTATACCAATAAATAATTATTGAATAGTGGCAAAGAAAATTTAACGTAACATGTAGAATACCTTAAAAATGATTTACCTATTGAGCACCTATACATATTTTTTATTATTCTATTTAGGTTTCCGCAAGATCCTGAGAAAAAAACTTTGGTTTTCTCTAATAGGAATCCTTGAAAATCAGACCCTTCGTAAAAACCCAGAGTTGTGTTTAGAACAGTGTTTTCCTGAAAATGTTTTGGTAAGTGCAAATGGTACTAGATATATTAGAAAAGATGCAAACTCCAGACGGTGTGAGGGCTTTCTATTTTTGGATGACTTATCCAACAGGTAAAAATACAAAATATTAATTTTTTGTTTACCTCTAAACATTATTTATTACCTATATGTATGTATATCTAATGTATGGGTTTCTAGTTCTGATTCAACTGTTTTTGGAACACCACCTGCTGCAAAAAGAAACATTGCAGTAAGTTATAACATTAATAACTAAGCATAAAAAAATTAAATGAAATTTTAGTTAATAAAATTAAAGTATTTTATATATGTAAAACGTTATTTTAAAAACTTTTACAGTTTTTTTACGATATTTTTTGCCATACCATGTGTTTTTGTAGTTATTAATTAAAAAGTTATATATTTTTAGGACAGTATTTTATTTAGATACCCCTACTTACTTAATGTTAATTTAAAATTTTAAATAATTTTGGTTAACATCATACCAGGCAAATATATAGTAAATGCCAATTAACTATAAACCAATACATTTTAAAAATCGAAAGGTAACTTGAATTCGCTTGTATTTGAATTTACTTGTACTTGAATTTACCTACATGAAAAATCAGCAAGTATCATGCAAAACTATTGCCATATAATCTGATAGCCAAGCAGCTATTAGGCAATTCTCTCACCAGAAATCAAATCACGACTGGTGAAATACTGTCTAGAAGACCTGACAGAGCTAAGTAGTTAAAAGAAGGTGACCTTAGCCTGGGTTCCAGGCCATGAGGGATATCAGGGCAACGAAAAGGCCGACGAATTAGCCCGAGGAGTCTCAGATAAGGCCATGACAGGCCCCGAACCCTTCTGTGGAGTTGCTAAGGCATTGTGCAAGGCATCCATAAAACAATGGATGCAAAAAGAGTCTCAGTAATAGTGGAACAACTATCCAAGAGTGAGACAGGCCAAACAGTTCATCAAGAAACCATCGGCCAAGTTCACGAAAGACTTACTGGATCAAAAGTGTCAAATCGTTAGGATAACAGTAGGCCTTCTTACTGGATACTGTCGCCTCAAAAGGCACATGAGTGTCATAAATCCAGCAGAAGAAGCAATTTTGTGCAGGTTATGTAAAGAAAGAGAGAAACTAATATTCCACGTCCTGTGCCAATGTGAATGCCTGGTAGGAACGGGGTTTCTAACATTGGGCGAAGAAAAGCCAATTGCATGCAACTACATGCGGGAGCCACTGTTAAAACTACTAAGACTAATAAAAAAGACCAGGCTAGACGACATACTCTAAAACACTGTTTACAACGTTGCTAGCCGGTCCTAAGAGATCTGTCTTTCTCTCTTCCACACACTAACAATTTTAAAACAATAACAGTCCGCAATTGTATGGGATTTATGAATGAAACATTTTGTCTATATGTTGTAATGTCTTTGATATATTCTTAGTTAGAATGGCATATTGAGATCACGGACTTTGGCAACCTCCTTGATGACATAGAACAAGAATCAAAGTAGGACCTATGATCTAGGGTCATGGATATTAATTAAAGGTTTTAAAATTCACCCCCTCTAAAACCTACACTTTAGGGGGGCCATACCGGGAATTCAAAGTGGGAAATAACGTTGTCTAATAACCCTCAAAGCCTCGGCGTGGGGCCTACAATACATGCAAAAACCCTCTCGGCACCCGGTCTAAGAATATATATAGTAAAAATTAGGTTGTTATAAATTTCTTTCGTATATTTATAGAAAATTCACGATTCTGGCTTCGAGTAGTAAACTAATAAACAATGATTACTTTTCTTTTCTATATTTAACACAAATGAGTTAAAAAGATTATATGTCAAAGATTTGGGGTTGAGGTAAGTCTTTTGTTGCTATATATCATATAATTATTTTTACTAATGTTAGTCTTTTTTTTTTAGGTTAAAACAAACAAAATAGCCCTTTAGATACAGAGATTGTAGCGGCACTTCTAGAAGATTTGCTTTACAAAGTGAGTGTAAATTACCGGAAAAATTAATGAAATTAAGTGTAAAAGGCAATTGATTATTTTAAATAAATTATATCTTTGAGTTTTAATTTTCAAACTTATGTCTAAGGCTTATCTGTAACTTCCAGGGATCCTCCGTATTTTCTCGTTCAATATGTACACAATTTCCATCACCATTTGACAGTACAGAGTGGATTCAAGGATGGTTCTGCAGCTAAACATCCATACTACAGCAAGAGACAATTTACTTAAAATTATTATCCGATGACTCTTGACATGAGTAGGTTTACTAGGTAGCCAGAGGTAGGTATACCTTGACACGGTCATACTATACCTAATTAAATTGTAACTGAGCTAGTTAAAAAAAAAAACTAACAATAAAAGGCCTAAAATAATGATTTATTTTATGTAAAATGATGTAAGAATTATTATTTTAACTAATTTTATATCCAAACTATATTTTAAACCTACCTGGGGTGGTATGGGGCCAAATGTGGCTTCCAAAGAAGCGATATAAATTAAATCGAAAATGTTATATGGATTTTTTTCTATCCACAAAAGTAGAGTCTTGTTTATGTTTCCCAAACAAAATACTCTTCCAAATAAACTTTTTCCCTGTGAAAAATCCGCAAAAATGCGAGAGCAAGCTTCCTCTGAAAACGTGCTTTTCAAAAGGAAGCTTGAAAAAAACCTGTCCGTTTTTTTTTCTTAATACCGAGTTTATCAGCTAATTCTAGTGTAATTTGATATATAAGGTTGGCCATATGATAATTTAAAATAATTAGATATCTAATTAATAAGTTCTGTGGTTCTTGATGAGAATAGGAAGAAAAAGTAGACTAAAATTTGACCTTTAACTACTCATATTTACAACTCGGTTTTAAAAATATGTCAATTTAGATTTAAAATAAATTATTTTGAAGAAGATAAGTAATTTTGTTTTTATTCCTATATACCAAATCTTTTAACCCATAACAATGTGTTCTTCTTAAATATCAATTATCGCAGTAATATGCGATATTTTTTTTTTATTTATATCAAAATGAGTTTCTCTACATTAAAACACTGGGAAATGGAAAGGAGTTTGTAAATATTTGAAAAAAGGTAACAAAATACAATATGCAATTTATTGAAAATGTAACACGAGAAAAAAAAATAAATGGTAATAAAACACGAATTAATTGTTTTTGCATATATAAGATTTAAGTATTCCTATTATTTTTTTTGATACCTTCGTGGACACATTTTGATAGCAATTCAACGGTTCATTGTTTTCAAAACAAGATTCTACATCTTCCAGTTGACTAAAATAAAATAATATACTTAATTATTGTTAATTATGCATTTTTTTGTGGTAAAAGAATATTATTAATTCAACTTTACTAACCTGCACTGTTTGCTAATTCCTTCAATATCGTAAAGAGGTAGAGGATTATTATAATTTAAAAAGCATTTGTTCACTAGATCACTAATTCCTTTATTATAACAGCTTCGGTCACTTTTATCAAAGAGATCTGCAAAAATAAATTTAAATGTACTTATATTTTTTTATTGGTTCTATTAAATCTTAATAATATCAATGCTATGCTATAAAGTAATATTAATTTTCATTTAGATTTATGATTATAAACGGGGTAAATAGTGTTGAAGAAACTTTTTATTTTATTTATTAGGTAAAAATTGTAATAACGACAAAAATCCCAATTTGGGTTTAAATTCTCAACATATAATTAAGAAAAAAACGAAAATAAACCAAAACTCAAATGTGATAGATTGAAAATGAAATAAAATGAATTTAGCTCAAAGCCTGAATATCACATAAAATACAACGACCGTTTCCCCTTTAAAAAAACAACTACTCCTTTGGCTAATACCACAACAGGCATTGAATTACATCCGAAGGAAAAACGGCAGAGATAGAAATTAATTTTCAACACTCTCTACTTTGATTTTGCTCACCAAGGAGAACATCATTCTTGGACCGGTTTCGTCCTTATTAGGACTCCTCAGCAAGAAATAGATAGATTCTCAATTCCAGTCTCTAATGGAATTAACAAATGCTACACATTTCACCAGTATACCATAAAGTTGGTTATGAAGAGAATAAAAATTCAAGTAGTGAAAATGGTGTCGCCATCTGTTCTTAGTAAGCAAAATCAAAAATCGCTGTGGTACCTACTTAGAAAACTAGGTAGAACCAAAAAGTACCAATCGGGCAATTTGTAAACGAAAATAAACCAAAACTCAAATGTGATAGATGTAAAATGAAATAAAATGAATTTAGCTCAAAGCCAGAATATCACATAAAATACAACGACTGTTTCCCCTTCAAAAAAACAACTACTCCTTTGGCTAATACCACAACAGGCATTGAATTACATCCGAAGGAAAAACAGCAGAGATAGAAATTAATTTTTAACACTCTCTACTTTGATTTTGCTCACCAAGGAGAACATCATTCTTGGACCGATGATGATGTTGATGTTGATGTTCTCCTTGGCGAGTAAAATCAAAGTAGAGAGTGTTGAAAATTAATTTCTATCTCTGCTGTTTTTCCTTCGGATATAATTCAATGCCTGTTGTGGTATTAGCTAAAGGAGTAGTTGTTTTTTTGAAGGGGAAACGGTCGTTGTATTTTATGTGATATTCTGGCTTTGAGCTAAATTCATTTTATTTCATATAATTAAGAAGCTATATTGAGGAATTATTAGCAGGCTTATCTAAAAGAACTAAACCATAGAGCATTCAATATAAAAACCGATACACGTCAGAGATGACGTCAGTGACAGTCATTGGTACATCACACACACTAATAAAAATAATTAAATTTTATTTTGCAAATAAATGAATAAATTTAGACGCATGGAGTTCATTTTTATAAAATTGCATATTAAAAATGTATTTTTTATCATATCACAATTGTAAATGTACTGTAGGCAGATTATTAACGGAATACTTTCTAGTGAATTTCATAATAAAAGTTGGCATCAAATGTGTCAGCTTTCAATTTTAATACATTGTTGTCAATTGTTATTTGTTTTGTATTATTTTGCATCGATCGATTTCTTTTCAACAAATTATTTGTTATAGTCGACTGTAATGATTTGAAAGAAATATTTCTTTGAAATAAATATACTAAAATAAAACGCAGGTCTGATCGAAACAACGATTTATAATCAACTAAATAAACACAAATCCTTTTCTAACAAAAACCCCAAAAAGAATCATTCCGTGATTCAGCTGTTTTATCAGTACTTGGAACATTACACAACGCCTATTGCTATCGGCAATCAACGTCATGTACAGGGCGATTATTCCTTAAATTTAAAGATCGCCCATAGTCGGCCAAACCTGACGGTCTTTGCGCTCCGCAAAGTCTGCTAATATTGACGATTATCTGAAACATATCAAATTCAAAAATTTTAAACTGTAATATTAATATTTATTGTGAGTCTTGTTCATCCTCTTCGGAAGAATTAGAACCCACAATAGTTCTATAAGCCTTAAGCTTATCAGAAGGACATAATATTCCTTTATATGACAGTCAAGCACGTTTTGCCCCAGGTATATCTTCTACCACGTACCGATCGTTATCAAGTACACCAGTGATCACGTAAGGCCCCTTGTATCTAGGCTCGAACTTTCTACTTTTTCCATCATTTGCACTTTTAGGTGCCTTAACGAGCACTTGTTGCCCGACTTCGTAAGCACGGGGTTGAGCGTGTCTCTTATCATAGGCCCGTTTCTGAACCAGTTGCTGTTCGGCAGTCTGGTCAGAAACCTCCTTTCTCAACTCGCTCAACGCCACAGGCTCGTCTTCGCATACCTCAGCGCTAAGGAATGCGTCACTAACCCCTCGCGGGCGATAACCTAAAAACACCTCGTAAGGCGACTTCCCGGTCGTTGTATTAACCGTTGAATTAATACTTTACTTAATTTTTGGAACTGTGTCATCCCAGCGCTCTTCTTCCTCCGTAGTGGAAGTCATAGCACTGAGGATAACGCGGTTCATTCGTTCCACCTGGCCGTTTGCCTGTGGAGTAGCAGTAGCACAGAGTACATGCTTGATGTTTACGTTACTGCAGTAGCTTTTAAATGCAGTACTAGTAAATGCCGTACCTCTATCGGAGATTTAGCGCCGTAGAACGCCAAACTCTTCTATAATACCATCAAGAAACTTAAGCACGGGGTTAGTACTTGTATTTTTAACGGCCTTCATGAAAACAAATTTGGTAAAGCCATCGACAGCGACAATGAGATATCTGTTTTTCTTTCGGCCGGTTTCTTGTTGTACAAACAGCCTAACCAACAGGAGATATAATTCCGTACATAATTGCGCATGACTGGAAACCAATAACGCTTCTGAATCGCTTCAAGAGTTTTATCGACGCTAAAATGACCAGCTCCATCATGGTACCAGATTAAAATGTTACGCCTTGCTATCTTTGGCACTACATACCGTTTACCTTTTCTTGTTATTCGATAAAGGCGATTATCCTTTAGGACGTATTCCTTTTGGACGTTAATATCTTCAGAGGTAATTGGCCCTTTGGTCAATATCTTATACACCTCGCGACAACGTTAGTCTGTGAGTTGAGCGGATAATATCCAATCATCTTCGCTAACATTCACATGTAATATGGGAATTTTCACAGTTGCATCTTTATTTCGGACTGGATTTCTACTAAGAGCAACTACATGACTCATTTTCGAACCGGGCCTGTACTCGATAGAAAATCAAACTCTTGTGCAGTTAACCACCAACGGCCTATCCGTGGTATTAAATCTCTTTTCATCAGTGTGGAACGGAGTGCATTACAATCTGTCACAATTTTAAAGTGAATACCTATGAGGTATACCCTAAACTTTTTAAAGGAATTAACCTCGGCCAGCGTTTCTAGCTCGTAAGAATGGAATTTTTGCTCGTCTGGTGTAGTTGCTCTACTAAAATATTGAACTGGTTTTAGCTCATGATTTGGTTGAAGCTGTAGCAACATACCACCTATACCAATCTTACTGGTATCTGTGTGGAGTTCGGTTGTCGCCTCGCGATCGTATATCGCAAGTATCGGTCTTGTGGTAAGCCTTTGCTTTAAGTCATTAAACGAACGTCCTTTGTTTTCTGACCAAATAAAACTTTTTTTTTGTCAAATTAGTTAGAGGTTTTGCGATTACAGCAAAATTTTGGATAAATTTTCGGAAATAGCTACTTAATCCAAGAAATTGACGGACTTCGTGAACATTTTTGGGAGTGGGGAATTTGGATACTGCAGTCGCTTCTCACGCTTACTCTTGGAACTTTTTCGGCATCGGCATTCTTGTGTATTATATTCTGAACTAGCGTTTTTAGTTGTTTAATCTTGCGGTTTGCTCTTAATAAGCCATCGCTTTTAGCTGGAGAGCGTGAGCGAGAGTCTGAATCATCAGACGAACTTTTTCTTCTTGGCTTGTATGACCGTTCTTTCGCCTTTTTCTCGCATACTACCTTTTCTGTACTTCGTGTTCGATACCTTTTTTCTGCAGTGTCGCTACTGCTTGAACTCGACGAACGGTATTTTTTTGCGTCCTAATTTTAAACGACCCATATTTTTTTTTACGTTTGGGACACCTTTTATGTCCACAAAAAGAAAATCAAATAAATTGTTCTTAAACAACACCGAAAATATTTTTTTTTTAATCTAATATGAAACACCTTGTATGTCTGCACGTAGATTGGACCTCACACCTGAACTGTAATCGACTGTAATGATTTGAAAGAAATATTTCACTGAAATAAATATACTAAAATAAAACGATTTATAATCAACTAACTAAACACAAATCCTTTTCTAACAAAAACCCCAAAAAGAATCATTCGGTGATTCAGCCGTTTTATCAGTACTTGGAACATTACACAACGCCTATTGCTATCGGCAATCAACGTCATGTACAGGGCGAGTATTCCTTAAATTTAAAGATGCCCTACATTGTATTTTAGATTAAATTATTAACAAACTGTTCTTTTCAGAAAAAAATTATTAGGAATTTAATAGTGGTGTTCGTTTATTGTGTATTTTTTCATTGAAAAATGCCAAAACAATTAAGTAGTCGCTGCAAGAAACTAGTGGCTTCTCTAATAAATTATTTTGAGAAAGCACGTGATAATAATGGGCCTTTGTTACCTTACAGCTGTAAGAGAAGTAAGTTGATTAATAATGTATTACCGTCAAATTAATATAATTATTTTATTTCAGCGTGTCGCAGACGCACTTAATCTCAATTTTTGTACTGTTAGTTCTATTTCACAAGCTGTAAAGAACAGTGAAGTTCTAAAGTCATCACTAATAGAATTCTGAATACCGGTGCTATTCGAGATGTTATTTATAGCATGTACGAGTCTAGTAAGTGTATATGTATGTAAGTGATACTCCCCTTGTACCCAACATTATTGACCACGTGTCAGTGTCAATTGTCAATACTCCTGGCAAGTCAGGACGGACGAACGGAGAGCAGCGGAGGGGAGCAGCAGTCGGAGTCATAGCTCGACCGCGTAGCCACGCAATACAATATAGAATAGTGTAATACTAATAAATAAATAGTTGTGGTGGTTTAATGACTTTTATTAAGCTTAATTATCCCTTACCTTAACATGTATATAAATTATTATTAAACAATTACAAATTAATGTATGATTTCAGAGGAGCATGTAAGTTTAGATTTTTTGTTGGTGAAACTTAATGAGGAGTTGTTCAACGGATGTCGCATATCATTGCATACCTTATTATTAGAAATATGTTTCAAATGACAGTAAGATGAACCAAGGCGAAGCCTTATAAAACTTCCAGATATTGCCCTGAAACGGGCAGAATTTTTAAGAAAATATACCAAAGAAAAGGAAGCAAAGGACCCCACAATAATCTTATGAAAATTGGGTTTCTGTCAAATTGTCTAAATTTTTGATATGTTGTAGATTTTGTCATCCTGAACAAAAGTCTTCATGGGCACAAAAAGCAAAAATGAATATTTTGGCAGCTACAGAGCTGCCAAAGCTCTCCTGACCCGTTGCAAAACTGTTCATTTTCAATACTATTTACAGATGTCAAAGGCATATTTTAATTATTCTTATATAAAGGGTAATGTTTTTGAGGTTACTGGATTCAACCCTCATGTCAGATTGGACAAATTGACCGTTGACAGCTGGCATTTCACTGTCAATGAGAAATATAAAAGTAAATATCTCCTTTTCACATTGAGAGTTTGGGTTTTTGAAGTCGCTGAATTTAATTCTCATGTCAGATTGGACAAATTGACCGTTGACAGCTGGCATTTCACTGTCAACGAGGAATATAAAAGTAAATATCTTCTTTTCACATTGAGAGTTTGGGTTTTTGAAGTCGCTGAATTCAATTCTCATGTCAGATTGGAAAAATTAACCGTTGACAGCTGTCAACTGTCAACGACCTCAAAAACCCAAACTCTAAATGTGAAAAGTGGGTATTTACAATTTTATTCCTCGTTGACCGTGAATTGACAGTTGTCAACGGTCAATTTGTACAATCTGACATGAGGGTTGAATCCAGTGACCTCAAAAACATTACCCTATAATAATAATAATTAAAATAGGCTTTTGACATCTGTAAATAGTATTGAAAATGAATAATTTTTCAACCGGTCAGGGGAGCTTTGGCAGCTCCGTAGCTGCCAAAATATTCATTTTAGCACTTTGTGCCCATAGAGACTTTTATTCAGGATGACAAAATCTACTACATATCAAAAATTCAGACAATTTGACAGAAACCCAATTTCCATAATAGCGTTTTCGACTGGTCACACTCACTGATCTGGTAAAATAATACAGATCAGTGGTCACACTCAGTTCACACTCGTAAAGTGCGAGTTTTCGTTGATCAGCACTGGTTTAATTTAGTGACGTCATACAAACTTAATTCAACCGAAAACGCAGTTGACCACCAGTGCATTGTATTATATTTGACAGTTGTCATTTGAGTAATAAATAGAAGTACCTTCCAAATTCCAAACCAGATCCAAACCAAGCTTCCATTTTAAATATATATTTAATATTATTATATTATAGAATATTTTCTCAATATATTAACATAAACTTACTTATGTCTAAGTACTTAAGATGTCAGCGTATCTATGCTTATACAGGACTAACAAGAATATTTATGGTACCTACCTGGGAATCATCCAGGTGCGACACCACTGATTCAATGTAATCTTTTATTTTTAGCAGTTTACTTTTATCACACTTGGCCTTAAATAAATCTTCTTTGTCTGAATTGACGAAGAAGTTTTCAATATTTCTTTACAAATTCTACAAAATTTACACAATTTAGAAACATTTCTTCATTTGCCATCGCCATATTTATTACGACTGAACTGAAACTTAAAACCTGTCTCTGCACTCGGTTCACAAAAGTGCGCACTAGTTCATTTTTTTGAGTTCAACTCATTCCAACCGAAAATTCAAAAACTGACCCGGTTCGCACTACCCTTGCGATTTGAAAACAAATGTTGCACCGAGTGTTAATAAGTGCGTACCAGTTTCACCAGTCGAAAACGCTATAAGATTATTGCGGGGTCCTTTGAACCAGTTTGTTTTTATTGATAAGACTTGGATTTTCCAAAATGGCACCATAAACCGTTCTTGGCAAGACAGCAATAAAAAAAGTGTAAAAAGTACAAAAGTTGATGGTAAAAGGTTATTAAAAGAAAAACTAATGAATATATACATGTTAACTGTATATTGATCTCTTTTATAGATATATAATTGTTGATGCTGGAATCGAAAATGGATTTATTGATGATGCCGAGGCCATATTTGCTTCAAAAAGCAACGAGTATGATTATCACGGTGAGATGAATAATGAAATTTTTTTAAAATGGTTCGAAGAACAATTGCTTTGAAGACTGCATAAACCATCTTTAATTGTAATGGACAATGCTTCATACCATAGCACATTGGTACACAAAACACCGAAAAGTAATTCGACTAAGGATTAAATTCAAGAGTGGTTGACGAATCACAACATACCTTATTCAGTCACCATGTTTAGGGCTGAACTTTTAAACCTTGTTAGACGGTGAGTAATGGAAATCTACTTTTTCTGTATTTTTTAAATGATTTTATTTTTTTAGTAATAAACCACCAAAAATATATGTAGCTGATATGCTGGCTGAACAGTATGGACATAAAATGTTACGTTTTTCTCCTTACCATTGTATTTTTAATCCACTAGAACTGATTTGGGGTATTTCAAAACAATATTATAACAGGCACATTGGTCGGGATGGAAAGGCACAAAGAGATTGTATAGACATGTGGTCTGAAGCACTCCGAACCATTACCCCACAAATGTGGGCAAACAGTGTAAGACACACTGAAAAATAAATTTTTAAATGGTGTGAAAGAGAGCATATATTGGACCGATCGGAAATTGCTCCCATTATTATAACACCGAATAGAGATGATTCTGATTTTAGTTCTGGTTATTCTGACTGATTTTAGCTTAAATATTATTTAAGTTTTAAAATGTCATGTGTTGTTAATTTTATTACCTACTGTTCTAATTATTGTTACTTCTTTTAAATATGGATGTTTATAAACTAACAATATAATTATTTTTTATTGTAAATTAAATTAAGCCTAAATAAAATTTGTTTGTTTTTTCACCCTTAACCTAACCTTTTTTTGTCATTTTTAACCTCTTGTGCAAAATTTATTACTATTAAATTCAGTGTTTTTCTAAAACTTCAATTTAAACATTATAAATGACCTTCATTGGCTTTTAAACTTAATTGTTCCTAATAACATAGCCAAAAAAACTTAACCTCATAGTTTTAAAAATTCCTACATTCTTAGACTATTTTGAAGATTGGGCAACACTGCAAGGCTATGACTTCACAACTGATTGATGGCGTGTATTGGTTTTTATATTGAATGCTCTATATCTAATTCGTACTTATAAAAAAACGACGTTAGAAAAGTAGGTACCTGTTAACTGTGCTATTTTAAATATAAAATAATTGAGCAGCATATTAAAGAGAACTTGTAACTTAGACTACGTTTATTACACCCAGGTCCGCGTCTAGCACTTCTGGCGCCCTTATGCAAATTTAAAATAACTGCCAAAATTTGTATTACGTTTATATGTGAGTACAGATACGGGTTGAGTTAGGTATTATTATCCTCTATTGAAAAATAATTTTAGAAAGTATTTTCATAAATTTATTTTCATTTTTATATTTTACAAGTACAAGCCATACAAATATGTTCTCATTAAGGTACATAACATAATTATAAACTTATATAAAACGGAAATATATTCTAATAGTATTACAACTCAAAATTTTTGTATTTTAGTTTTAAATGTAATGATACAAAATCGCAAGAAATAAAACAAATATTTAAAACATTAAAAATACTCGTTCATACACGGTGTTTCATTGGGAAAGGGCCTAACTTTAACTGTAGATGGGAATCACTTTGGTGTTTCCAAAAACCTATATTTAATGGGTCTTCTGCACTTTATAACCGAGATACAGGGTGTTTTATAAATTTATCCTATTTCTTTCGGACCTCATAACTTCCGATTTACCACGTATATTATTTTGAAATTTGGTACACGTAATAACCATTACCTAGAAACTCCATCAAAAGCATCTCCAAAAAGATAATGCAGGTCCGGCTTAACAAAAAATTTCAAAACTCGTCTTTCCTAAAAACAACACCCTGTATATAGATTTTTTTAAAATTGCTCTTTATAATTGGAAAGAGTATAAAAAATCGAATCTACCTACTTTCTTTTTATTTTTCCGCAGACAATTTTACTACCAAAAATTTACCGTCAAAGTTATAATTTACGCACGTTTTGGGGGTTAACAATGGTATCGAAGAGGTTTTTTTTTATTTTTTAGCTTGAAATGAAATCTATTTTATGCATCTAGAGAAGCATCCTAGAAATTCAATTAAGTTTTTATGTTTACGAGTACAGACCACTAAAAAATGTGATAACAGGGCCGTACTTAGGACATACTCATTCAATATGTTTCGAATATTTCGAACACCCTGTATAAGGATATGTATCTAGAAACTATGCACTTCTACATTTAGAATAACAAGAGTAACATACGAGAAATAAATTTATACTTCAAAAAACGCAGAAGTTTTTATTAATTTTATTAATTGACATGAAAAGAAAACAAGAAATTCTAACAACATTATCCAAACGAAGCAAGTCTAACCTACAAAAATTGCTCAAAATAACCTCCATTCTGCTCTATGCACTTTCTTGTCCTTTTTGTAATATTGCGAAAGGACCTTCTGATTACATCTGGATTATTTCTGATTTCTCCGCAGGCATTCTCTATTTTTGAAGAAGTTCTTCTCTGCTATTGATGTCGTTAGCATATACTTTTGATTTTAGATATCCCCAAATATGATAATCCATAGGATTGAAGTCAGGTGACCTTGAAGGCCAGTTATTGGAACCACCTCTACCATCCATGAATTAGGAAAATTTTCATTTAAAAAATTTCTTACTATGACTCTGTAATGTACCGAAGCACCGTCATGCTGATAATACATTCCTGCTACATTTACGTCTGCATCATCTAATAGCACTGGTAAAATATTCTGCAGAAAATCCAAATTAACTTCGCCAGTCAGTCTATGTGAAAAGATGTGTGGTCCTATTAATTTATTATCAATGAAACTGCACCAAACGTGAACAGAAAATGTTCGTTGCGAATGGGCTTCTCTTGTAGCAAATGGATTTTCTTCTGTCCAAATGTGCGAGTTCCGTAAATTATAAGTTCCGTCTCTTGTAAATTGAGCTTCATCCGTGAATAGCACTCTACTTAAAATTCTTGCATTTCGAATGATCCAATTGCTAAAATTAATTCGTGGAATTTCGTCTCCTGCTTGAAGTCGCTGTACTTCTTGTATATGAAATGGATAAAGATTATGTTTTTTTAGTCGCCGCCAAACAGTAACATGAGGTACATTTGTAGTATGTCCAATTCTTCTTGTACTAATCTCCGGATTATTATTAACAATATTCAAAATATTTTGTTCCATATTTAAATGCCTTCTTTCCTGATGTTCATTTAATGTAACCCTTGGAAATCTGCCGTGTTCTCCTAAGTAATTAAAAACACGAATAAATATTTTATGGTTTGGTAACCTTCGGTCAGGGAACCTTCTTCCGTATTCAGTTTTTGCAGCTGTACCATTACCATTACAAAATCCTTGAATAAATATAATTTCTGCATATTCTCGGTTAGAAAATTGATAAGGCATAATGATTTAATACTCACTAGGCAAAAAGAAAATACTGTAGAAAGTTCAAAACATCAAACGCTGTTTGACAGAAACTAGAAACAAATGACACACACTTCAATGATGTGTTTATCCCATAGCCTACTTGAAGTATTATTTAGTTTATACGAGTACTTTTAACGTTTTTTGAAGTATAAATTTATTTCTCGTATTTTACTCCTGTTATTCTAAATGTAGAAGTGCATAGTTTCCAGATACATATCCTTATACAGGATATTCGAAATATTCGAAACATATTTAATGAGTATGTCCTAAGTACTGCCCTGTAATCACATTTTTTAGTGGTCTGTACTCGTAAAGATACAAACTCAATTGAATTTCTAGGATGCTTCTCTAGATGCATTAAATAGATTTCATTTTAAGCTAAAAAATAAAAAAAACCTCTCCGATACAATTGATAACCCCCAAAACGTGCGTAAATTATAATTTTGACGGTACATTTTTTGTAGTAAAATTGCTTGCGGAAAAATAAAAAGGAAATAAGTAGATTCAATTTTTTAATTTTTTCCAATTATAAAGAGCAATTTTAAAAAAATCTGTATACAGGGTCTTGTTTTTAGGAAAGACGAGTTTTGAAATTTTTTGTTAAGCCAGACCTGTATTATCTTTTTGGAGATGCTTTTGATAGAATTTCTAGGTAATGTTTATTACGTGTACCAAATTTCAAAATAATATACATGGTAACTCGGAAGTTATGAGGTCCGAAAGAAATAGGATAACTCGGGGTAAATTTATAAAACACCCTGTATCTCGGTTATAAAGTACAGAAGACACATTAAATATAGGTTTTTGGAAACAATAAAGTGATACCCATCTACAGTTAAACTTGGGCTCTTTCCCAATGAAACAGCCTATATAACACAGGACGAAACTGATCGACAAAAAAAAAGCAGAACAATATTATTTTAATAATGCAACATGTCACCTTTTAAAGATTAATATATTATCCAGGTAATAGGTATTGTTATTAATATTTTAGCAAAGTGAATTGATCTTCTGGTGCTTTAAGTTTTGCAAATTGTTTAATTAAATCTTCGGCAGCTATTTCTTTTAGCTGGTACCGAAAAAAATACAGTTTTTGAACTAAAGAAAAAAAATTGATGCTCAAAGTATTCGATTTGGCGGCATTGTTGACGACTAAATTTAAGCTATGATTGCAACAAGGAACAAAGAAAGCTCGCGGATTCAAATCCAAATTTTTTTGTAGACCATTATGGTTACCACGCATATTTGACCCATTTTCGTAACCCTGACCCCGCAAATAATTGATATTTAAGCCTTCTTTCTCTAACGCTTACAAAAGAAATTTTGTCAGGCTTTCACCCGACACATTATCTTTAGGACAAAATAATAAAAGATGTTCTTCTATACTAATTCCCGTGCTTGTTAGGTCAACAAATCTTTTACAAACAGGAATTTGTTTTTGGAGACTAGAATCAGGAGTGCAGTCTAATAATATGGAATAATATTTTGCCTTTTTCTAAAAATTTGGATTTGATATTTTCACCGATCAAGTTGATCATTTCATTTTGTATTTTATCCCAGAGATAGTTTTTGTCGAATTTGGAAATCATTTCTTTGCATTATTTTTCCAAACAACTTATTGCTACTTCCACGAAAAGTTAAATTTTGCTCACCTAAAAACTGAATCACGTATCTGTATCTGTAGCGTGTGGAGGGTGGGTTAGCCCCACGAAATTTAGGCCTCATTAGGCCCATTGTGCATCCTCCTAAGATGATAGGCACCTTCTAGCTCGAGAGCCAGCCTACAGATTTAATGTAGTTGACAACGTCGCCAAGAGGTGCTTTTCTTATATCGACCGGTGTTAGCCGATACTCGCTGGACACAAATCTTCTAATAAATGAGAGTATCGAGCAATCGTAAAGGATATGCTAGATATACTCATTTTCTTGTTCGCATCCTCTGCAAAGTGCGGATGTTCTTTAATTAGGTCTGTCACTACCGATTTTGTCAGGCCAATAGAAGGGTCAGGTCCAAAAAGTATTTGGTTTGCTGCTTTCTTGGCTAGTGAATCGGCAAGATGGTTACCTTTTGATGTGGCGTGACCTTTGATCCATCTTAAGGTGACCACATTGTTGGTGGATACTTCGGCCAAAGCTTCGTGATATTCTACTAGTAACCCTGAATAAATTCGTGGTCTGTTTAGGGTAAGTAGTGTTTGTCTGCTATCTGTATAGATGCGCATGTTCCTTCCAGTGATATTGTTTCTTGTTATTTCTTTTGCTGCTATGAGAATACCCGTTAGCTCTGTTTGAACTACAATGGCACTGAATCACGTAGAACATTCTTTCTATAACAGCTTGCCAGTATTTGGTTTCTCTGTTTATTAAATTTTGAATTTCAGAATAAATTATTTTATTTTTATTAAAACGGTTAGGAAGATCTAGCAATTTTAGAATATTTTCGATATGTAACTTACTCTTTTTATGTTCACTTAAATGCTACCAGTCATTCTAAACAGATTCATTACCAAGGCGAACAGATTTCAAATCGCTGTCATTAAAAATTTTACAACAGACTAAACAGTAAAGTGAATTTTTTTTTGTTTCAGAATACAACAAGCAAAAACGCTTACTTTTTTCTTTGTACGGTAAAATTCTAAAGAAGTAACTATTGTTAAACTTACAACGAACTATATCATGGATAAATATTCTTTTTGTTTTGATAATGAGCAAGGCCACGTTCTACTAATTCTTGAATATTATTAGGACGTAATTTCTTTGGCCATAGTGCCGCATCTTTCGAAAGTTGACTCATATTTTCCGTTCTGGTAATTTTTCTGAAGGTGTTGATTTCTCATAATCAGCGGAACTTGAAGATGTAGATGGATTGCTTTCTTGACCAGTTTCTTTTCTGCTGCTGATACTTGTTTCAAGTACAGGTTCAGAATATTGGGATTTAGCTGTATTATTGTTGTTATTAATATTTGGAAAAGTAGTCCTAAGTTTAAAAAAAAAAAATGCAGCAAATTTTGGTATTCAGACAATTTATTCTTTTTACTGACATCCTGTATACTGTAAAGAAATTAATACGTAACTAAACAAATTGACAAATTATTCATGAAAAATGGAAATGTTTCGACGTCTTAAACTCAAAAGTATTTTCTCAACATTACTTATTTCAAAATTTATAAATTCAGTGCTGTTCGTAAAGTAGCACAAGAAAACAGTAACAAGGCCTGTCTGTAGGGGTGTAGGAGTATTAGAATACTAATACTCCTACACTATGGAATATTAGACTACTAGTACAATCCATAACCTACATAGAACACTAGGCTAATGACCTTAAATGTTGAAGCCGTACACCAAAGAAAAAAAAATTATAAATTTTTATAAATAGTAATATTAGTGCTTATCAATTGTTTTGTTTGAATTTACTTCAACTAAAAATGATGTTTATATAATTATATATAAAATGATTTTTGGCTTTTAATGTTTTAATAAATCTAAATTAAAAAATAAGTTTTAGATGAACTCACCTTAATTCACAATTCGCAACACAAAATACAAGTCTGTAAAACTACAAAAACTAAAATTTCAAAAAAGGATATATTTTATCTCATGCACCTTTCCACTTCGCTAAGTTAATTATCGATCGCGCATCTGTCAACAAATGAAATCGCGTCCGATGTAGCGCTTAATATATAAAGTTTCGTACATTGCAAATTCAGACAGGAAAAAATGCTTGTCTGCTCGTTGGCGCGTTGCAAGCCAAATTTCAAGTTCAAACATAAATAAAATCCAATTTGTTTGAGTTTAGACAATAATGTTATCATGTTTCGTATTCAATCGAATAAATGCTATTATTGCGTACTCTTATTTGGAAAATATATTATTTTTAAGAAATTCGGTTCCCTCGTCTGAATGAGTAAAAATAAAATAATAAACAAATAAAAGACAATGTAATAGCTAGCAAATTCCTTACTTTTTTTATTATTATTATAAATTTTGTTTTGAGAATGTTGTTTGTTGTTTTATCTTTCTTATTACTTTTGAGGCTTTTCGGCGCCTCGGCGCTGTCGTGCACCACACGACTTTGCCCATATATACGGCGCGGGCCTGATGATACCTGTTTAACAACATATTCGAAACGGAATATAAATCCTAAGCCAATATGTCTAAAAACATTGAAGCAATAAGAAGGAAAAAGAATTGCTTGTATGAAGTAGAAAGCAATAAAATAGGCCACTAAGCTTAAAGAAAGATAATGAAGAAAGTAAATAAATTTACGTGCCTTAACCTATTAAGTTTAATAGACAGAAACACATACCCAAGGAAAAATCAAGAAGACTTAAAAGGGCATTCAATATACTTAAATAAGTATTGAAATCAAGGTAAAAATCAAAGTTTCCATTCAATTAACAAAAAACTTTTTAAACAACGTCAATCCAGTACTGCTTTATATAGTGTGAAACATAAAAATATTCTAGACCCACCACAATAATGCTGCAGACCTTTGAAAATAGATACCTTACATACAGTCAACTATAATAAACAAGGAGGTAAGGAGGTTAGCTATCAAGTAAAATCTATTGTATATTTTTAAATTATATTTTATAAATGCTGTAACTTCTTGAAATAATGATAGTAATAGCAATCAATAGCTTGAAATCACTTACCCTTTGCGATTTGAGCATTATCGTTGCATACGTATGCAGTAACTTCCTTATCTATGTTTTTCCATACTTCAATTCCATTACGGTGCGTGGAATTTAAACAATCTTGATATATTGATATACGACTGTTAAAGCATTCATTTAACTGAGGCATTACAGAACATTTCTTCAGTACTGATTTGTAAGGATTTGGGTAACCATGCATATTAAATTCGCTACGACCTGTTTCATTAATAAAACATCCATTTATAGCGACCATGAATTCCTGTAAAAAATATTTTATAAATGCAGTATCTTAAACAACACCCGTAGGTATTACACGTGAAATGCATAAAAAACTATCTGTCTGCATTTTTTGAATAAATAGAAATACGTATGATTGACAGGAAATTTTTAAAATAATGCAAATATTTTTTCAGAATTAAGGATATATAGTTCAAAAAACGAACCCCTACAATTTCAAAAACAATAATAAAGGGATTGATTAGAGAATACTACATTTTTTATTAGAAAACGTAAGTTTTATGAAGACTGACTTTGTTACGGTATGTTCGGTTTCGTGTTACTTTCAAAACATACGATCTACAAAAATTCAATAAAGTATTCAATGCGATGCAAACAAACCACTCGAATTGTATAATATTGTATAGTATCTTTCTACGAATCACTAAAGAAAATCTACCATGTTTTAAAAAGTAATTTAAAGGTTATTAACACAAAATTACTATTTTAAAAATAATTAACACAAAGATTTGAATTTCTGGATGTACCAAATTATAAAATAAACCTGAAATACATGACTTGGTTTTGGCACAAAACCCTGTATAGTAAAATCTTGAAATTATTATTTGGGTGACTTAAAAACGTAGTCCACTAGTTGGTGTAGCCTTTTAAAACATTGGGTATAATAATAATTATATATCATCAATTGCCACTGAAACTGACAAAATCATAAATTTAAAAATCTGATGTGCCCAACACATGACTTTCCTGTCTAGTTATTATAGGCTTTTTCCGGTTATTTTGTACAACCTATTGCAGCACCTCTATAAATGTTCAGAGGATAAACTAAATATATACATTTTCCACATACATCTAACTCGACACATATTTCTATAATATATATTCCATAAAACATGAAAACGGCCTCCCATAAAGTACCCCCCAGATGTTCCGCCTTCATCCAAAACCTAATCATTTCACCTCAAGCCGAAATAAAACTTAAGTTTAAAATTTAATGTTTTTTTCCTTTATCCGTTTTTGAGTTTTCTTCAAAATTCGAAATTTATACATTTTCTCAAATATCTCGAATACGGTCCATTTTAGAGAAATTATGTATAAAATTAAAATTATAGAGAATTATATTACAAACAACTTTTATTTCAACAATTTTTATAAAAAAATATTTTTTTACATTTTGTCAAATTTATCGAAAACGGACCTTTTTAAGAAAATTTTGTATAGAACAAAAATTATAGATAATAATATTTTATGTAACTTTTAGTTTAAAAATTTGTGTCTTCAAACGTAAATGTTCCGACTCCCCCCAAAATCTAGTCAGTTCACCGGGACGTGTTTTTCTTTGTAACAGTTCATACATTTAAAAAGAAAATATTTAATTTTTATTCAATGAGCAATGCAGTAGTAGTGATTTTGTGCGGCACTTTCAATGAACGTTTTGTTTTTGTTCTGGGTTGTTTATTTATTTATGGAGGCACTTGAGGAAGAACAGCTATGCTGATGCTGCGCCTTTTAACTAAAGGCTGTATGTCACGATACTAAATTAAGTACTAAACTATTAGAACTAAATTAATGCATATTTTAAGTACTAAAAAAATTCACGTTGCAAACAGCAAATTTAGTACTAAATTTAGTGCTAAAAAAAGTCATTAGATTAAGTACTAAAAGTGCGCCGAAATGTTGCGCAGAAGTTTTTCATAGAAAAAGTTGACACGGACGGTATTTTCTGTATCCTTTTATTTTTAATTAGCGGACAATTTTACATTATCTGCCTTGAATAAAGTTCGCTTGTTTGATTTTGTAGGTTCTATTGTGTTTTTTTCGTGGTTTTTATGCTGTATTTGGTTGTTGTCAAGTCAACTAGTGTCAAATTGATAATAAAAACACCATTTACTTGTCTGTTTTAGCACATAATATTTTATTTCTCTGTTAATTTTACGTATTAATACGTCAATGCGCGTGCGCCTATAGTAAATTTAGTACTAAAAATTGGTTATCGTTGCAAACGGAAAAAAAAATTTTTAGTTCTAAATTTAGTACTAAATTAATAACTTAATTTAGTGCTAAATTTAGTACTTAATTTAGTATCGTGACATACAGCCTTAAGATTTATTTATATTAACTATATACCTACTTATGTATCAAGGGTAAAAATAGATATTTATGCCCTGAGGGGCAAACGTCTGTAAGTCGCCCGAGGATATACACACACTTTTGTCATTACTAGTTCATTATTGCAATTACAATACAAATCAGTATTTTAAAAAAATCCGGTTTGATTATCATTGCCATTTTATCGTAGTAGACACTGTTTTTGCTAGGTGAATGCTGGCAAACGTAATATCATAAATAATTTATATACAGGGTTGTCCCGAAATTAGACGGTCATATTTTAACATCCTAAAAAAGGAATAAAAGTTCATATAAATATAGGTTCGAAAACGTTTCGTTTTCAAGATACAGGGGTGTTACAAGTGTAGTCCTGATGGCACATTTTTGTAAATATTTTCTAAAATTTCCTTAGTCACCGGTTTTTTCAAAGTAAAAAAAAAATAAATTATCTAATTTCACAAGCCTACTAATTATTGATTACACTTTTGAATAACTTATCATAAAATTTTCAAATGTTTTTTTTCTTGAAAATGGTGCGTCCTAGCAAGATGCAACAAAAGTAGTTTTATTATAAAGAAAACATTGGGTTTTTCAAAATGTTATAGTCAAAAAATGTTAAAAACTGTCAACAAAAAAAAAACTTAGGGCAATTTTACCCTAAGCCCACTCTAATTTACCCACCTATGAAGATGATCAAAAACTGGGGTTTAGTCTATTAAATAGAGCGTAAAAAGCTAAGCATTTGTACTAAATTTCAAATTTGTTACCTTTAAACGTTTATAAAATATTTACAAAAGAATGTCATCATGACTTCACATTTAACACCCTGTATCTCGGAAAAGAAAACGTTTTCGGACCTATGTTTATATAAACTTTTACCCCTATTTTAGGATGTTAAAATGTGACCGTCTAATTTCGGGACACTATGTATACTTACTGTAGATTTTTGACTTTAAATATGTATTTTTTGTTTTAATTATTATACAACGTTACTGTTATTAATTAATTATTAGACAACATTAAAGCCTATTAAATTATCTTTTAAACAGCATATTTTTTTTTGATCTTGAATAATTTAAAAAAAAAAAAAAAGTCAAAAGTTTACAGTGGGCCGATTTCTATGCACACAAGTGTGTTAAAGTAAAAAGTCAAATGGCACGCAGATTTTGAAATTCCTGACGAAATTATAGAAAAAGCAGAGGAAAACAACGGAAAATCTGTTGCCAAAAAAGTCTGACACCTCTAACCGCCACGAATATGAACAATTTTTAAATTTGTTGAAAGAAAACTGTAGTAGGCATATTAATGAAGTAAGAGAAGAAGAAGAAAAGGAAAGAAGAAGAAGAAGAAGAAGAAGAAGAAGAAGAAGAAGAAGAAGAAGAAGAAGAAGAAGAAGAAGAAGAAGAAGAAGAAGAAGAAGAAGAAGAAGAAGAAGAAGAAGAAGAAGAAGAAGAAGAAGAAGAAGAAGAAGAAGAAGAAGAAGAAGAAGAAGAAGAAGAAGAAGAAGAAGAAGAAGAAGAAGAAGAAGAAGAAGAAGAAGAAGAAGAAGAAGAAGAAGAAGAAGAAGAAGAAGAAGAAGAAGAAGAAGAAGAAGAAGAAGAAGAAGAAGAAGAAGAAGAAGAAGAAGAAGAAGAAGAAGAAGAAGAAGAAGAAGAAGAAGAAGAAGAAGAAGAAGAAGAAGAAGAAGAAGAAGAAGAAGAAGAAGAAGAAGAAGAAGAAGAAGAAGAAGAAGAAGAAGAAGAAGAAGAAGGAGAAAAAGAAGAAGAAGAAGAAAAAGAAGAAGAAGAAGAAGAAGAAGAAGAAGAAGAAGAAGAAGAAGAAGAAGAAGAAGAAGAAGAAAAAAATTGAATAAAATATAGGCTATTCCATTTAAAAATCCTATTTGTTATATCCTGTAAAATATTCACGCCATTGATGTGGCCACTGTATTTTTATGGCATTTTAATAAAATTCAGTAAATAAAAATATTAATTATGGTATAAAGGATGGATAATTTATAATGAATAACCATGTATCTAATAGTTTTCAGTAAAAATTATTAAATTTTAATTTGCACTTAAAAACGTAGATTAAAGAAATATGTTATTTCGTGTTTTCTTGATGCAGACATTTTGCGAAATACTGTATATTCAAACCCAACATAGTGTAATTTTCTTTTAACAAATAACTAATACAAATTTATTAACAATAAATAAATATTTATTATTTTCGGTATATTTAAAATAATTTTATTCATTGTCTCAAGATTTCAAAAAAAACTACTGGACCTTATACAATTTGATGATCGCGAGTGGCCATTGCTCGAAGACGAAATTTGAGCACGACGATTTATATATCATTAACATAAAATTTAATTTTTTGAAAATAATTTATGAACTTTATCAATTTTTAAAATAAAATAAAAAACAAAAACAAAAAAAAGTTTGTTTTCTCGTGGGTTTGAACTCCAGCACCCTCGCATCAAAGACGAGGACTAAGCTCTCCCTCATTGATACATAGAATTTTATGTTAATTTTTAATACTAATAATATCAATTTGGTTGTAATTTCATTAAAATCTCGATTTATTTCTAAATTTAGACGAATTACTTGTGAAATGCTAATATTATTTATCAATTATATTTAATCTCAATAACTAAAAATATTGATAATTAATTCGACAGAATTGTCGCTCTAGAGTTCCAAAACCTGAAGCAGTGGGCATATCTGACCAGCAAATAAAAATTGTCAGTTGAATTATTGTACCAATAGATGTCAGGCGCGATTGCCTACAATAACTTTTACATGGCGATTATTCTACTATAGTTCTTTATGCAATAATCAAACCATTCAATTATTTTTGCAAGGCCATGTTCAGTTATTTTTGCAAGGTCATATTCAGTGTTTTGTTTTAGAGCATCCCAATTACTTTGTTAAATTAGCTGCATTGTAATTTTTTTGAACCTACTATAAGCAAAATAAGTAAATTATCCAAACTATTCAACTTACTTCTTTTTTATCGTTACAAGTGCGGTTTCCTTGACTAATAATTATATTGGGCAAATATATATTATGAACGAATCCTGAAATTTATCAAATTAATATTTCTTAAATTATATCTAAAACATACTTTACCTAAAAAAATATACGCCGCTGCGTCAAGTCCTGTAGTTTGCAACATAGCTAGAAGAAAAAACTAAAGTGTAGATTCGGAATTGGTATGTATTGAACTTTTTGATGGATTAAATTAAAATCGACTATCCAAATAATAGTTGTTATTTAACCTTAATAACCTTTCATATGTGATAATACGAAATATTATCGCTTAAAAAAAATAAATATATTAATTATGTACGCAAAAAAAATAAATGTTTCCAGAAAATATTAGCATTTCTCATTTAAAGATGTTATTCTTATTTGAAAACTCGACCGAGATTTTGGTGAAGAAATTATAATTAATCTTGAAATATCTATGCACGACCAGGCGATAAATTTCAGATTATAAATACGTTAAGCAAGCGTAAAGTGCCCCTTTATCGCCCGCGGACTACTTTACCGCTGGGCGGTACAGTAAATTTCTTTTATAATAACCTGCTCACAAAAGGCAAATAAGAGAAAATACACGTTATTTATTAATATACGATCATTATAACGGTCGTACATAAAATTTTTTAAAGGGTGTCCCATTAGTGCATTATTGTTCAATATTTCCATTTGTGTTAGACACGCAAAAAATTTTAAATAAAAGTTATAGGGATTTGAAAAATAAATGTTTTAAAAATATTTTTAAATATACAAGCTGTTGCCCGGAGAATAAAAATGTATGTTTTTTAAATAGAACATTGTGTATTTTATTTTTATAATGGTTTGTAAGCTAATACTATATGCAACCCTAGAAAATGTTTAAATAATATTCCAGTATTGCCAAGCAATTTTTTTTTTTTTTTAAATTAGTGAATGATGCTGACCCCAAAGTAAATTATCATAATTTAGGTTTGCATTGATTTCAAAATTGTTTAATACACTTTCAAGATACTAAGAATAGTGGTGTTAGAATTGATTTATTTTATACAGAATGTTTTGAAACATCTCTTAAATATGTCTAATTTATCTAATTTTAAGTTCAATTTACTAAATTTTTTAAACACAACAGCTTGTATATTATTTAAGCATAAAATTCTTCTTACATTTTCCTATACAGCGATATCAATATGTAATAATACATATATAGGGTGTCCCATCAGTGCTTAATTGATCGATAGCTCTTTTATTATTAGAAATATGAAGAAATGTTTAATATAAAAGTTGTAGAACCATATTTACCAAATATTCTTGAATATACAGAGTGGTCCATAAACGAGGTGCTGACCAAATCAACACATTTTTAAAAATGTTCTAAATGTAATTCACTGTATTAATTAATTGGTGGTATAACATATAGGATATTCCATTTAAAAAATTGAGAAAATTTTAATTCTGCATTTTGACACACCTTACATACAAGATAGTAAATAAATTAAGTCTATTAAAATTTTTTGATTACGTGAAAACAATAATAGGTAGTTCGGGTAGTGAAACGCAACAGTAACCATTTTTACAAAAGCAACATTTTTCACTTAAATAAGTGTCCTACGCTACTCTTTTTAGTAGAGTCATTTGGTCTACTCTTAATATGGTGGATAATTTTTTTGGCCAATTATAGTCGTCTCATTTTTGTAGTTTTTTATATTTTGTGAAAGGTTTCAGTTAATTCAAATCCATTTTTTTTAAAGATAATAGGTATTAAAACTGTATCTATTACAGATTGTGGTACATCAGTAACAGATTTTATCGGTATATTATTTTCGAATCAAATATATTTTACTTTAGGCTCCTTATTTCAAAATAAAATAATAGATCAGTTTTGCTACAAAATATTAAATTTAGGAACACTAATAATTTCAGTTATAAAAACTGGTATTATTTTTCGTTATATTTTACATATTCTGGTCATCTTCCAGGGACGCACTCAGTCCAAATGAAGCAGAACTTTTTACTTTTTTAAAAAATAAAATAAATAATGGATAACAATACCACATCAGCAATCAACGATAAAACAACTGTAACGAGTTCAAATGAAAACCAAAACCCTTCCTTCAATAATAAGTCATACTCTACTGCTCTGTCTAAAAATTCAACAATGTTACCAACTAACGAACAAACCATCGTCTTTACTTCATTAAAAGTATTTACCATTCAAGATTATCTATTTGGATCAATAATTAACAACTAGAAAAATTGTTTACTGTTCAAAAATTTCTAACAATCGAATAGGTATATATTGATATGGTTTGTTTTATATGACTTAAATGAAACCATATCTTTTATATATTTTAAAAGAATATGAGCACCAATTATTTATTTTATCTTCCCGGATAGCGTATTCATAGACAGAACTTACTATTGACTAAAATATTTTTAGAGCAAACTCTCTTATCTCTAGGTAGGGTTCAAACAGTTATTCGTATATGGGGCAGCCTGCTTTTTATTTTTAATTTGATTAATAATAAATAATTCTTTAAAATGTATTATTATGATTAAAACACACCATAACATTATTATATTTATTTAACTATTAAATAAATTAAATGCTTTTCCTTTTTCATATATAAAAAAAAGCAATACAAGTAAAAAAAATCAATTATTATGTACAAATTTGACGCATCTTCCCTGTCAAAACTTTTCAACATTTGACTTGACAGACATTCAACAGTCATATATTTGTATTAAACTTCTACAACTAAAATGTGGTTATGTGGCGACATCATAGCACCACATAGTCTTACCTTTAGTTTTGACTTTTACGTCAATTTATTTTAAGGTTTCTTAGTCAGTTTTTATTTGAGGTTGGTCAAGTGTCAATGTCAGATGGTACCATTATACTATCACATATATTATAATCTTGGTCGATAGCTGCGTACACTAGCACCCTACTTATCCGATGGATGGTAACCATGGAAAAAGAAAACAAAAAAATTGATTGATTACGGATTTCGAAAAAGACAAGACAAGACGTACCTCGACACAACATTTTTCATATAATGTTTTTTTTTATATTTAAAAATAAAATTATAATTATTTACTGAAATTCTGATTTCCTGCTACCTACAATTGGTGACCCCGAACGAGCACACTTCAACTGACTAAGAAACCTTAAAATAGATTGACGTAAAAGTCAAAGGCGACATCATAGCACCACATAGTCTTACCTTTAGTTTTAAAATAAAAAAAAATTCCAATAGAATCTATTGAAGTTTCACTATCGCGTATTTTAGAATTTTTGAGATCCAAAATTAGGCCAAAATGAGTTTTCGAAATCCGTAATCAATCAATTTTTTTGTTTTCTGTTTCCATGGTTACCATCCATCGGATAAGTAGGGTGCTAGTGTACGCAGCTATCGACCAAGATCATAATATATGTGATATTAAAATGGTACTATTTGACATTGACACTTGACCAACCTCAAATAAAAACTGACTAAGAAACCTTAAAATAAATTGACGTAAAAGTTAAAACTAAAGGTAAAACTATGTGGTGCTATGATGTCGTCACATTTTTCATATAATGTTTTTTTATATATTTTAAAATAAAATTATAATTATTTACTGAAATTCTAATTTCCTGCTACCTACAGGTTAGATCTTATATTAATAATCACTCAGCTTTATTATAATATATCAATGACAATAATTCATAAAGATGTTATTTAACATCATGGTAAGTACTATCTTTATAAATATAAAACTAAATATAACCTATCTATTAAAATGTCTTATTAGATTTAAGAATACTTATTTAAATTCTTTTTCTTTGTCTTTTGGATATGATCATATCATTAATTAAAGTTTAATTTTAGGTACCTTGGTCGGAGAACTAACTTCACTGTAGCACTGGATTGATGTCACTATTTTGCGCACGAGCTTGAGAATTCTATCCCACTGGAGTCCTTGATACACTCATACAGGAACTTGGAATATTCGTCTTTTGGGGCTGTTAAAGTGTCTAAGTAAAATTCGTAAACGTGGCAACGCCAAAAAAGTTCACAGGCTTGTGCCGATTACGTAACCACCCTTCCCGCGCATCTCGGGTTAAAAAACAATCGCGGTTTTTTACAAGCTCAGACACGAGTCGAACACGACAACGGGAAGTCCTCAATAGACATTTTCATTTTTATTTCGTTAGTTCATTGTTCTTACTATAAACCTTATATTCATTTAACTTAATACAGTCCATGTTTTTCGTTTAGTAAAATAAACAGTTGTTTTAATTACAATTGAAAAGTTATTTTACATAAACTTTATGGTCTCATCGAGACGGATCTAAGAAAGGGTACTACTTTATAGCATAGCCAAGACCATCAATACAATGATTAAAGACTACAGAAATAAAAAATGGAAAACCACCCTATCTGAGCTCAAACCACAAGACAATTCATTGTGGAAAGTGGTGAAAAGGCTTAAAAAACCGAACCCACTGCTTCCCACAATGAAACAAGGACCTAACATACTTACCACCGACAAGGACAAATGCCAAGCCTTCGGTGAATACTTTCAGTCTAACTTCATCAACGATAACGTAAACACCCCTGAACAACAGCGCATTGAACTTGCAGTAAATGCGCTGCAGCAGTCGGAACCACAAGTAGTGCCACATTTCTTTTTTACCTCCCCAAAAGAGGTGTGTGAAGTAATTAAGAGTCTCAAAAATAGAAAAGCTCCGGGACCGGACAACATCAGTAATATTCTACTTAAGAATTTAAGTAGAAAAGCTGTCGTGCAGCTCCACCATTTAATAAATGCCATTTTCAGGCTACAATACTATCCCTGTGGCCTGAAAATGGCAAATATCTTACCAATACTCAAAGCAGGCAAACCGGCCAATAAGATCGATAGTTACCGCCCCATTTCCTTACTGAATACGATCGCTAAAATAACTGATACTGTAATTTTGATTCAACTTAAGCAAACAGAACTACGTTTATAAATTATCCCACGGGAACAGCACGGTTTCAGAGAGGAACATAGCACTATTTCTCAAATTTTACGTATAGCACATCATGCGAAAGAAGGTTTCAACAACGACCTTCAAACCGTGCTAGTAACCTTGGATTGTCAGAAGGCCTTTGACACCGTGTGGACTCGTGGGCTAATACACAAAATGCTTGTGAATGATTTTCCCGTGCATATTGTAAAAATAATACACTCATACTTAACGGACAGACAATTTTGCATTAAGATAAACTCCACAATAACAGGACCATTCCTAGCGCAGGCGGGAGTGCCCCAGGGCTCAGTACTTTCGCCGCATTTGTACACGATTATGACCTGTGACATACCCATGGGTGATAATGGTGTACAAACGGCGTTGTATGCCGACGATATCTGTTTATTTTCCAGTCATTCATCAGCACAAACAGCCACCAGGAAGCTGGACAGTCATATAAACGGACTGTTAATCACCTATCTAGACAACAATAAAATGAAAATCAATCCATCGAAAACAGAAACTATTCTCATTACAAAGAGGCGGACTGAAGGCATAGACACGCCCCTTCGAGTCCAAAACGAGCCAATCATAGCCAAACCATTTATAAAATACTTAGAATTCTATCTGGATAGGGGATTAACGTTTCGTCAACATATTGTGGACAGGGTGACGAAAAACTGCGGTATTCTGAGGACTCTCTACCCCTCATGAATAGACGCAGCAGAGTTACACTGTCTAACAAGATTTTACTATACAAATCAGTCTAGACCGATACTGACTTATGGCTGTCCAGTTTTTTGCCCCATGGCACAAATACACCATAATAAGCTACAAAACGCTCAAAACAGATGTCTGAGGCTAGTTCTGGGGTGCGATCGCTACACTAGAATACGAGACATGCACGCTACTACAAATATTCCATACATGAAGGACTTCATTACTTTAACAGCCGAAAACTTCTACGCGCGATGCCTCCCCGATGAGTTGAGGGATAGCATCATCAACATACATCGGGAAGACGGCGTGCGTAGAAAGCACGGCTGTCTTCACAATTGTTTGAGCATATACCGACGACAATAACAGGACCCTCCACTGTGCATAACGTACTAAACAGCAATTCACTCGATGTAGATACTTGCGAGATCTAGTCGGACGGACGACTGAACGGTGAAGCCGACTGACAGTGCCACAGCCGAGAAAATTTAAATGGGACCGTTCTAGAAATGGACCTAGACGAATCCGAGGACGAAACCAAAAAATTCAAAAAAAATAATCCAACTTTTCTGGAGAAAAAAAAGTATGTAGAAAGAGAAGAAAAATTCGAATCCGCATACAAAACTCTTCCTCTACCAAAAAACGTTAGGACCAAGAAACTAGACTTTGGACTGGATTCACCCCGGTCAGATGGCAGTACCCTCACCCCAGGAACCACCCCTACAAGTGGGGATGATAACTGCCCAAACTCCAAAAACTCAGGTGCAATAGGTCCAACAGAAACACAAACCAGCAACATAACACGGAATAACACGAACAATGTCACTGTGGAGACAAACCGGGTCGAGGGTGGATCGAGTAGCTTTCGATTCGGCTTTTTACCCGCAGTAGCAGAGTTTGATGTTAACAACCCAGCCTATAAAGGAATATACAATATACCTAATAAAAACACAGGAACCGTACCAAAAATGTACAATATCCCGAGTGACCCCAGAATAAAAATAGGCATACGAAGCAATGACCTCCCATCGAACATTGATAAGTCGATTTTCAACTTCAAATCCGGGAATAATACCTCAGAAGAGGAAAAAAAATCCACCGAAGAGCAAACCAAACAAGGAGACGAAAATCTACCGCACTCGCCCAACAGTACCTTCCTACTCAGGTCTAAAAACAGCCCTATAAAACAAGTAGAAATGGACACGGACAATGCGTCCAACAATCTACCCTTTATCACCCCTAGAAAGTTTAGTGCGAACTTTGAAAAATTAATAAGGGAAAAAACAAAGAAAACTCTCACCACTACGAAAAATAGATTTCAAGCACTAACCGATGACTCTGACTCGGAAAATGATGACGACCTGGGAAGGATAGTCAAAAGAAAGAGAAAAGAGGCTAAATCTCGGGAGGATAAAAGCAATGAAAAAAAATATAAAAAACCGGAAGAAACAATTGAAAGTATACTAGCAGAAAATAATGCTTCAAACACTAAAACCACCCAAAAAAAGGCATCCACAACCCCCAAAACCAAAAATCACATGCCACCAATCATAATTGACGGGAAGACCATGAGCCAAAACTCCCTAATAACGGACATTAAACGTATAGTAACGGAAAAATTCAGCATAAAGCATACTAACACGTCGACGATCCTCTTTCTAGAAGAGAAAGAGGACCACGAAAAGATGGTAAAGAGCATCAGAACTGAAAAACTCCCATACCATACTTATTCTAATAGGGATGAAAAGACGCACGCCTTCGTCTTAAGGGGGCTAGCCGACGGCACAAAAATTGAGGATATAGATGAAGACTTAACTGAAGAATACGACATTAAAGCAAGATCCATCTATCGTATGAATACGAAAAACCGGCCGTTGTTCCTAGTCATAACCGACCCTTCCCTGACACTGGACTATCTAAACAAAAATGCACGCAGAGTGCTCTACACCAGAGTTGTCTGGGAACTGCGAAAGTCCGTTAAACAGATAGTTCAGTGTCATACATGCCAACAATGGGGGCACGCGACAGCCAACTGTGGAAGACAACCCAAATGTCTAAAGTGCGCGGGTGATCACCACACCAGCACATGTCTAAAAACCAGAGACACCCCTGCTACCTGTGTGAATTGTGGAGGTGATCACCCAGCCAATTACACGAAATGTAAGAGCTATACAGAAAGAATTGAAAGACTAGAACTCAATCGTGCGAAGAGACCCCAACCAACTAAATATGTACCCGCCCCCGCACCAGCGGTTAACCAATGGGCGAACAGAAGAAGTAACAGAAGACTAGACGACTTCCCAGCACTACCCGATCGAGAACAGAGGCCAAATCCAAGGACAAACAATGCTACTGCTATCCCCAGAATGGAAAATCCGAGACAAACGTCCCAGGGATCAGTCACAGCCGATGTCACCTCTCTAAATGAAGCTTTCGCAGAATTGAATAGTCTCGTAAACATAGGTGAGTTAGCTAGAGCGGTAAGGCAACTTAACGCACAAATACGACTTTGCAAAACTGGACAAGAACTAATCGAAACATATAATCATTTCATGACAAATGTCGACAGTAACTTCAACCTACGTAACTAAGAACTACATAATCACAAAGACAAACTCAAAATTTGCTTTTACAATGCAAATGGGATGCGCAACAAAACCGCAATTGTTCGCAGTTTCATTCTCAAACATAGCTTTGACATCATGCTCATTACGGAGACCCATTACGCACAGACACACAAACTTAAAATACAAGGGTATGATGTCTTAAGACAAGACCGACCAGATCAGAGTTGGGGAGGGGTAGCAATTTTGATTAAAAGAGAACTGGAATACCAACAAATCTCAAACATAAACATAACGCAAGAGCATATAATCATTAAAACAAATAATATAATTTTTATAGGTATATATAACCCTCCCAAAAATAACTTCAGTAAAAGAGAACTCACAACCATAACCTCACTAGGATATAGAGTCTGCATGTTCGGGGATCTCAACTGTAAACACTATTACTGAGATGCGAACTGCACAGCACCGAACATCAGTGGAAGGGTTTTGAACGAGTTCGCCGAGAGCGAAGACTGTATCATTCATTACCCGGAGGAGCCAACTTACTTTCCATTCAACGGAAACACGCCAAGCACACTTGACATAGCGATGACCAAAAACATACACAACGTAGACAATGTCAGAACTATAACGACAATGACATCAGACCATGACCCTGTATACATGGAAATTAAATCAAACAGTGCAATCCCTAGGATACAGGGTCAGTTCCATGACTACAAAAAGACGAACTGGCACAACTTCAGGACTATACTAGACGAACACATCACTATCAATAACAACATCACAGATAACAACACCTTAGATGAAGAATTTCAAAAACTAACAAATGCCATCACAACAGCTAGAGACAGAACAACCAAACTAGTAAAACACAAACAATACAATGACAACCTACCACAAGACATTACGAATTTAATAAAGGACAAAAACATTATACGTAAACGATGGCAAAACCACAGACAAGCCGCTGACAGGGAAACTCTAATAGAACTTGGAAAACACATCAACCAACAAATTACCATACACAGAAACGAAAAATGGAAGGAGACCCTGGAAGCGCTTAACATACATGACAATTCGGTGTGGAAATTTGTGAGAAGGTTCAAAAAACCGCACTCAGATCTTCCCACACTGAATTACAATAACACAGTGTGCTTGACGGACGACCAAAAAGGCAGCGCTCTCGGTGAATACTTTCAAAACAATTTCACCAACGCACAAGCAAATAACACAAGGCAAAATGAAATTGAAAGTACATGTAGAGACATAGAAAACATGAGTATACAACCTGTGCCAAATGAACTACTTACTTCCCCTAAGGAAGTAGTAGAAGCGATAAAGAGATCCCCAAACAAAAGAGCCCCAGGCCCCGATAAAATACCAAACATTCTCTTAAAGAATCTCTCTAGAAAAGCTATTGTACAGCTTCACTATTTAATAAATGCGATCCTAAAACTCCAGTATTACCCGTTGTCGCAAAAAATAGCCAACATCATTCCCATATATAAAAGCGGCAAGAATAAGAAACAAATCGAAAGCTACCGCCCCATCTCCCTTCTGAACGGGATCTCAAAAATCATCGATCGCATACTACTGACTAGACTACATACACACGAACAAGACAATACTATCATTCCGTCAGAACAGTACGGTTTCAGAGCTGGACACAGCACGATTGCCCAAATCATTAGAATCGCGCATCATGCCAAAAAAGCATACAACGATAAAATGCAAACTGTGCTTGTCGCACTCGATGCTGCTAAGGCGTTTGACACCGTCTGGACTGACGGTCTGATCTACAAAATGTTTGAGAATAACTACCCCGTTTTCATTGTAAAAACAATACAATCATACCTCCAAAATAGACAATTCTACATAAACATAAAAAACACATGTAACGGACCATACATAGCGCAAGCGGGGGTTCCCCAGGGTTCAGTGCTGGCGCCTCATCTGTATACCATCATGACTCATGATATGCCAATGGGACATAATGGTATACAGACGGCGTTGTACGCCGACGACACTTGCATCTATAAAACCTCACACTCAGCCGAAATAGCAGTAAGAAGACTGGACATCCATGTCAATAGAGTGTTAGTCCCTTATCTAGAGGAAAACAAGATTAAAATCAATCCCACGAAGACTGAAAGCCTACTACTCTCTAAGAGACAGTCAGACAGCATAAAAAATAAACTCAAAGTTCAAAATCAAACCATAGATACCGGCAACAAAATGAAATATCTTGGTTTCATTCTGGATAGGGGACTAACATTTAAAAATCATATAAATGACAGAGTAAGCAAACTGACGGGAGCGATCAAAACAATCTACCCGTTATTGCATCGAAACAGCGGAGTAACAGTATCTAACAAGCTATTACTATATAGACAAGTTCTAAGGCCCATCCTAACATATGGCAGTCCAGTCTTCTGCTCTATGGCTAATACCCATTTCGAAAAACTACAAATTGCGCAAAATAAGTGTCTTCAGCTTGCGCTGGGGTGCAACCGCTACGCAAGAATAACAGACATACACGAACAAGCATCCATGGAGCCAATCAAAGAACACGTACTAAGACTAGCAGAGAAATTCTATAAACATTGTCTTCCTCCTACACTAAAGGAAGACATTTCACTTATATACGAGGGGGATGGTGTGACCAGGAAACATGGGTGCTTACACCAAAACTTAACAATATACCGACACGACGTGGAATGAGCGTTGCTACTAACAAACTCACAGCAGCGAGCATTCCACTGAAAAGCCAAATCACTACGACCAATAGTTACTAACTGTGGTCGGACGGAAGACTGCACGGTGACGTCACGGCCTGCGACGAAATCGAGGCTTGCTAAGATCTCGATGTAGGAAGTGAACTAACTGTGTAGACTTGTGATTTGGCTTTACACACAAAAGACTACACTCACGAAAGACTAACGGTGACACACACTCATACAATGACAACCCTGTTTTTTTGCAAGTAGTTTTTCAGGGAGGACAACGACACAACTAAATTCACACAAAACTATAGACTATACTCCATTGCCGATCCAGCTAACTCACCACAATTGTTACATAATGTTCATTAAAACAAGGAGGTAACATATCAAACACAACTCAAATTTAACTAGGGTAATTACTCGGCCATGGCTCATCCAGATGGGCCAGTTTGTGTTGGAGCTTCCAGGATGGATTCCCAGAAGCAAATACAACAATATTGTAAATATCTTAAGTTAAAAATAGAATGTAAATACTGTAAATATAAATAAAGACTTTTAAACTGAAACAGCCGAGACGAGCCAAGCACACTCGACATTGCTGTAACAAAAAACATACCTCACATAGACAACGTACGGACAATCACTACCATGACATCTGACCACGACCCTGTATACCTTGAAATTAAACACACTTATTCAATACCCAGGATACAGGGTGAATTCTTCGATTACAAGACAACTAACTGGCACAAGTACAGGACAATACTAGACGAAAACATCACAATAACTAAAGACCTAATTAACACAAATGCACTCGAGGAAGAATTCAACAAACTCACAAACGCCATCATTTTAGCAAGAGACAGAACTACGAAACGCATAACATACAAAACGAAAAAAGACAACTTACCACAGGACATCACAGAACTTATTTCACACAAAAACAACCTACGAAAAAGATGGCAAACATACAGGTCAGCCGACGACAGGGTCAGTCTCCTAAATCTCGGTAAAGTCATAAACCAAAAAATAACTGAATTCAGAAATGCAAAATGGAAAGAGACCCTGGAAGCGGTTAACCCTCAAGACAATTCGGTGTGGAAAGTTCTGAGGAGGTTCAAAAAACCATACTCGGAACTTCCCACACTGAAATACAAAGACAAAGTGTGCTTGACGGATAACCAAAAAGGCAGCACTCTCGGCGAATACTTTCAAAATAATTTCGTAAATACTCAAGCAAATACAGCAAAACAAACAGAAATTGAAAATACATGTAAGGACATTCGCGACATGGACATCCAAGATGTACACTCAAAATACCTAACTTCCCCTAAGGAAGTAGCGGAAGTAATAAAGAGATCACCAAACAAAAGGGCTCCGGGACCGGATGGCATTCCAAATAAATTACTTAAAAACCTATCAAGAAAATCTATAGTTCAATTGCACTACTTAATCAACAATATATTCAGAATGCAATATTACCCAAAACAACTAAAAATAGCGTATATAATTCCGATACACAAAAGTGGAAAGAGCAAAACGTTAGTAGAAAGCTACCGCCCTATCTCACTCCTCAATGGTATCTCTAAAATCATAGACAAAATAATACTAAACAGACTGACAACATACGAACTGGACAAGACGATCATTCCGTCTGAACAGTACGGTTTCAAAGCCGGACACAGCACTAATGCACAGATAATCAGAATAGCAAATGAGGCAAAAAAAGCTTTCAATAAAAAACATCAAACCGTACTTGTTGCATTAGATGCTGCTAAGGCGTTTGACACCGTCTGGACAGACGGACTAATCTACAAAATGTTTGAGAATGACTACCCCGTTTTCATTGTTAAAACAATACAAACATACTTACAGGACAGACAATTCTACATAAAAATCAAAAACACAAAAAACGGACCATATACAGCCCAGGCTGGAGTACCTCAGGGCTCAGTACTGGCGCCGCACCTGTATACCATCATGACACATGACATGCCAATGGGTCAAAATGGTATACAGACGGCGTTGTACGCGGATGACACCTGTGTCTTTAAATCTTCACACTCAGCAGAAGTTGCACTCAGAAGACTGGACATACACGTAAATAGAACCCTAGTCCCCTATCTAGTAGAAAATAAAATTAAAATAAATCCTGAGAAAACGGAAAGCCTCTTACTCACGAAAAGAAAAACTGATAACATACAGAGCACGATTAAAATTCACGATAAAAGTATAACAACTAACAACAAAATGAAATACCTTGGATTCATACTAGATAGAGGATTAACATTCCATAAACACATTGCTGACAGGGTTGGCAAAACAGTAGGGGCTATCAAAACACTGTATCCACTTCTACACATGCGCAGTGGGGTTACAAGGCAAAACAAAATCCTCCTTTACAAGCAAGTCCTACGGCCCATCCTCACTTACAGTAGTCCAGTCTTCTGCTCAATGGCAAACATACATTTTGAGAAATTACAAATAATACAGAACAGGTGTTTTCGGCTAGCGCTGGGGTGCAACAGATATGAGCGAATTACAAACATACATGAGCAAGCATCCGTCGAACCAATCAAAGACTTCATAATGAAATCGGCGGAGAGATTTTACAGAAACTGTCTTCCCACCTCGTTAAAGGAAGACATACTCTCTCAAAATGACAGGGACGGTATAACAAGAACTCACGGATGCTTGCATCAAAACCTACAAATATACAGAACAGACGTGGACTAACAGATGCTACTAACGAGCTCTCAGCAGAGAGCATTGCACTAAAACACCAAATCACAACGACCACTAGTTACCAACTATGGTCGGACCGAAGACTGCACGGTGACGTCACCGATCTGTACTGAAACCGTCTAACCGCGATTCTAGGGCAGATTGGTGGCGAAACTGTGCAATCTCGTGATTTGGATTGACCTAGGACAAACTAAAACGTGACGCACACAGCTACAAAGACAACCCTGTTTTTTCGGAATTGGTTTTTCAGGGAAGACACACACATAAGTAAAATCAAACAAAAACTATAGACATATCCCACTGCCGATCTAGCAAGCAAGCCACAACAGATGCATAATGCTCTTAAAAGCAAGGAGGTATCTAATCAAACCATAATTAATAAATTAATACAATTAATTTCTCGGCTATGACATCGGCCATGGCCTAATCTTTGTTTTTAGGTTGAAGATGAAGCTTCCTGATACACACAAGAAGCAATCTAATTATATTAATTGTACTAATAAGAATTGTATATATGTTATGTAAATAACTAAATTTTTAATAAATGATTTTAAAATGAAAAACAGCCGAGACGACTCCTGTCCTCGACTTTGGCACTTTCAGAAGGTTTTATAGCTCGGTAATCCTGTGAATTGTGACAATACCGAAGACTATCGAAATATTAACGTACAATGTTGACAACCCTGTTTTTTCCTAGCTTTTTCAGGGGACACAGACCAAACTAAACCCCGACAAATCTCGAAACTATGACATATACTGACGAAAACTACACCACAACCCCTCAATAATGCCTCTCTGGCAAGGAGTGAGGGTCTGCTATGTTTAGCCTAATCTTTATTTTTAGCTTCAAGGAGTAAAACGGGTGAAAATTTTCACCATAGGCCAGGCAGGATACTGCCACGCCGACTCAAGACCCGTTTCGGGAATTGTGTTTTTTGTTTTATTTTTATGTTGTACATATACCTGATTTTTAATGTATAAATAAAGTTTATAAAGAAAAAGAGACGGATTTTGAATCAAAAAGTATCCAAGTTTCTGTGCAAGAAAGCTTATATCGCGGGAGTCCCGGCGTTAGTTTGTGGTTCGTGCATTGCAGCAGAGAAGCGGTGCCAGCGACAAATGCAGTGGGATCGTCTCCGAGGAGTTTGAGCACCAGGTCAACTTAGGCGATACCTAGGCGTACAAGGTACTGTTTCCTTTAATTTTTGTATCCTCTCTTGTAACTTTTTATCTGAGTTTGTGTTTAATTTGCATTATTAAATTAAAGTACATAATTTAATTAAATTTAAAATGACAAATCAAGATAAAAGTGAAATAGACAGTGCAAAAGCCGAAATCTCACAGTTAATTCGTAAGAGAGGTTATATCAAAGCGTCATTAACTAGACTTAAAACGTATTTTAAAAAACAAAAGCTTTCCGTTATTACAAAAGTAATTTTATGTGGGTTGGAAATGCGTTTTAAGTCGCATGCATCTTTATTAGATGAGTTTAAAAATATTCAAACTAGCATAGATATTATTTCAGAAGAGTTTAATATTGAATGTGATAGCTCTGAAACTGAAGATTTTGAAGAAGCATTTTTTGATCTTATGTCTGAAATTAAACAATTTATTTTCGAATGTATAGCTCTCTAAAAAGATCCACTCCGAAGCATTGGTGCGCTAATCAAAGAGGATGGCACGAAAACTGCCAACCTCGAAGATAGCATCAAACTTCTGCTATCAACACACTTCCCTGACTCGGTCATCACAGACGTGGCGGACTGGGCAGAGGAAGAATACAATCCATCTGTCTATGATTGCAAACTGCCAAACACATTGTAGACGATGAAAAAATTAGATGGGCAATATCCAGCTTCTCTCCATTTCTCCATTTCTCTCCATTTCAGTGGGATCTGGAAGAACTCACACCGCACCTGGTAGGTATATTCAGATCCTCGTTGGCTCTGTGGTATATCCTTTAAAAATGAAGGGAGGTAAAAGTGGTATTCATACCCAAACCTGGAAGGATGGATTACACTGTCCCAAAAACATACCGACCAATTAGTCTGACATCGTTTTCCATGAAGACATTGGAAAGGCTATGCGAAAGGTACATAAGGGATGCAGTGATTACAACAACACCACTACACCCAAACCAACATGCATACACCCCAGGCAGATCTACAGATTCAGCCCTTCATCTAGTTGCTGGCCGGATAGAAAGATCCCTGGACAATAAGGAGTCCGCCTTGGGTGTTTTCATAGACACAGAAGGTGCTTTTGATAAAACCACCTTCCCAAAGATAATACACTCACTAACCAACAGGAATGTTCCACAAATGGTTAGTGGGTGGATACATAACATGGTCTCAAAGCGAGCAGTAAACATAAGTGTAGAAGATGTGAAAATAAGAGGTTTGGTTGCAAGGGGATGTCCACAGGGAGGGGTGCTATCACCTCTACTGTGGAATATGGTCCTTGACACCCTCATCAGCCGCCTCAATAATGACAGTCACTACACAATAGCATATGAAGATAACCTGGTCATTCTGCAAACAGGGAATTTTGAGAGTATACTCTGCGAAAGAATGCAAGTGCTCTAAAAATTATAGAAAAGTGGTGCAAGGACCATTCTATGACTATCAATCCTAAGAAGACAGAAATGGTCCTTTTCACAAGAAAAAGGTTGAAAATGGAATTGAAACTTCCGGAACTCCTAAACACAAAACTAAACTTTGCAACAGAGGTGAAGTACCTAGGTCTTACCTTTGACAGCAAGTTAACATGGAACTCGCATTTAGAAAAAAGAGTTTAAAGAGCATACATTGCTTATGAACAATGCCGCCGAACCGTGGGGCGCACCTGGGGCTTTTCCCACAGAGTCGTCGCATGGACTTACACGGCTATCATAAGACCTATGCTAACATACGGTGCAGTTATCTGGGTACCGAAAACCCAAAAGTTAACGGCTATCCGCAAACTAGAACAAATTCAAAGAACAGTATGTCTCAACATAACAGGAGCCATGAAAACAACACCGACTAGAGCGATGGAAGTCATTCTTAGTCTCACTCCCCTTGATATTTACATCAAGGAGGTTGCTCTGACGACAATGACACGCCTCCGCACAGTCGAAATAGAACCTGATGTAGGATCTGGTGAGGCGAGACGTCACTTTTGGCAGGAGGCGCTGGATACGCTTCCACTGCTTCAAACGAACATGGACTCCATCTCACCAAAATATATCTTTTATAAGCCATATAAAGTTATAATAGAACAAATAGAACAAATAGAACAAATAGAACAAATAGAACAAATAGAACAAATAGAACAAATAGAACAAATAGAACAAATAGAACAAATAGAACAAATAGAACAAATAGAACAAATAGAACAAATAGAACAAATAGAACAAATAGAACAAATAGAACAAATAGAACAAATAGAACAAATAGAACAAATAGAACAAATAGAACAAATAGAACAAATAGAACAAATAGAACAAATAGAACAAATAGAACAAATAGAACAAATAGAACAAATAGAACAAATAGAACAAATAGAACAAATAGAACAAATAGAACAAATAGAACAAATAGAACAAATAGAACAAATAGAACAAATAGAACAAATAGAACAAATAGAACAAATAGAACAAATAGAACAAATAGAACAAATAGAACAAATAGAACAAATAGAACAAATAGAACAAATAGAACAAATAGAACAAATAGAACAAATAGAAGAGCCAGAAGTGGCAGGTATGATTCATATCTACACCGACGGTTCTAAAACAAAACAAGGCTCAGGATGTGGAATATACTCCAGATTCTTAAACCTAAACATAAAAAGGACTGTGAGCAATAGTGCCAGTATAGTTCAAACAGAGCTAACGGTGATTCTCATAGCAGCAAAAGTAATAACCAGAAACAATATTACTGGAAGGAACATGCTCATCTATACAAAAAGCAGATAAGCACTACTCACCCTGAACAGACCACGAATTTATTTAGGGGTAGTATCAGAATGTCACGAAGCTTTGGCCGAAGTATCCATCAACAACGTGGTCACCTTATGGTGGATTAAAGGTCACGCTACATCGAAAGGCAACCGTCTTGCTGACTCACTAGTCAAGAAAGTAGCCAACCAAATACTTTTTGGACCTGGCCCTTCTATTGGCCTGACAAAATCGGCAGTGACACACCTAATCAAATAACATTCCCTTGTGAAATTCAAGGGAAGATGGGATGAAACAAGAAACTGCAGAGTTGCTAGGGAGCTTTTAAGTTATCCTGACAACACTGCAGCAAACAAATACTTGACTATGACTAGACAGAATCTGCGTCTGATCACAGACATTCTGACTGGTCATTGCCAAGTACGGAAGCAACTCCATATCATAAGGCTGTCAGAATCCGCACTCTGCAGAGGGTGCGAACAAGAAGATGAGACCATCAAGCATATCCCTTATGATTGCTAGACGCTCTCATTTATTAGAAGATTTGTGTTCGGCGAGTATCGGCTAACACCGGCCGATATAAGATAAGCACCTCTTGACGACGTTGTCAACTACATTAAATCTGTAGGCTGGCTCACGAGCTAGGAGGTGCCTATCTTATCAGGAGGATGCGCAATGGGCCTAATGAGGCCTAAGTGCCGTGGGGTGACCCACCCTCTACACGTTACAGATACAGAAAGCTACTACAAATAAGAAATATGTGTACATCAGATATTTAAAAGTTTGTAATTTAATGGTGAGGTCATAATATAACTAATTTATATAAATAAAATTTTGTCCTTGGTCTATTCGGACGTTTTTATTTTCTGTCGTTTAACAGCACTACATAAGTTTTCCGAAACATATGTAGTGCTGCGATAAACGATAGAAAATAAAAACGACCGAATAAACCAAGGACATTTTTATTTATATAAAATTCTGCTACGGTCAAGAAATTATTTTTATTTAAATAACTAATTTAGATAATGACTAATGTAAAAACCTTATTTGACAATTCGGCACTATTATTAATAATACTATATCAGTGCTCCGCAACCTTTCCTCATCTGAGGCACACCAAACTGCTCCCTAGAATTTCGTGGCACACCAAAATCTAAAATATATTTATAGCAGTGGCGTAGCTAGGTCGGGGGTCAGTTCACTCCATGTATACTAATTATTTATGGATGTCCAAACTACCTTAGTTTTTTTTATTGTTTTAAAATGTGAAGAAGCCCCTTTCAGATTTGGGGCATCAAAATTTTCACTCAGGACATAATACATATTTTTTTTTTATTTTTTTTTATTATTCAGATAGAATAAAAAATACAAATAGGTACATACATGAGAACTATACTAAATACTAGGTAGGACAGGTAGGTATACTAAATTTACTTCTGTTGACACGTCAATAGTAATAAATATTTTGACATGATGATGACTGATTAATGTGATACCTGCGCTTGCTTCGTTGAACACAAAAGTTTTATATTCGGCTCAATTTTAGACAGCGCAACTCTCATTTCTTGGTCAAGATCTTTTAAGCATGATCGTTTATCATTTTTAATTAATACAAGCGTTGAAAAACTTTGCTCACATAAATATGTTGTGGAAAACGGAAGTAGTGTGAAGATGGCCTTGTCGGTGATGCGTGGATATTCTGTCTTGATGGAAATCCAGAAAACATCTAACGGAACTTCGTCGAATTTAAGTTTTAGGTTCATATCATTACTTAATTCTGTGAACTCCTCTCGAGTTTGCAATGGCAGTGCTTCCGTGGAACTTATTGCATTGGTTGCGAAAGGATTTCGAATCCAATTGTATTGTTCCGTGTTGATAGAATGGAAATAGTATTCAAATTTTTGTTGAAGCATACTTAAATGTTGTTGGGCCAAATCCACAATCAACTGCTTGTTTTCGATCGTACTGTGGTTGGTCCTGTGATACATTTCTAGACATCCTTTTTGCAACTGTTCCTGCCAAAGTTCAAGTTTCTTTTTGAACCCTTGTAATTTATCGGAGCACGTCAATATATTTTCATTCCGTCCTTGCATTTTTTTATTAAGTTCATTCAGATGTTCGAATATATCCGCCATGTATGCAAGTTTGGCTATCCAGTATTCATCATGAAGGTGCTGGCATAGATCGTACATATCTTGACTTGAAAGAAACTCACGCACTTCGTAGCGAAGTTCAAACAGTCGAGCTAAAACTTTTCCCCGGGATAACCAACGAACTTCTGTATAAAACAGTAAGGATTCATGTTCGCTTCCCATTTCTTCACAGAGTATTCCAAAGATTCGCGAATTTAAGGCTCTCGATTTAATTATGTTTATGATCTTAATACATTCATTCATTGTGATCGAAAGCTGTTCGGGCAAATTTTTGACCATCAATGCTTCTCGATGTATGCAGCAATGTGTAATTTGTATTGACGGATTTTTTGTTTTACACAAGATACAAAACCTTTCTTACTGCCCATCATTGCAGCAGCACCATCTGTACAAATAGCAACGCAATTGGTCCACTGAATATTATGTATTTTAAAAAAATTATCAGTTACTTGGAAAATTTATTCACCGGTAGTTCTCTCTGGAACCTCCTTACAAAATAAATAATGTTCTTTAATAGAGTCCTCGTCAACGAAACGTACAATAGCCATCAGTTGTGCTTTATTTTTAATATCGGTTGATTCGTCGATTTGAAGCGCAAAAATTCCAGCCGAAATGATTTTTTTAATTAGTGTTCCCAAAATATCACTTGACATATCTTGGATACGTCTTTTAACAGTATCGGCCGACAAAGAAACTTTACTCACGTCCTTAACTTCGTTTGGCCCAAGCATAAGTCTAACAATTTCCATGCATGCTGGTTTAATAAGCGTTTCACCGATAGTGTGCGGTTTTTTTTGTTGTGCAATTAATTTTGCAACAAGGTAGCTTGCTTCTAATGCATTTTCAGAAACCGTAACCGCCGATTTCATAAACTGCTTTTGTTTCTTATTTTGATCCAAGCGCCGTTGGAAAAATTAAATGTCTTTTTTGACGCAACTGGGATGATTTGTGATCAAATGACGGTTTAGTTTGCTGGTACCATTGCTTCATTTGACAACTGTTCACCGCAAATGACGCATTCAGGCTTTGGAGCCGCTTCGTCGCCACACCAAGTGAAACCATATCGAAGGTAGTCTTGATTGTACTTCCTTTTCAGCACCTTTTTTGCTCTTTTTGCAGCACTTATGCTGGAGCTTGTGCTAGGTTCTTCGTCATCTGCTCGTGATTTCAGCAAAAATTTATCCATATTTAAAGCACTATAGTTATTTATAAAAGTAGATACTGCAACAAAACTTAGTCCAGTTCACTTATTTATAAGGCACAAGAATTTATTTATATAGCAATTCACTATTTATTTCACTCTACGATTTATTTGTTTGCCCGCGTATTTATCTGATTCACTTGACTATTCGACTCTCTCTGAGTCTCTGAGCGACGACAGGTGCGCTTATATAGGCAGTGGCGATGTTCAGGAAAACATCGAGTCGCGCCTCGAACGGCACGGATCTTTCTAGTTTAGTCGCCTTCGAGAATCAAGCCACCGCGCCGCGCCGATAGACGGATAGACGTTTACCATCGGCGCTGTTGTCAGATTGCTTTATTTTTCGCGGGTCTCGCTACAATACGAATCTGATTCGTATTGTCTGCAAGAGCGGCACACCTCAAGTCGGCTTACGGCACACCAGTGTGCCGCGGCACACCGGTTGCGGAGCACTGTACTATATCAACCCATATAAAAGTGGATCTTCGTAGTGTAAGAGTAACTAAAAAAATTAAATCAGAAGAAAAATTAATTAAGCAGTGCGGTACTTACATAGTAAAAAGACACGACAAAATTAAACTAAAATAAGAGACATCCGGCTAAACCCACTGCTCTTAATAAGGGATTCAATGTGGTTTCACAAATCATAATCGAAATTCCAAATCCAAATCCAGCGGGTATACCTTCTGTCCACCGTCCCCAAGAATGAGAGTCAATGACAAAGTAAAAGTATAGCAATCGCTGGAGTACAGAGCAGCAGGGGAGCGGCATGCTGCTAAAACTGACATGAGGGTAAGCAGAGGTGACCAGTACTTTCAGAACCTTGAGTCTCAACAAGAAGACATACCAGAATCATCGTCTGGATGGTATAAGTTCATATATCAGGAGACGAAAACTTAATTAATTCACACAGGAGCACTTAAAAATATTATAATTACAAAATTTCGGTGTATGGTGTACAGTATAGTACTGTTTACTTATCTCTTACTTGCTTAAATAAACAAATCCAACTTAAAGAACGTTACATTTTGCTATCACTCCCCTTTTAATACTGTTGCTTTTCCTTTTCCCTGCCTTAATTAAAGACTTTTATCAATTCTTTTTTTCTTAGTTCATCTATCTTTATTATTACATTTTAGGTTATTTTTCATTTGAGATTTCTCAATTAATAATTTTCCACTTATTCAAGATACAAATATGCCCATTACACATCAGCCAAGTTGCTAATTCAGTTATTGCTTACGGTCCTATCATTAACTTTACAACCTATCACTACCTTTACCTATTATAGTTTTTATAAATTTGCTTTATCCTAGGTTACTAGTTTTATTTGTTGGTTATTAATATACCAACCCATTATTATTATCATTGTGACAGGCTTCTGGTTCACCTACAGTGAATCAGCGAGTCTGTGTGGCGCTATATAATTCCAGGCGGTCACTACTACCCTACGGTACCCTGAAAGAGAACAGTTAAGAACCAGCAATAAGAGAAACACAGGAATATGTTATAAAATATATATTTACAAAATAAATACAACGGTGCTAGTGCACGGTTCTGGCACGGCGGTAAATAAAAAATTAAATAAAATGAATAATTACAATTAAACGAGATTACAAGAAAGTAATAACGGATCCCTATATACAGAAAAAAAATAATTAAAAGTAAATTATTACAATTGAAGCTAGTTAAATAATAATGGCTCCCGGTATTCGGAAGATTTACTAAAAATAAATTATTACATTTGAAAACTAGTCAAATCCTAATAGCTCCCTGTATTCGAAAAATTTATTAAAAATAAATTATGACACTTGAAAATTATTTAAATATTGAGAAATATTAACGGTTCGCTAGCACAGAAGGCTAAGCGGTCTGGGAATTATGAAACTCCCTGTACACGGAAAATTTATTAAAAATACATTAATACAATTGAAAAATATTTAAATATTAGGAAATATTACGGTTTGCTAGCACAGGAGGCTAAGCGGTCCGGGAATTATGAAACTCCCTGTATACGGAAAATTTATTAAAAATAAATTATTACAATGCAGTTCGTGTTACCTTTTACTAGTACGGGAAAATATTTAAATTGGAAATTATGTATAACCCGGTATATGGAAGGTATGCTTTTTCAAAATCACGAAATTAAATTAAATATTCTGGTCAAAATAGTAAAACGAAAAAAAAAAAACGGTAATTAATTAAAACGAAGTAATTAATTTTTTATCAAACGGTTGACCAACTGGGAAGTTTATAAAAAATGAAAGAAAACGGGTAGTTACGACACTCCCTGTATACGGAAAATAAAGTTTACTATTACCACCGTTAACCCACTTACAATGTAAGTTCAGAAAAGGAAAACCTACTATATAATGGAATAAAATTTTCGGAACCCTTGTATCTTGTTCTCGAGCAGTCGGCCGTGGCAATTTTCGTCGAGTGAGAATGTTAGGAATTTACATGGTGTTTGGACAGCGAAGGCGACGGTGATAGAAAATATTATTTTATAGATTTGCCTAAAGACGATCAAGACGGTATGTGAATTAATTTTACAGAAATCGTCTGGCTTCGTTCAATAAATTAGTTGTGGACAAGGAATGGAATGATCCAAATACAGCTGAATGAATAAATAAAAGCAAAGAACCTTACATGACGTGAGGCGCGAAAATTAATTTAGAGGTCTTTTTGGGAAATTAGATAACGCCGTCAGGACAGAGATCACTCTTAACCCGTGGACGGATCGAATCTCCGAAAAAGAAAATAACGGGCCGTTTTTTCCCCAAAAGTAATAAAATAAAATAAAAAAAAATTGAAAACGGGTTGAACCTCTCACTTCAATGTTAACTGGGCGCCTTCTAAGAGCCTATATACAGCCTTAAATAAAAAAAATGCCAACGGTTTCCCACTGAGGGATGAAATGAAATATCCTGGATATGAAAAAATTTTTACTTGTCGCACGGGTGTCCCAACTAATTATAAAAAAAGGAAAAAAAAAAATAATATGCGATTTCCTACCTTAGAAAATAAACGGGGTTGTTTAATATTCTTTCGATATCATGGTCACTCACAGAGTATTTCACTCGACACTGCAGGAGAAAGAATGGTTTTCGGCTGCCGGAAATCAAGAGAGGGTAATTCTCAGTTGTTATCGAATTTATCCTTTTTCGCTGGGCAAGCTTGAAGACCGGTAAACTGGAGTAGGGAATACCACCACTACAGCCGACTGTTTACAATTTAAAAATAAAAAAAATGTCCTTCTAGTAACTTGATAAATAAAAGTAGATAATTGGTACGACATCGACTCTACAAAATGCCCATTCGGATTTCGGCAGATATAGGAATATTTTAACCTACAAGGTTACTCGCAATTGTTGAAAAACGGTAATTCCTCGAAAACAGAAATACGGAGGATCTTCTACATGTCCTCAGGCGGAAATTAATTAAAATATACATTTTTAAATTAATTGAGAGCAAAATTTAGTGACTACATTATTTATTTGTTTATTTATTTATTTCATTATAAAATTCACATTCACATTTTTTCATGCTAAATTAAAATAGTAAGTAAACTGAAATTAAATGAAGCAACTAGGTGCAAGCACCTGTATGTGCTAAAGACAAAGTAGTATTAGCTTATACGCATATTTATACAATAAAAATACATTTATACATTAAATTGAATAACAATAACAAGAATACAGAGCTGTATATGGTATTTTAATAAGAGTAACATAAAAATATAAAGATATCCTAGTCACATTCAAAACTCATTAAAAACTGCAAAATATAACAACATATTTAAAATTACGCAACACATAAAATACATTAGGTATCTAAAGCGATAAAGATGATTTATCATCATGGTTTTATTTTTTACATCCATTTTGAACGTTCTGATCTCTTATGTGTTAAGACTATTCTTTCTACTTTTATCGGTTTATGCGCTCATGTCACTTGTCAACCTCTTTTACTTGCTGTCGATCACGTTAACGTCCATCTTATATCACTTTCGAGTACCACCACACTCCATACACCAAATTTTTCAAAACCCTAATTTCGCAATTATAATATTGATCCAGTTGTTCCTGTGTGAAGTATTTAAGTCTCCTGATATATGGACTTATACCATCAGGACGATGATGCCGGTCGTCTTGTTGAGACTCTAGGTTCTGGAGGACTCTCGAAGTGCTGATGTTTGCCTGCCCTCGTGTCAGATTTAACAGGACGCCAACCCTTCTGGCTCTATACTCCAGGGATTGCTGAACTTTTACTTTGTCATTGACTCCTATTCTTGGGGTCGTTCCTACTTTTATTTTGTTATCTGTATTACGAGGCACATCCATCTAGCACATTGGACAGAACGTATATCCGTTGGATTTTGAATTTTGATTTTGATTTTTAAAACCACATTTAAGCCCTCATCAAGAGCTCAATAGTTGCTTAACCGGATGTTTTTTTACCACACTGTATAATTAATTTTTCTCTGATTTAATTCATAATCACTCTTACACTACGAAGATTCACTTTCATATGGGTTGATAATTAATAAGTTTTGAATTGCCAAATAGCGTTATAACATTAGTAAATACATAAATTAGTTATGGCCTAACCACTAATGTGACAATAGTCTAATTTATTTTTAGTTTATTTATTTAAAAACACGCTATTTACAATTTATTTCAGACGTACTATTTAATTTATATAATACTTAGACACCAACTAACAATTCTAATTTATTTCTTACACTTTAACTTTTTATTACAATGTTCTATATTAAACTAACTCGGCGCTGTTACGTTGGCTATTTATATTAGTCCAACTTCGCTATTGGAAGATGCTAGAGGCTCTCTAAGATTCCACTTCTATGACTAAACGGCACTTCCCGCCGTTCCAGCTGTTTCTAGTGCATCAGCGGCAGGCATTTCGTAGTTTCTTGTATATTCGAGACGCGTTCCGACTGTTTTCACACACCAACGTTGCTTCGATCATGAGTCTGTTGAAATGCGAAGGTCGCGTGCTTAGACAGAGTCGGACTTAGGAATTCATGACATTGCCCCCTTCTTAAGAAATAGTTCCTCCTGAAACCAAAATTGAATGGTTGTATTTGCAACTGGATCCTCTTTTACAATTTCCAGTTGCATGGAAATAACAAGGCACAGTCTTGAACGCTGAGACCAAAATTTTAACCTGAGTATCTTGAAAGATTACTTCCACCATGTTTTTAATGATCCTCTAATTCAGCTGATTGCTCTCTATCTTTGGCATAGCTAGTTTCTGTACATTGGACTCCAGTACATGCTCCCTCAGACTGAGTAATGCTTCCCATACATCCTGATAGGTGGATCAATCTCGGAGGGTGTTCTTTGTTACCAAATAAAAAAGATAACGCGATCCATCTAGAAGTTTTAATGCTTTTCCAGGGGCTAGTAACTGATCTTGAAGTTCTGGCAATCGACCAAACTTCTTCCGGAATATAGATGCTAGACCTCGAGCGTCGTAGATGTTGGCGGAAGTGCTATAGAAAAGCGAGTAGTCTTTTGGAACCGTGAGCAGGTCTTGTTGTTGCTCGGTTGTAACACCATGTCTTGCTTTATCGGTGCCTCCATATGCACCCATAAATTCTTCAAAGACAAGGTCAGGTGTTTCTTGGAGCTGGTTTACTTCTTCTTCCTCTTCATGGTCACCCTCAAAGGGCGCCAGCCGGTTTTGGTGCACTACCCTTGGTTTACCGTTCGGGATCTTACTTATACGGTAAATGACATCATTGATTGTTTTCTTGATTAGACACGGACTTTCCCAAGACCTTTGAAGCTTCGGAGAATAACATTTTTGTCTTTTTGGATTATGGAGCCAGATTTTATCGCCTTCCTTATAACCTCCCTCCATGGCTTGGGTATCATATCGCTTCTTCATTATGTCGCTGGCGATTTAAAGATGTGAGCGAACCAATTCATGCATGTCGTCCATTCTTCTTCGTAACTGGATCACATAGTCTTCACCAGCTACATCTTCTCCAGGTCGGCATCCAAACTCAAGGTCGCATGGTAGTCTCATCTCACACCCAAACAGGACCTTTGCTGGTGTTTGGCCTGTTGATTCATTGATTCATTGACAGCTAAAGATACTGATCCCAATCTCGCTGATGGTTTGAAACCACTTTTAACAGTTATTTTCCAATGGTCTTATTCATTTGCTCTACCGTTCCATCAGATCGTGGGTGCAATGCTGTGGTTCGGATTTTCTTTAAGCCTAGTCTGTCACAGATTCCACGGAAGAGTTGGCTTTCAAAATTTCTGCCTTGGTCACTGTGGATCTCCAAGGGAACTCCAAATCGACAGATAAACTCTTTAATCAACACATCTGCAACAGTTGCGGCCTCTTGATTTGGAATGACGTAGACTTCCACCCACTTCGTGAAGTAACCATCATCATATATTTATTACCATTCTCGGTCATGGGAAATGGTCCAGCAATATCTAAGGCGATCCTCCCAAATGGGCTACCAGCGTTGTATTGCTTCATGGGAGCCTTCCTGTTTCACTGAGGTCCATTACTTATAGCTCAGCTGGTATATTTATTACACCAGTCCTTTATATCATCGGAACTATTCATCCAATAAAACCTTTTCCGAACTCTCTGAAGGGTTTTCCTAACACCTAAAAATCCTCCTGATGGACTGTCGTGTAATTGACGAAGTACTTGGGCTACTCTACTCCTTGGAACGACCAACTGTCTTCTGTTCCTGAAACCATCATCATTTTTAATTACTCCCTTTAATAAGCCATCTTTCAGGATAAAGGAGTCCCACTGAGCCAAATACGACTTAAGTACTGGAGAGAGATTAGATACTTCTTGCCAAGTTGGTCGACGATTTTCCTCTTTCCATTGTCGCATCTTCTTTAGGACGGTATCGTTCTCTTGTTCTTCCCTAATTTTAGCAGGGGCCAACTCATCGTTGACTACCGTTGTTCTTAGTAGTCCACTTTCTTTGGATTCCGCTTTGTTGCAGTGGAAGCAGTCTGCTGGAAACGGTCTTCTAGAAAGAGAATCGGCATTTCAGTGGCTAATTTCGGCTCTATGTTCGATCTTAAAGTCGTATTCCTGAAGTCGTTTAATCCATCTGGCGATTTGACCCTCCGGATTTTTGAACTGCATCAACCACTTAAGAGCAGCATGATCGGTACGGATTAAGAATTTCCTTCCATATAGGTATTGGTAGAAGTGTTTCACACATTTCACAACCGCTAGGTGTTCTCTTCTCGTGACGCAGTAATTTCGCTCAGGTTTCGAGACAACTTTACTAAAATAACCAAGTACTCTTTCTTTTCCCCCTTGAATCTGTGAAAGCACTCCTCCAATTTCCACATTACTGGCATTAGTATCCAGGATAAATTCTCCCTCAAGTAGTAGGTAGCCTAATATTGGCGCTGTTGTTAAATGCTTCTTTAAAGTTTCGAAGGCAGTTTGGCAGTCTTCGTTCCAGCAGAATTCTCTTGCTTCTTCTGTCAGTCGCGTTAGTGGTTTAGCAATATCTGTAAACTTCTTTAGTACGTACACAGCCCAAGAAAACTTCTTATTTGGTGTTTATCCTTTGGTTGTGGCCACTCTTTTATAGAAGCGATTTTTTCCTTATCTACAGCCACGCCATCCTTACTGACTACATGACCCAGGCAATTAACTTTATTTTGAAACAATTGGCACTTTTTGAGGTTAAGCATCAGTTGGGCAGCTTGAAGTCTTTTAAAAACATCTTCCAAGTTTTTTTAGATGTTCATCAAATGTCTTCCCCAAGACTATGATGTCGTCTAAATACACCAGGCATGTTTTCCAGGATAACCCTCTTAATACATTTTCCATAAATTTTTCAAACGTCGCAGGGCCATTACATAATCCAAATGGCATAACATTAATTTGCCACAATCCAGATCCGGTAGTAAAAGCTGTCTTTTCTGTCTACTGGGTCCATTTCTACCTGCCAGTATCCAGACTTCAAGTCTAAGGTAGAGAATAGTTTACTTCCGGCCAATGTGTCCAAGGTATCGTCGATACGAGGCAGAGGGTAACTGTCTTTCTTGGTAACAATGTTCAACTGATGGTAATCCACACAGAACCTCGTAGTTTCATACTTTTTCTGGACCAGGACTACCGGAGAAACCCATAGGCTGGTAGAAGGTTCTATCACCCTGTCTTCCTTTATTTCCTGAACAATCCTTTTAGCTTCCTCTCTCTTGGCCTTTGGTAACCTTCGAGCTGATTGACGAATCGGTCTGGCGTCACCAGTATCAATTTTGTGTTTTACAACAGAAGTTCTTCCTATTTTTCCTCGTTTTGGTACAAAAATGTCACGAAATCGTCAAAGAAATTCCTTTATTTTCTTCTTCTTTGATTGATTCAGAGATTGACCAGCAACTGCAATCATTTGCTCAAATTTGTCGTTGGAATTATCAGAAGTTTTTGTCTGACGAATTATGGAAGTTACTGGTACACAAGTTCCGATTCTGGTCTCTTTATTGATGGTAATCGGGTGATCATTAACGTTTATGAGACGGACTTTAGCAGTCGTGACCAACCCTTTTCCGATCAGAATGCCTCGTCCAACTTCTTCATCGTGGTTCCAAGGTTCCATCATTAAAGGTGTTCCTTCTTCCATAGTTTCTTAAAGCCATGCTACTATAACGGTTTCACTTCTGCCAGGTACCACCGTATCCTCCTGTACAGCAACTGGCACGTTACTGTCCCCATATGGATGTAGGAATACCTCTTCGGTACCAACTTTGATCACTCTGTTCTTAAAGTCCAACTGGAAACCGTATAAGTTCATTACATTCATTCCAAGAATCACATTTTCTTCAATATCAGCGACAATAACAGTATTAGTGAACTTTTCTGTACCAATTCCCAATTGAACCTGGATTTCCCCATGGATGTTGGCACTTTCACCTGTGGCAGTCCCCAGTCGCAATCTTGTTGGTAGAAGTCTCTTACAGTTCTTTATGGTTGTTGGTTATATAATGGCCCTAGTTGCTCCAGTATCCACCAACAGTGTATACTTTTTACCATTTACCTCGCCGTCTACGTATACACTATCATCGCGACATTTTAAAGAGGCTATCAGTATGAGAGGGTCTTTGGAACGGTTTCGGGTCGAAGCTGATCCGTCTAGGCCGACCCGCTCTAGTTTTCCTGCGGCGTGTGGTCTTCAGTTGTTGGGACCCTACACTTATTTTGTTAAAATTAGATTGTGTTTTGTCACAAATTTTGTACTAAGGTAGTACTTAAACAGCTGACAGAGAGTACAACAATATTTAGGCTGTTTTAACAGTAAGTGACAATGTAGAAAAAAAAGGGTAAAATTATTATTTAACAAATATTGAGTAGTAAATAAACAAATACTTATAAACTAATTATGGAAAATAGTAGTAATTTTATAAATATAATTATTTTATTTAGGTAAGAAACAATTTCTAAACTATAAAAAAAGTATTTATCTTTTTATTGGTATCGATAGCGCACAAGACAGAATACCTGTACATAGTTCTCCTGTTGATACACCACTGGAGGATGTAGTTCTTTTAGTTTACCTGCTATGTTTCGAGGGAATATAATTTACCCACCCTGTATAATAAATAAGGTATTTATTTTGTACTGACACAAAGCCTTAAACTAGAGTTATTAAACCATTCGCACACTTCTATCTCCCAGCAAAATCTCATCTGCTAATTGTTTCAAGCTTAAGGATAGCAATATAAATTTTTGCCTCTTCGTCGTTGAAACAAAAGGGATATGCCAAAGTAATTAATATCTAAAATTTGTTCTCTTTTTTACTCTATGCTGTTTGAGACAGTTCCAAGTAAAAGTAATTTTTCATTCTTATAATAATGACACAAAGTGGTAACCCAGCGGAAAAATGATCCTTATTATAAGATATAATTTTGAATTATTAAATATAAGAGCGAGGAGTTGAACTTCTCCGGTAATTTATTGTTAAGAAACTTGCTTAATTAGCGTTTTATTAAGTCTATACTCTTAGTTGTTGATATGTACTCGCCTGGATTTTCTGGGTGAGTTATTGCAGGTTAAACATTTATTTATTGGCTACCGATGGCGTCGGAAGCGAATTTTCTAAGCAAGAAATTGCAGAAGAAAGTATTTTGTGTTCGCATTTATAAAATAAATTCTTCAAAGAAAATAAAAATGCCAGAGAAAATAATTATTACGTATTTTTATTTAATCATATTTAAATATGTTTTTGTTACATTTACACTATTACCTAAAAGTGAAACTAGATTAGATTAAATTTAATTAGGACTGTGGGCCATATGGCCTCTCCCACGTCGACCTTTTTAGATCTATTTTGGATATCCTTTAATCTTTTGTAGTAGGCTCCGTAGACTAGAAAGTAGTTCTCCAGTGTAGCTACCTTATCGCAGTAGCCCAATACGTATTTAGCAGTTTCCTCTTCTACCTGTCAGAATCGGCACAAAGTCTCTTCTGTCAGACCAATATTATACATATGCTTGTTAATGCTACAATGTCCTATTAATAAACCTACTAGTACTCTAGTATGTTTTCTATTAAGGCTTAGTAGATGCTCGGTGGGTTTAGGCGATGGTTCTTTTAAAAACTCTTTGGCCCGTCTCTGTCCTGCTGAATTGTTTTACCATTCCTGAAATTTTTTAAATATCCACTGCTTTGTGCGTGTTCTGATAGTTGTCTTTGTGACACAACAGAAGGGTTCTAGGCCAATAAGAGCCTTTGATGCTCCTCGCGCAGACATAACAGAAGGTGTAGCTGTTCATTAGTTAAATATAATATTCATGATGCCAAGATTAATTTGACAGTCAGTACTCTCCAGTTGTAGGTCCGCAGTGAAAATACGTGAGGTGAAAGGTGAAAGAAGGGATACAGAGAAGGATTTTACGGCGATACAAAAAATTTATATCAATGAATAAATGTGTAAGCATTTGTGTGCCTATAATAAACAACGTAGAAATCCATACCGGTGTAAGCGCTGTTGTCACATCCAACTTAACATTAACTAGGTTTTGGAATTTATTAAAAATTATTTCATCTATTTTAGTAACATTACATCTAATTTAATTTAATTTGATATATTAATAATGATTCAATTTTTTTTGGATTTAGTTGCAATAAAATAGTTTAAATAATTTTGTAAACGAATTGAGAATAATGAAATTGGCATATGGTAACAGCGAGTGTCCCTTACAATATGTCTGATTCACTACAGCACGATATTTATTGGTAGTTACATCTCCTGTTATCTCTGTTCTAGGGTTAGTAAATCAGCATGTTAGTTGCTCCTATGCCTTCTGTGGCCTCGTACTCAGGCTAAGGTTAGTCTGCAAAGTGGGACAGGATACAATTTGTTAATTAAGAAATGCAAAACTAGTGTAGAAAATACATTTTTTTCGCTACTACTTTGGAAAGTGACACATATCATTTTATGGAAACTTCCCTATATCACACGTGTGTCAACAGGAATCTACTTACCGCATCAGCTGTCAACTGTGTCGAACGCATTATTTTTATTTTAATCTATGTACTGTCCATATTAATAGCGTTGGCTGTGACTTTGAATATCTTTTCAATAGCCGATGCAGAGAAAAGGATTGTCTTCCTATCAGCTAGGGTAGTGGACTGTATAGTAATGTCATACATCATACTGTTCTAAGTATGATGTTTGTAGATATACTGTCAGACTCTTGTTTGATTATGATGAAATTACATGTGTTTTTCAGTTAACAACTTTATTTACATTATAAACTTTCTTTAGCTTGCAACAATTTTACATAGTGAAAAGATACGTATCCTTAAATTTGTTATTTATAAATATTTAGCAGGTTACGTCGATAGTCAAAATCGTTCTCGTTGTTTGTCTTGTCGAGTCAAGTGTGTGTATTTGCGATCGTTGTAATTGGTTGAGAAAGTATCGAAAGATGTTTGGGTGATTTACTTTGCAGAAAAGGATATAATTTTTTTGTAACTGTGTATGTGTTTTTACGGTCTATTTTTTACTATGCTTAAATTAGCGAGAGTGAAACAAATTTATGTGTGTGAGTATCAATTCTTAAATTTCTGGTAATTTGTTTATAAAGAAGATAGATTTTAGATGTATTTTTGCTCAAAATGCGGCTGTTTAAAGTTGTACATATATGTTTTTCCTGGAAATCTAAAAACTGCTAAATTGTGTTTCCTGTTGCTATGTGCCAGAGGCGTCTACCAACTTCGTAAAAGATTTTTAAATTCGGTGATATAATGTACTGAATGAATAACAAAATATTGTTTGCTGCATATTGTTGAAGTTGCAAAATTACATTTGATTTTTATTGGTATTTTAGACATACTGAATATAAAATGTGTTTTGTCGGTTTTGAGCTTTGAGTTTTTATAAAAAGTCAGTCAGGTTTTTGGATTTGTTTTCGCTGTAGTTATTTCTGAATAAAAACTTCCTGTTTCCTGTTGAAATTTTTCATTGCTATCATGTTAGATCCGGAGGTTTGAGACGTAACGAAATTTTAAATGTTGGGTTTTATACAAGTATCCTTTGAGATGGAGTTATCTGTATCTGTATCTCTAACATGTGGGGGGTGGGTTACCCCACGGCACTAAGGCTTCATTAGGCCCATTGTGCATCCTCCCAAGATGATAGACACCTTCTAGCTCGTGAGCCAGCCTACAGATTTAATGTAGTTGACAACGTCACCAAGAGGTGCTTCTCTTATATCGGCCGGTGTTAGCCGATACTCGCCAACACAAATCTTCTAATAAATGAGAGCGTCGAACAATCGTAAAGAATATGCTCGATGGTCTCATCTTTTTGTTCGTACCCTCTGCAGAGTGCGGATTCTGACAGCCCCATGATATAGAGATCCTTTCGTACTTGGCAATGACCAGTCAGAATGCCTGTACTTAGTCGCAGATTCTGTCTAGTCATAGTCAAGTATTTGTTTGTTGCAGTGTTGTCAGGATAACTTAAGAGTTCCCTGGAAACTCTGCAGTTTCTTGTTTCATCCCAACTTTCCTAGAACTTCATAGGGGAATTTTCTTTGATTAGGTCTGTCATTACCGATTTTGTCAGGCCAATAGAAGGGCCAGGTTCAAAAAGTATTTGGTTGGCTGCTTTCTTGGCTAGTGAATCGGCAAGATGTGACGTGACCGTTAATCCATCTTAAGGTGACCACATTTTTGATGGATACTTCGGCCATAGCTTCATAATATTCTAGTAGTAACCCTATATAAATTCGTGGTGAGTAGTGCTCGTCTGTTATCTGTATAGATGAGCATATTCCTTCCAGTGATATTCTTTCTGGTTATTTATTTTGCTACTATGAGAATCCCCGTTAGCTCTGTTTGAACTACACTGACACTATTATTCACAGCCCATTTTATGTTTAGGTTCAAGAATCTTGGAGTATTCCACATCCTGAGCCTTGTTTTGTTTTAGAACCGTCGGTGTAGGTATGAATCGTGCCTGCCATTTCCGGCTCTTCTATTTGTTCTATTATAACTTTATACGGCTTATGAAAGATATATTTTGGTGAGATGGAGTCCATGTTCGCTTGAAGTAGTGGAAGCGTATCGAGCGCCTCCTGCCAAAAGTGACGTCTTGCCTCACTAGAATCTACATCAGGTCCTATTTCAAACGTGCGGAAGCGTGTCATTGTCAGAGCAACCTCCTTGATGTAAATATCAAGGAGAGTGAGACCAAGAATAACTTCCATGGCTCTAGCCGGTGTTGTTTTCATGGATTCTGTAATGTTGAGACATGTTGTTCTTTGAATTTGTTCTAGTTTACGGATAGCTATTAATTTTGGGATTTTTGTTACCCAGACAACTACACCGTATGTTAGCATAGGTCCTATGATAGCCGTGTAAGTCCATGCGACGACTCTAGGGGAGAAACCTCAGGTGCGCCCCACGGTTCGGCGGCATTGTTCATAAGCAATGTATGTTTTTTTAACTCTGTTTTCTAAGTGCAAGTTCCATGTTAACTTGCTGTCAAAGGTGAGACCTAGGTATTTCACCTCTGTTGCAAAGTTTAGTTTTGTATTTAGGAGTTCTAGGGGTTTTCATTCCATTTTCATTCTTTTTATTGTAAAAAGGACCATTTCTGTCTTTTTATGATTGATAGACAGTAAATGGTCCTTGCACCACTGTTCTATAATTTTTAGAGCTATTTGCATTCTTTCGCAGAGTATTTTCTCAAAATTCCCTGTTTGCAGAATGATCTGGTCATCTGCATAGGCTATTGTGTAGGCTGTTGTGTTGAGATGGAGCTAAACCGCATATCAATAAATTAGAAAGAGCGTCGAACTGGATGGCATGACGTCGCCAAATTCAGTTGCTGTTGTTTCTCCAAGAAGTACATGTGTTAGTCGTATCTAGGTGATACCAAGATTCCTGATAACCAAATGGAGATGCAACTGCTAAATTTCAAGAAAAATATGAAACTTAACTGAGAACGTTTAAAAAACGTGATGCATTTGTTCAATTAATACTTGTTGATAAAATGAATGAAGTAAATATACAGTTAACTATTACGTGTGATGGTGCAAATTTAATTTTGGAAAAATTTATATCAATATATGAACAGAGTTCGGTACAACGTCTTGATCGTTTAATGAAGCAATTTTTTACTTTTCAAATAGACCCTAGTGTCGATATAGTTATCCACATTTCTCATCTTTAGAAAAATTTTACGGAGCTTAATGACGAATTAAAAAGATTAGTTAAGACTATTCTGCCAGATTTACTGTAAATGAGTTGAGTTATGTCTATACTATCAGCGGAACACTTTGAGTTTTGAGTTTTTATAAAGTCAGGTTTTTGGATATATTCGCTGTAAAAAATTGAACTCGTTTTAATATGCATTATTTAAATTCTGTAAAAACTCCTTGACAGTTTAAAAATATATCTATTGTTAATAAAACTGTGAATGAAAATATATCTTACCGTAAGGCCATTGGATGTGTGATGTTTAATGGTTGCTTCACGTCCAGATATAGCGTATGGCGTGAGTGCCTTATCCGAGAGACTAAGTTCGCCTAATAGGCCCGATTGGCGTGTAGTTAAACGTTTATTTTGGTATTTATACAGCCCTATTGCTACTCAATATCCTTTTAAATAAAATAGTTGTTAATAGATATGCCTTTATAATTTAAAGTGAGAAGTAAGAGCTGTAAGGTAAAACAAATATGTGCTTGTTATATTAATAATATTAATATTTTTTTGTATGCATATAAGTAACAATGTATTTTGTAAATCCTGTAACAAATAAATAATAGAACAAACTTAAATTATGTGTTTATTACTTCCCATTATCCAGGTTCAATTCCAGTAAGTCTTAAATTTGTTTACTTAAATTGCAATAATTGCCAAATACTGCCATTGTCTTCTGCCTATCGTATTTAGAGTTTCAGCTGTAGCTAAATATCTTAGGACCGATTCCACCGTTGTGTTAAACGAAGTTTAAAATGACATTTTTACATTAACAATGTCATTTTAATCTCCGTTTAACACAACGGTGGAATCAGCCCTTAAAGAGTCAATCTAAAGTAAATAATTTTTAATTTTATTCATATTTTAATGCATAACATTTTTATCCATAACTTTTTTGTGCCCTGTTCTGGTAAAGGTTTTTTTTTTGTAGTAGTGACAATAACTAGTACGAACCATATTTCAGTTTATTATTCTTTTCGTTAAATATAAACTAGATATAAATAGCTCAGTTTTTAAGGTTATGTTATTTATATCATAATTTTAAAAATTAGATTATTGAATTTGATTAAATCTAATTAAAATATCGAACTCTAACATTAAAATACAATAATGTAAAGCACCTCTAATTAATATTATGAATTTGTGTTGTAATTCTAACAGTTACCTAACTGAATTTTGTTCTCGTAGTTGCAGACCATAAAAAAAGAAGATATATTTTCTATTTGTAATAAAATACCTACGGCACTGGCTCAAATTTAGGGATTTTTACTTTTATTTTCACCAATCGCTGTCATGACGATTTGGTCACGTGGGTTTTCGGTATTGTTGAAGACCCAGTACATAGATAATGCTAGTACAATAAAATTAATAAGAAACCCGCAGTTTTGTAAACACTCGAAGTGCAGGTGGGTCTTAGGGACATTCAGCATATTAGCAGTTCAAACCAGGTTGCTGATGTGATTGACAAGGGTCATTCCAATGAAAATATTTTTTGAAATAAGAAAAATATGAGGGATAGTTTCCCTGAAATAATAAAATTGATTTAATGTTAATTTTGTGAGGAAATATTGAAGTTGCAAAATTACATTTGATTTATATTATTATTTTAGACGTACTGAATATAAAATGTGTCTTGTCAGTTTTGAGTTTGGGAATTGCAAAAATAGTTTTTTCCAATCGTCTACACAAACGAAAAAGGGCACTTTCAAATATACTCCAAATGAACTGCTAAAAAATATGTTTACGATTCAGGCCGCAAAAGTAAAGCAGCTTTTCTATTTAAAAATTCTGTTTTATTTTCAGTTTACTTTTTAATACTGCTGGCGATGATTTTTTGCTATTATAAAATACTAGTGCGTAATCCACATGTACATCAAATTTGAAAAGGAGCATTTTTAATTGAATAGGCGAAATACTAAATAAACTATAATAAATCGATTGGATAGAGGCCCCCACAAACATGACAGAGTGTTTCGATTACAGTCACCTCAGTTATAAGATAAATTAGAACTAATATCATTCAAAATCAGATTTAAAATTTTTTATATATCTATAAGCACATTAGAATAGGAAATAATGCATGAAACATGGACGAAAAGTGTATTTTCGGATTTCTACGAGTTGCCAAGCGAGACATAGTAGAGCCTGGCAAACTTCTCGTAGTCGCCCGAAAAACTCAACTTTTCGTTCTTTGTAAGATAATTAATAACTTGCATCACGAGTGTAAAAAGTGACATTTTTCACACGAGTGTGAAAAATCACTTTTGTGACCACAAAATATTTTTATTAAAAAAATGTAAAACCAGGAAATCTGGCTATAAAGATTCAATAAAATGTGGCTGGTTTTATGTAGCTTATTAAATAATTTCTCAGTCGTGTATCAGCAGGCGAACTGTGTACAGGTGTTTTGTTTTGTGCGCTATCGATACCAACAAAAAAGATAAGTACTTTTTTTTTATAGTTTACAAAGTGTTTCTCACCTAAATATATTTATATTTATAAAATTGCTACTATTTTCCGTAATTAGCCCATAGTTTAGAACTATTATGATAAATCAAACGGGCGGCGTAGAGCCGCCCGAAAATCCTAACATGGATGTATTTGATGTCTCCAATAATAATAATAATAATCCAATAGATGATAATAATAGCATTTTAAAAGATATAAATTCATTTGATTTATCTAACAAGTACAGTAAGAGAGATTCCGGTCCCTTTTATGTGTTTGTGGAATATCTCAATAAAAATATAGGCAGATTATTTCCGATAAAAATTGGTTATTTTTTGCTCACCGATAATACATTTAAAGAAAATATAATAGTTTTAACGTCTGTGGGAGTAAGTAGGGTCAAAGTTATTTTTAGAAACTATGAATTAGCTAATACTTTAATAGGGCATGATGTTATTACCAAAAATCAATTTGTAGCTTACATACCTACCTTTTTTAACCACCGCAAGGGTCTTGTCAGAATGGTGGATACGTTCTTTAGTGAAGATTTTCTAATTCAAAATATAGAATGCGATAATAATGAAATCGTCAAAATACAAAGGATGAAAAGAAAAGTCACAGATAATAACGGAATCGAAAAAATAGTTGATCGGCTATTAATAATTCTAACTTTTAAAGGAAACTTAATACCGAATAAAATCAAAATTAATTTGACTTCGTTTGTCGTTGAACCTTACATCCACCCAGTCGTTCAATGTTACGGTTGCCTGAAATATGGACATACCAAAAAGTTACAAAAATGTCAAAAATGTGCTGAAGTACATGATAATAATACAAATTGCTCAACCTCTAATAATTTCTGTATTTATTGTCAGAATAACGACCACTCTTCTATATCTAAAAATTGTCCAATGTACCAAAAACAACATAATATCAAAACAGAAATGGCTTTTCGCAACCTCTCTTTTAAAGAGGCCGATAGTATAGTAAATAATCTGTCATATTCAAAGATTACAACAAATAATAGATTTGCAATATTCAACAACACACAAAATTTTCCACCACTCGGACAAAATTCACAACCTCAATATACCCCACCATCATACATGCTACACAAACCAAAAACACATATTCACACTCCCTCCAAAAAACGTAAAGCTTCTACTCCTCCTACAACGCCATCACCAACTACCTTAAAAACTCAAACGAAAAAATCCACTTCAGTACTACCAAACCCATATAGGGATGATTTTATGCAATATAAAGAAAAATTGATAGAAAACATATTAAATTGTATTATGTCCAATTTCGCGTCTAACTCTGACAATAACCCACAATTAATCGAAAATACAAGTCAAAAAATTAAAGAACAAATTTTATCTTTGTTAAAAATTGATCCATCTGATTCAATAAGCATTAACAATGATGACTCAAGTACCTTCTAGACATTTAAAAACATTACAATGGAACCTTAATTCTATAAATAAACGGAAACCTAATTTACTAAAATTATTAAATAATGAAAGCTTTGACATTCTAACTCTTTGTGAATTATGGCTAAAACCAAACGAAAATTTAATTATCAATGGATACCACACTGTACAAAAACTTAGAAATGATGGTTACGGAGGTGTTGCCATCTTAATCTCAAAAAATCTTAAATATAAAATTTTAACCATAAAACAAAATTTTAATAAAAATATTGAAACATGTGCAATCTATCTAGAACAAATCAATCTTTCAATTATTTCTGTCTACAAACCTCCAAATTAAAATATTTGTGTAGACGATTGGAAAAAACTATTTTTGGAATTCCCAAATAACTCTCTTGTTCAAGCACTTAATGATACTAATCTTATTGTATTAAATGATGGATCTCCAACCAAAAATAGTAGACCTAACGAAAACAAATCAGCAGTGGATCTCACTCTCGCATCGTCAAACCTTATGTCCAAATTCAAATGGGATGCAACAAAGGACCTAATGGGCTCTGATCATTTTCCAATATATATTCAATTTAATACTAATTACAAACCTCAAAATATCCTACCTCATACGAAATGGAGCACCAAATCTGCAGATTGGATAATATTTTGAAAACTAGTAGACGATCAATTAATAGATATCAGCAATAATGAAGTAACATTCCAAGACCTTTTAGCAATACTTACTAATGCAGCAAATAATTTCATGAAAATCAACAAACCCATTATCATAAAAACTCCCCAACCTATATAGTGGGACAATGATTGCTCTCAGATGGTTTCAAAAAGAAGATTGGCTTTTCAACAGTATAAAAGATTATCGAACTGGGAAAATTATCTAAATTATAAGAACATTGAATCCCAAACTAAACTTCTTTTTAAAACCAAATGCAAATATAGCTGGACAAAATTTTTAAACAATCTTAATAAAAACACTCCCTTAACTAAGATTTGGAATTTTGTTAATAAAATAAATAACAAAAAATATAACAGTGTAAATTCAAGCTTAAATGGAGAAATGATTGACAAATTATTACATCACTTTACACCTGCTACTGCGGCTAATATTCAAAAGCCCTCAACACATAAAAATCCTATTAATAGTAATTTTCCTAACTACAATTTTTCTTTAGCAGAATTAGATATTGCCTTACAATCCCACCGGGGTACCTCACCGGGAAAAGATAGCATAACATATAATATGCTTTAAAATTTAACTGCTAATGCAAAACAGGTACTATTAGCTTTGTTTAATAAATGGTGGAATTCTGACGAACTAATAGATGAGCTTAAAGAAATCATTATTACCTTAATACTAAAACCAAAAAAAGATCCCACTTTAATATCTTCTTACAGACCTATCTCACTAATGTCATGCATAACAAAGACACATGAAAGATTAATTAAAACTCGGTTAGAATGGTATTTAGAATATAATTCGAGGCTGCCCACAGCTCAATACGGATCACGTCGTGGTTGTGGGACTATCGAGGCGGTGTCTCATTTAGTTACTGACATACAATGTGCATTTTCTAAAAACTTATACGTAGCATGTCTATTCATTGATATTAAGAGTGCCTACGATGCAGTTGACTTAAACATTCTTGTCGACAAATTAGGTTCATTAGACATTTATAATTCAATAGCTTGCAATGTGGTAAATTTGTTCAGAAATAGAAAAATATTTATTAAAGATCAAAATAATATTTTACACGGGCCTGGAACGGTCAATCAAGGATTACCTCAAGGGGCGGTCCTGAGACCTCTTTTATTCAATATTTATACGTATGATTTGCACAATATCTTCAGCAACCATGTCAACTGTATTCAGTACGTTGACGATTTTTGTTCTTATGCCGTACACAATAGTTACAATCAATGCATTACAGAACTTAAATATATTGTTTATTGCCTTAAAAGGTGGTTTAGTGAACACGATTTTACAATATCCCCTAAAAAATCTGCAGTTATCTTCTTTACCAGACACTGATTGAACAATCCTCGAAAAATTAATTTGTGTGGTATAGATATACCTATTCAGAGAACCTACAAATATCTAGGTATTGTGTTAGATAATAAACTTCTCTGGAACGACCATATTACACACACTATTAATAAATGTGAGAAAGGTATAAACCTGTTAAAATGTGTCACTAAAACTAAGTGGGGAGCGGATCCTAATACCTCCCTGCACTTTTATAGGGCATACATAAGATCAATAATTGATTATGGAGCTGTTCTGTACGGATCAGCAGCAAATACACATTTAAAAAGAGTTGATAAAATACAATACAGTTTCATAAGAATTTATTTAGGGGCACTTAAATCATCTCCAATAAATGCCATTTTAGTAGAGGCTCAGGAGCCTCCCCTTGAATTCAGAAGATATTTCTTGTCCTATAAAAGAGTAGTGCGTTGGAAATATTTTCAATGTGTCAATCCTTTGAACATGAATATTTTTCAGTTGTATATTGTAAATTTGACAAATAAATATTGGTCTAAAAAAAACTATCCTCCTCTTGTTGTGGCATATTCTAATTCACCAGATTGCATTAAATCCACAACAGAATCCAAAAAGCTTCCTGTTTTTAAAATTGATTTTTCGATAATATTGTTTAAGCCAATTGTTATTTTGCCAAAATACACTGATATTGAACATTCTAACTGAGCCGTACTTAATTCAATTTTTGCTAGGTATAATAATTTCTTAAAGATCTACACCGATGGTTCAAAAACTAGTGAGGGTACAGGTTATGCTGTTTTCATCCCCGATAAATATAAAAAAAAAAAATAAAATCCACAACTTTTGTACAGTATACTCCGCTGAGATTATGGCTATAGAAAATGCGTTGGAGTGGTTGATGCTTAATCCCTCCAATGCATTAATAATGTCAGACTCTAGATCTGCTTTAGAGGCTATAAAAAATAGTTCATCCTTTTCCAGCTTTGCTATGTCAAACACTATTTGTAACGTCAAAAAATTACTTCAGGACTTGCATAATTTAAGATGTACTATTCATTTCGTATGGGTGAAAGGCCACGCAGGCTTTCCCGGTAACAACACTGTTGATCTCTTAGCAAAGGAAGCTACAGCTCTCTCAATCACTCCTAATCATTTCATAGATTATATGGATTCGATAAATGTTGGAAAAAATCAGGCCCATAAAATGTGGGAATCAGACTGGAAAAAATTCGTAGATAGGTCCAATAATCATTATACTTATATACATCCCAGCTTACCTAAAAAAATCTCGCACATTGGCGAATTTAATATAAATAGAGCTTATTCTGTAACTATCACACGCCTTAAGAGGAGTATTTACTTGTTTTTAGAGCAGAGCATGCAAGGGTTTCGTAGTACTCCACTTTTAAAGTTTATTTTTGACATATTTTAAAATAAAAAAATATGTGCGTGTAGGTAAAGGTTAAATCTGTGCTCCTCTGGAAACACTTTTTCAAAATTTCAATTTGTTTTTTCTAAAAAAAAAAACACAAAACTCGACTTTTTTGATCCATTTTCTCAATTTTTTTTAGAAAAAACTGAATTTAATTTTAAAAAAGTGGTTCCAGAGGAGCATATATTTAACCTTTATCTACACGTACATATTTTTTTTTTTTAAAATACTTAAAAATAAACTTTAACAGTGGGGTACTACGAAACCCTTATGGATGGAATTTAAAACAAAAAACTCTATGATAGAGTTAACATATATGAAGCTAGAGTGTTCACTGAAGAAAAAGAAATATGCAGTAGAAAAATAACTTTCTGGAAAACGGATAATATCATTAAGGGGAACCACAATCGGTACTTTCAAATTCAGGGCTAGCTGCACATTACACAAATGATCTTTTGCGTTTTGTGCGTTTGGACTTCTCGAGAAATAAAGGTGGAGGAAATTCCTCAAAATGACAGCTTTTGGGAAGAAAAGGTGCAAAATAAAATTCAAAATTATTATATGCAATATGCCTTGCCAGAACTAGTTGACAGCAGAGCTAATACAGACATAGAAGTATGGGACAGAATGCCAAATAGATGGTGAGTTTAACAGTACGGGTTTTTTATGAATTTGTTCTAGAAGCTGTACCTCATTATAACAGATTATTCAAACAACAAAAATAATTTTTGTTAAAATATAAATAATAATAATATGTTGAAACATTATATCTGATCGCTACATATTATAAAACCAAAGGTACCTTTTCATTTAACTATGGCTACTCCAAGTTTAAATATTATAAATCCGCTTGAATATAAAAAATAACAGGTATAGAAAATATTTTTTAAAAACCTAGTTTATTTAAAAATATAAAATGTTCTGAGACCGTTTATTGTTTGTTTACATTGGCCTCCTGTTTTTGTTACTTTGACTTTTTGTATCGAGGACATATTATTATGTGATATAGAAGGGAATGTATTGCTAAACTATGGACGCTTTTCTACTCTTAATCAATTATTATTAGTAGAGTGTAATGAGTGTATGTATTAAAATATTCGCTCTAGAAAACGATTTACCCCCCTTTGTCACAAGCTGAATTTTTCAGAGATAAAAGGTCATGATAAGGTAACCCTTATTCCGGAGGTAACACAAAATTAGACTGTGCAGAAGGGCACTATCATCAAAAATCCAGATACTGATACCGCCGAATAAAAAAAATATATTTATTTTTTGGTCCAATGCACAATAAAATCTTTGTAAGGATTAATTTTTTATACTTATTTAAAAAAAATTTCAGCCCTTCAAAAATTTGTTTAAAAAGTCATTTTTTTTAAATATAATTTTATCATTTAACAAAAAGGAAGGCCCTAATGAAAAACTTAGTATAGCTCTGTTTCTCTCTACGTGTCGGCTGATGCATCACATTATTGATGTGCTCAAATTTTTTTCATTTTTTTATTATCAAACTTTTCGTTAGGTGCCAATGGACAAAGTGTCATATTGTCTGTTTTTACTAAAAAATTAATAAGTGTGTTACATATTAAAGTTCCTAATAAATTGGGAAGAAATATAGACTTTTTTAGATTTTTATTACATCTACATTCATCCTGTTGTAGCTGAATGCCTGAATATATTTGGGTGAGTTGGGTAAGTTTTCGTTAAACATTTTAATTACGGATTTGTTGTCGCAAGAAGCAAAGACACAAATGATATCAAAATATGACTTCTTTATTCTTGCATGGTCAACAGTTTCTTCACAATATTTTATTAGCAAAGGATATGGACAGAAGCATCAGGTAATTATGCCGAAATATTTAAGTTTGATCTGACAGCCTCTCCCATGTCTCTAACAGTACATGGGTATCTCGGCATAAGAGTTTATTGGGAAATATTTTAGAGCAATATGACCCACAAAGACTTACCTTCACCTAGGTGATCTTGCAAAACTTGACACATTTTTGATGGGATAGCAATAGCTCAAGGTTTGGGAAAGTCCAAAAGTTGCATATCATTTAAAGATTATACTAATATATTTGTAAAGATTATATTTAAAAATAAAGATTATATTTAAATATAAATTTAATGCTCAAATGATAGATGTGGTATTTAATCATTATAAAGAAAATTCTATCAAAAATACAACACGTCAAAAGAGATGATCCCAGAAATCAATTGATATAGAAATTGACCGACCCAATATTCCACTTCCAGAATAATGAAACTTGTTTATTCATTCAATATTTAATAAAAGACGTTTAACACATTTTCTGTCAGAGCAACTTCTTGAAAATTTGTATCTAGTGATGGATTCGCGAGTATCAATAAATATGGGATGAATTTTGAACCATCAAAAGACGATTTCTTAAATTTAAATCTTAAAGAAGCTGATACTCGTATCTTATTGCACATAATGGGGTCTATTCTGTAATAATTGCTTTATATTTAACGGCCTTCAAAAATAATTGCTAAATTGTCATTTACTGAAGACGCCCTAAGATTACATTGTTTAAGATGTTTTTACCAGCTAAGTATTTGGCTAAGCTCTTTAAAGACCCAGATGCAGCTTCCTAATGTTGAAGAGTATTAATGGAAAGTAGATCAAGATTGAGGTCTGATACTCTTAAAATTATGCTCGACCTGCTACCAGAAATAACAGAACTTATCATGCAAATGCAAAAAGGTACTATACACCGATAATTTTCATATATTTACAATATTTTAACAATATTATTCTATTCTAGACTATGGAAGCAAAATTTGCAAATGCAAAAAAAATATTGGCTACATCGCTTAATGCACCTGTATGGCACAGAAAAACTGCAGAAATAGTTTGATCATAGCCGCTAATGTTTTGGAAAATGCAGATTAATGTGGTGAATCTGATTTTGATTAGTTTGAGTCCTGTACTTATATATTTTAATATTATTAATTTATGCTTTATATACTTCTAATTATTGAATTTTTTTATTAGGAATTTATTGTATTCTGCAAAGCAATAGCCTTACTGTTTATAACCTATACTTATATATACTGTGCTTATACCTTCCATAAATAGTTTATATTTTATTTTTTATTTTCCTCAAAAAAAAATCATGAAGTAATACATACACCCTATAAAACATTATTCACCTTCATAGCGGATAAATCAATAATACCTATATAAAATAATGTAAGATAGTCAAACAGATTGCATACATTTCATCCCTGAGAGAGACGCATACAGTCAAGAGACTGCTTCCCTTCCTGTAAAACCATGACATTAGTAATTGTTTATTGCTATAATTAATTTGATAGGAAAAAATATAAGAAAAGCACTATTACCTTGTAAATACACAGGCGAAACTTTTATGAAGAATATTTTTTTTTGTTTAGGCCTTCGTTTTTCGTCAAATGAAAGGTATATTTATAAAAGAAGATTTTTTAACCAAATTTGTCGACAGCCAAAATAAGTTTTAATCTACACTATACTTATATTGTAAAATACATAATATTATTTTGTGCTATTGTGGAATATTTTTCGGTTCCTTTGTCTTCAACTTCGCGCGTTAAAGTTTAGAATATGATTTTGTTTGATCTCGGAAGTAATTTTGTAGTATTTAAGCTCCACCCTTAAGTTGTAATTTTTATACCTACTAAACTACCGTTGCCCCGCAGGTCTTTTAGTTTGTAATGTAAATTTTTCTCTTAAGTTAAATCACGGAAAATTTCCAGCTCACCTACATAGAATAGGTATCTTAAATACTGACGTTCGTTCTTGCGAAAATAATTCTACTGCTGATTTAAATCACATCTTTTTTTCATGCAAAAATCACCACCATAAAAGTACCGAATTACTAGAAGCTATAAGAAATAAAAATTGCCCCACCCCCATTAATTTAACATCCTTATTAAGCAATGGCAATAAAGACATCTTTGACTTATTGGTTAATTTTTTACGTTCAATTAAATTAGACCTATAACTCCAAATTTTATTATTTTATTACCTTTTTCTTTTTCTACTACGCATCTGTGGCAAATGGAATCCATCCAATGCCAACAACCACACAAAAAAAAAAAATTTGAGTTTTGAGTTTTTATAAAAAATCAGTCAGGTTTTTCGCTGTAATTATTTCTGCATAAAAACTTTTCCTGTTGAAATTTGTTACAAATTAGTCACAACCCTATAAGTTTAATATTTATTATAATATATTATTTATGAGGGGTGATTTATGTAAATTATAAAGAGTAACTGCGGTATCTTTAAACAAATAGTAAAATCGAATTTATGAATAAATTTTTAACATTTATTTTTATACCTAGATCCTAGATATTTATTTCTGTGAAATATTGAAATAAATTAATAGCATTTGCATTTTTTTAATACACAAATTTGGTTAGATAATTCATTTGACATACCGACTTTATGGTCCAAAGGGTAAAGTGTAAAGTTGAAAGTAACTACTTTCTGGTTAGACTATAGGCTATAGTTTTCTAGTCTGCTAAGTAATCCTAAGTTTAAGATCTATTCTCACTATAGGTCAAGTCACGGTCCAGTCATGGTCCAGTCACGGTCCAGTCATGGTCAGATCAAAAATTATTTGTCATAATTTTAACGCTTTTGAATGAGATTTCGTTTAAACCGTTCACACATGCCGTTCATCGAACAAGCAAGCCACGGTCAAGTCACGGGCCGATCAGTTCCTACAATATTTGACCAGACGGTAACTGTGCGTTGACGCACAGTCCGTCCAGTGTGGATGCTTAACGATCAACCAGTCAGACAAAAAAGCGGGCTGTCGGCAGTATCCAAAAGATAAGAGTGAAAAATGTTCATCTGAGAACGATCTTAAACATAGTGAAAGTTTTTAAGCTGGGGAAATGGATTCCCTAAATGTGGTACCATTTTTTTTGAAGTTCATCTCTAATTGGCAAATAGCTCTTTATGTAAGTAGTTACGAGTAGGGACGAGCGGAGCGAGGTCTCGCAAAATGAACGAGTTACACAAAACGATATTTCGTAACGTGTTACATTCAAGATTTTTTTCTAATTTTGACTTAATTATTTATAAAAGTGAGTTTGGTTAAAAAATGATTCACCATCATTCTTTTGTAAGTTCTTCCAATCAAACATTTCTGGGCCGATTTCAATCGCAGTGTTTAATTCTTTAAAAAATAAAACTCTGTTAATTGCGTTTTTTGTTTCCTTTTTTGTTGTTAAACGTAATGTTAAATGTAAAATGTCACTATTCATTGCCTTTTTTTCGATTTCTCGATTTTTGGTTTTTTATATTTTCGATTATTGGTATTTTCTATTTTTCGTTTTTGGATTTTTGGATTTTTTGAGTTTTCGGTCTTTCGTTTTTTCGATTTTTTGATTTAAAAACCGAAAAAGAGGCATTTTTATTTATTTTTATTTTGAAACTGGTGACATACTCAACTTTTCGTAATCAGTTGCATAATGCTGTTGATCGTTTTGATACTTGCTGCGATTACAAAATATGTTACTTTATATGTCAAAATAAGAAAAAATATGTTTTGAAACTCTTCAATTTTCATTCTAGTATAATAAACAAAAAATTTTCTTTCATCGTTCATGCCACGTAAAAAAATCGTCTTCGTTTTTTTTTTTTTTTTTAGCATTGGATGTACCCAAAATCTTCTTTTACATTTATTTTTTATATTTTTTACTATTGAAAACATTTTTTAAATCACGGATAGCGATGCTACAAGCACAAATATTCTGTAAAAAACACTCAATACGCGATTGCCTGCTGCACGTTGGAAAATCTGCTCTAATATGACGATTCAATGACCAAATAGTGTTAATGCTTTCAAAAAGATTTGACCGTGACCGGACTGTGACTTGACCGTACCTTGACCGGCTAATGTGGATAGACCTTTAACCTTACTGAAAAGTTCGCTCTTAAACTATTTAATTACATCTATGCTTATTATTATTATTAATTATATAGAACAAAATTCTTTTGATTACTGAATAAAGGTCTATCCACATTAGCCGGACAAGTCACGGTCCTGTCAGGGTCCGGTGCCAATCAAACCTTTTTGAAAGCATTTACACTATCGGGTCATGTAACAGTCATATTCGACCAGTTTTTCTAACGTAAATCAAGCATTTGTAAATAGGTGTTTTTACTTGTAGCATCGCGACTCGCGATCTTAAAAAATTTTTTCAACTTCATTAATTAAAATCACATTTATTTTTGATGCGGATGAACAGCAAAAAAATATAAAAAGTATAAAAAAAGCAAGATTTTGCTACTTGCAATGCTAAAATAAAAATAAAAATCAAAGGCAAATTTTTTACGTTGCATGAAACAAAATTTTTGGATTATTATAGAATGAAAATTGAAGAATTTCAAAACATGTTTTTGACTATTAAAGATAAACTTTAAATAAATGGTACCACATTTAGGGAATCGTTTTCCTCAGCTAAAAAACTTTCAGTATGTTTAAGATCGTTTTCAGATGAAAATTTTTAAAGAAAATCTAGACATATACACAGTAATTACTAGTAAAGGAGCAGCAACAGTTCAAGCACACTTCTTATGTAAATTAACAGGGGAAATCGCCAAGGTCCATTCTGCCACTTTTTGTCTATTTCAAGGTCACACGCCAGTTCTCGCTCGTCAGCAATCAACAATAATGTCATCTATTAACAGTGTTGCCAACCTAGCCTAACATCCGTTATCAGTCAATCCAGTGTTGCCAACATCTGTCAAACTTACCCGACAGTAGATGGTGCAAGAATTACTAACTACATACCATCTGCATAGCCCAACCTCACGAGCTACATGCCGCCATACAACCTAGGCAACCCACCATACACCTAACTTGTTACGCATAGATACTTTTAATTATCGTTTCTATCACTTCTACTTAGTCAACCCAACATACACCCATACTGATATATTTTTTCTACTGAAAAAAAAAGTTTGAAATGGCCGGGGATCGAACCGGGGACCTCATGCATGCAATACATCGTTGCTAACCGCTACTCCATTGAGCCTTTTAAAAATATGTTGCAGGATACCTTATAAAAAAAAAATAATTATATTTAAGAATGGAAATTTATGTGTTCAATATGTGTTTACCGGATAGTAGTAAGGCGAATAATAAAAAAAAAAGATATTAACATATTGTTGGTTCGAATTATGAAATAACTCTGAGTTTCCTAAAATTTAAATATGTATTTCAGTGGACGGTATGGTATATTTTGTATTAATTGCTAATATGAAAGGGTTGTGGGATCATTGCAGTTAAATCTGTGTAATAAATTTGAGATTAAATCGGCTTCGACGAATATACTTATGAATACCATTTTTAACTCTGTTGAGAATCAAACTAAAATACATTAAATTATAAGTATATGGGGTATGGTACGATCACAAACATTCAAAATACATCGACACATGAGCTGGTTAAAAACGAATGTATGCATTTATTTACTTATACGAGAACTTAATTATCAGCGTTTATCAAATACGTTATAGGTATACCATGTGTTGAGATTACTGCTCTAGTTACTTAGCTTATTTTCAGTTAACTGGTAACATCAATTTAGTCACGAGGGTATTATTGAAGATTGCCGGACAGCCGCGAGATTAGTGTGCCTCCACATTCTTGCATCAGTTAAGTCGTTGTCTTTCCGGTCACGCAGTGGATGTGTGACCACTGAAGGGCGTTCAACCATGAAACTTAGCCGATTAGCGTGGAATAAATGACGGTAAATGAGGGGTGAATCGGTGAAATGGAAAGTAGTAGGACCTTAAATGGTGTTACAAGAAGCCACTTGCTGCCGACACGCTACAGAATGAATAGAGTATAGTGGTGCCTCGTGACCAAAATATTGGGGTTCATAATGACACAATATAGATATCAGTACATATTTAGGTAACCAAATTTCAGTGATGTAGTTGTGGTAAATCTATATAATACATAATTGCTATTAGTAGATTAAATGGGTCATGGAATATACTTAGGAATTTCAATGCTAAAAATTATGTTGAAAATAAAACCGAATTACATTAATTTATAGGTATACAGGGTATGGGTACGATTATAAATAATTCAAAGTGAATAGTACCCTACTACTTTTCTGTTTCATTAGGTAGACAAGTGTTATCGCATAAATACTACTTGAATTCCACTTAAATACTACTTGATACTACTTGAAGACTATTTGAATACTACTTGAATACTACCTGAATACTATTTGAATACTACTGGAATACTACTGGAATACTACTTGAATACTATCTGAACACTACTTAAATACGATTTAAAAACAATAGACCTACTAGAAATAGATCTATCTAGAAATACATAAAATGTTAGTTTTAGATTATAAAAACGCGTTATTTATGTAAAAATATTTCATTTAAAATATCGCACCCCTTTTCCAATAGTGCCATATCCCTAAAAAAAATTAAATTGATTTCTTTGCCCCAACGTATACATTATGAACATGCCTACAATATATAAAAGTGCCATATCATTAGTTCTATTAAATTCCGCGCGAGACACCATCAACAGTAGGTACTGTCATATCACATATCATTTTTTTGTTTTAAGCTTATCTGTGTAGATTTCATATTACATTACATGTATCATTAATCAGTAGAGACATCTTTAATCAATATGTATACCGAATTTGGTAAGCACAAGTACTGAAAATGCTGCTCAAAAAATATTACATCCACAGTCGTGTTTGTTTCGCTTCTCCTGTAAAATTAACATTTAAAAAGGTTATGGCAATATTGAAACAGGAGTGCGATATGTGTATTGTGTAATAAATATTTGGGCCAATATAAAGAGTTAAATGAGTCTATGAATGTTAACACCTAAAAACTCTAATGGAGAATAAAATTAAATTTTTCTAAAAAAACAGGAAGTTTTTAAAAATAACACATACATTAACCTAAATAGTTATGTTATTGGTATAATATAACATAATATAATATAATATATATTTTTTTCTTTAAGAATTTTCAGAGAAATAATGTCTTGGGTATACCATCTTTTTTCATTTTGTAATGGTAATTTCTATGTATCTACTTCATTATATAATGTAATTATATTGTATCTACCTCACACAATAAGTAAAAGATTTTAATAACTAATAATAATACTTTTGCTAATGGAATCTGTATTTTAATTTTATTTAATTTAGACAAAAAAACATTCTCAAAAAAAATTTAAATAACTAGTGGATTCAAGAAAACACCACAAACATACAGAAAAAATGCAATATCTTTGAGACAGGATTAGGCCTTTCATATATAGTCAAATACTTGACTACGACTGGTCAATGCCTAAATATGGAAGCATCTTCATAATATGGGGCTCTCAATATACACATTTTGCAAGGAGTGCGAACAAGAAAATGAGACCATCGAGCATGTCACCCTACGATTTATTAAAAGATTTGTATTCAGCGAATATCGGCTAACACCGACCGATATGAAAGAAGCATCTCTTGGCGGCGTTGTCACCTACATTAAATCTGTAGGCTGGCTCACGAGCTTGGTGCTTATCATCTTAGAAGGATGCGCAATGAGCCCTAGTGAGGTTTAAGTGTCGTGAGGTAACTCACCCTCCATGCGTTACAGGTGCCTTTCATACATAAAAGACACCTAAAAATGTCAAATAACTGACATATAAAACTCAAAAAAGGCTAAAAATAATTCATTTCAATACAAAATACATACAAAGATGGAAAATAGCATCAGAATAATTACAATATCTTTCTTATGTGAAAGACACCAAAAATTTAAATTTAAAACATAAAAAATAAATAAAACGCAGACACATTGGCACACAATGTAATGAACTAAACTATTTATTATGTTTGTCTTTAGTGGAGATCTACGTATAATACGCAAACCTTGAAGTCGGGTAAAAAAAGGGCCGGGTCGTCTAGGAATCTAATTGGGCTGTGATTAGTAGAAATATGTATATTTTATGGTCGCCATCTATAACGAAGTTTAGGCAGTCGTGCTTTTGTCCTTGTGATGAGATTTGGTAGAACCCTGCTTTTAATAGTTTTCGGGATAATATTGTAGGTAGAAAACTACACTATTTTGAGAACAAAATAAGTAAATATTTGATGAAATAATTGGCTGTATATTATAAATACTAAAATATCGAATGCATAGTGAATTAGTAGTCATTTTTATACATATGCTAGGCTTTTTTTTAATTATATCTAGAATCCAGTCCGTTATAACCTAACAGATGACAAATAAATATTTAAATAAATCTATAGATGTATGTAATAATTACTAAAATATTGAAAGCATATTAAATTAGTAGTCACATATATTACTTGAAGGTGAAAGACAATACAAATTTGCTATTATACCTATTATATTAGAAAATACAGATGAACTATGATCAATTTTTCATTAATACTAGCGTTTCAATACAATTAATCCAAGTTAATTTTAACAAAAAACATACACATAATCCCAAGTTGGCCATAAATAAAGGGTTATAGAGGTAGATATTTTAAGAAAAATCAATAGATCGAGAGGTCGACACGATACACCTTCGTCTCCTGATTTGCTTTACCAAAACTCGAAGCCGCTATTGCGATACCTACCTACTTAACCGCAAAATTATATTTCTGGGGTAGATCTTTTTTGTATTTAGGTAAAAACAGTATTAAGTCCAAAAATTAACTATTGCACATATAGTTATGATTCCATTTTAAACGTCACGTCACGCGCGAACCCGGCGAGATAAGTGTCATACCTCTGTAATTTTTTTGTATCATTGTATTTATACACATGTTATATGGGGGATGTTATTTCATATTGGATATAACAAAGAATAATCAACAGTGTAGCCATTTAGGGTGACAAGTTGCCAAAATGATGATTTTTTTTGTCTCTATGAGATAATAAAACGCCAATTTTTAACGACTTTTTATAGGTGAAAAATTTTTTGTATTCATAGAAACATATCAATATTTTCATACACGTCTTATACAGTAGATAGGAAAAAATAACAATAATTATTTTTGTTGTTATTAGGTACCCCTCATGGAAACGCGGACGTAGAAAGAGTATTTTCAAATAAGTTAGATGTAAAAAAAAACAAAAATAATAAAATGAGTATTGAATTATTGAGGGGCATATTGGGAGTTAATTTATATTTTAAAAAATAAATAAATATTGATATTTAAGTTATGAAATCAGCGAGAAACAATTCATAAAAATGAATAATATTTATAAAGATGCATCAAAAACCAGGAAAGATTATATCAAGTTCAGATTCAGACGGTGAATCATATTAAAACAATTTTTTTATTAAATATTTATTCTTTGCGTATTATGCTTTTTTTCCCAAAAACACATTTTTTTCTTTAATATTAACAGTTATCCGACCCGAATATCCCAAAAAAAATCTGTAGGAGCAAAGTGGTGACTTTTCATACTGCTCGATAGCGACTTTTTACTTTGTTACTCTAGCAGCACTAATAGTAAGTCAGTCGCCTCCCATTGTCTCCGGTGTTTAGAAGTTAAGCGCTACTATTATATGAATACCAAAAGCTAAGTGTTGTCAGCCAAAACATAAGTATGTAGGGTCCGATTACAATTAGAAAAACACAGCTACGTCATCATTTGCCAAAGAAATTAATTGGTTACCGCCGCCTACTGGGGGTTTAGTAAAGTATTAATTTTATAGGAAATATTGTTTTATACCTGATAACTTAGTCACTTTTTATTTATTTATTGATATTTTATAGATATGTACTCGAAATTCAAAATAATGGTTATGACGTAACGGTGTTCTTCTAATTATAATCAGACCCTACCTATTTAACGCTTTACTTAACTTATTACCAAAGTAGGTACTCATTTTTAAATAAAAAGAAATGGCTGTGTTGGATTACTTTTTAACATTTTATCGCAATTGAGCACATAATGTTGGTAGACGTATTCTATACTTGCCGTTGTTTAGGTACTCGGAATTACTAAGTAGGTAATTGACTTAATTGCCTAACAAAAATTGTACAGATTTATTCCACATTTTTAATAAAACATATACCTTTTAATATCGATACCTTTTCGGCAGACTATTATTAGGGTCATTTGAACAAATGAGGCTTACGTTACTCTGGTAAAAAGTATCGATATAAAGATATTTTACTTACTACCTACAATATAAAAAACAATTACTCATACTCATTACAATCCAATATAATGTACCTCTGCACCTTTAACAAAACAACAATACTTTCAATTGTTTAAATGAATACATAATTTTTTTATTTCGTTTTATTCTATGATCAAAAATATGTGAAATTCCAATTTATTTCCTTATACTCCTCTTGAACGGTTTTTGATAAAAAAAAACAATAAATTTAAGGATAAATACAATATTTATTATTAAATATGCGCCTTAAAAAGTATGTGGGAACGGGAGGAAATTAAAATCGAAGACGTAAAAGTTGTAAAAATTGTTAAAATTGGTTTCCACCCCATTCCAAACATTTTTTCACCTTCGTACGATGGTATGTGTACGGGATCTAGTGGTTGATTGGGGCGGTATCGAATGGGGTGCTGGGCGTACTATTTCTTAGCAATCTTCTTTACTAATTAAAGGATGTTTTGGAATGTAATTACATATGAGAATAATTAATTGTTCTTTAATGAGTAATCTAAGTACCTACCTCTCCGATACTAAATACTATATGGATTATAGTACATACCTATTAGAATTGTTTTTTTATACTTAACGTCTACACTTCTCGAGGCAGACCATCTAACTGATACTGAGGATCTTCTTGCAGTTCTTACCACCCCTACATTAAATAAATTTGAGCATAATGTAATAAGCAGGGAAACCTTAGAAGAAGTGGGGATTTTTGAGGATTTTTGAGGATTTTTGTAACGCACATGTTTTCAAGCAAAGTCAGTTTTTTTTTAGATAGCGGTAGCACACCCAGCATGACTTTTCTGTCCAAAAGTTTTGATGTACGAGGCGGCCTTTGCGCTATTTTCGCAAAGGCCGTGTCGCGTCTTTTATTTTTGTATGACAGACACATTTCTAATCACAGCAACGCCATTCAAATAACGATGACGCTACATTGTATGTATTTTAAATGGGGAATCTCAACTGTGACCTCCGCCAAAAATACTACAAATATCGGTTCAAGAAGAAATGGGAACATAAAAATTTGTCGGCGGAAGGTACACAAACTATGCGTTTTCATTAATAACATATTTATTTTTTAATTAATATGAGCATATAATACATAAAAAATAAGAAAAAAGTGTGATCCTCATTGAAACATAGATAAAAAATGCAATATTTTTGACGTAGGAAAAAGCCATTCATATATAGTTAAAATACTCGACTACAACTAGACAGAATTTGTGCCCGAGTGATCACAGGCATCCTGATTGGTCATTGACAAGTACAGAAACATCTCCATATCATGGAGTTGTCAGGATCCGCATTCTGCAGGGGGTGCGAACAAGAAGATGAGACCATCTTACGTATCCTCTACTATTGCCCAACACTCTCATTTATTAGAATATTTGAGTTCCGCGAGTATCGGCTAACACCGATCGATATAGGAGAAGCACTTCTTGGCTACGTTGTCAAATACATTAATTCATTTTGTATGACGAGAACGTTTCTATTCACGGTAATGCCATTTAAATAATATTGACGTCACAGCATATTTTAAATAGGGAATCTCAACTGCGGCCACTGCCAAACAAACATACTACAAATTTTGGTTAAAAAAAATGAAAATATAAATATTTGCTTGTGGAAGGTACACAAACTATGTGTTTTCGTTAATATTTATTTCTTACTTAATATGAGCATACAATACTATGGCTACACAGAAAGATAGGAAAAAAGGTTGTTTTCTTATTGAAACATACAGAAAAAATGCAATATCTTTGACGCAGCAATAATCCTTTCATGCATAATCAAATACTTGACTACGACTGGGCCATTGCCAAGTATGAAAGCATCTTCATGTAATGGGACTATCAGAATACGCACTCTGCAAGAAATGAGAACAAGAAGATGAGACCATCGAGCATGTCACCCTACGATTTATTAAAAGATTTGCATTCAGCGAATATCGGCTAACACCGACCGATATAAAAGAAGCACCTCTTGGCGGCGTTGTCACTTACATTAAATCTGTAGGCTGGCTCAAGAGCTTGATGCATATCATCTTAGAAGGAAGTACAATGGGCCCTGGTTGAGGCTTAAGTGTCTTGAGGTAACCCACCTTCCATACGTTACAGGTGCCTTCCATGTATAAAAGACACCAAAAAAATTCAAATAACTGGCATAAAATGAGTACAGCTCAAAAAACGGCTAAAAATAATTCATTTCAATACAAAATACATACAAAAATGGAAAATAACATCAGAATAATTACAATATCTTTCTTATGTGAAAGACACCAAAAATATAAATTTAAATTTAAAACAAAAAAATAAGTAAAACGGGGATACATTGGCACACAATGTGTTGAACTAAACTACCTATTGTGTTTGTCTTTAGTGGAGATCTACGTATAATACGCAAACTTTGAAGTCAGGTAAAAAAAGGACAGAGTCGTCTAGGTATCTAGTTGGGCTATGATTAGTAGAAATATATGTTTTTTATGGACACCACCTAAAACTAACTTCAGTGACTCGATAGAACATCGCTTTTAGGATGGTAGGATGGTAAGATTTGGTAGAATCCTGCTTTTTAATGGGATTTGTGCATAGAAACCGGTAATAAATTACCTATTTATAGAATCAAGCTAAGAATTCAGAATAGGTACTATCTATAAAAGTTTATAGAGGTACACATACTTTAAGAAAAATCAATAATTGTATGGCGCCAAGAGATTGACACGATACACTATTATCTCGTGATTCGCTTTACCAAAAATCGGAACCATTATTTTGATATGTACCCTAACATTGAAATTATATTTCTGGCGTAGAGTTTTTTTATATTTTGATAAAATAGTATTAAGTCCAAAAAATTTACTATTGTACATAATATATAGATACGATTCCATACCACAGGTTATGCGCGAACTCGACGAGAGTTCATCGGTTAAGTGTCATATCCCTGTATTTTTTTGTATCGTGGTATTTAGATACACATTATATGAGGAATATTATTTGATGTTGAATGTAACAAGTCAATTAGTCAGTAGTCTTTAGCAGTTAGATGTTTAGAGGTGCTATCATATAAATACAAAAAGCTATGTGTTGTCTGCCGAACTATAAGTATGTATCTATTTAACGCCGCCACCATCTAGTAAACGTTCTTAACTGATTAACAGAGTACTCATATTTAGATAAAAGATGACTGTTTTGATTTACCTAATAACATTTATCCGCAATTTGATACATATTGTTGGTAGGTGTATGCAATGCTTTTACCTGCTGTTTGTAGCTGGTAACAGAGGGTGGGAGGGGTAAGTTGTACTATGTCCCGGCGTTGGTAGCGGACATGTGATCTCTGTTAATTTCGAAGTAAATTTGCATATCGATGGATTTTGCTTTTTATTGATCTCGACGTCTGGAAGCAGAATCTATGGAAGCCTAATCTATGCGTCCAGACGTCGAGATCAATAAAAAGCAAAATCCATCAATATGCAAATTTACTTCGAAATTAACAGAGATCACATGTCCGCTCCCAACGCTGGGACATAGTACAACTTGCCCCTCCCACCCTCTGTTACCAGCTACAAACAGCAGGTAAAAGCATTGCATACACCTACCAACAATATGTATCAAATTGCGGATAAATGTTATTAGGTAAATCAAAACAGTCATCTTTTATCTAAATATGAGTACTCTGTTAATCAGTTAAGAACGTTTACTAGATGGTGGCGGCGTTAAATAGATACATACTTATAGTTCGGCAGACAACACATAGCTTTTTGTATTTATATGATAGCACCTCTAAACATCTAACTGCTAAAGACTACTGACTAATTGACTTGTTACATTCAACATCAAATAATATTCCTCATATAATGTGTATCTAAATACCACGATACAAAAAAATACAGGGATATGACACTTAACCGATGAACTCTCGTCGAGTTCGCGCATAACCTGTGGTATGGAATCGTATCTATATATTATGTACAATAGTAAATTTTTTGGACTTAATACTATTTTTATCAAAATATAAAAAAACTCTACGCCAGAAATATAATTTCAATGTTAGGGTGCATATCAAAATAATGGTTCCGATTTTTGGTAAAGCGAATCACGAGATAATAGTGTATCGTGTCAATCTCTTGGCGCCATACAATTATTGATTTTTCTTAAAGTATGTGTACCTCTATAAACTTTTATAGATAGTACCTATTCTGAATTCTTAGCTTGATTCTATAAATAGGTAATTTATTACCGGTTTCTATGCACAAATCCCATTAAAAAGCAGGATTCTACCAAATCTTACCATCCTACCATCCTAAAAGCGATGTTCTATCGAGTCACTGAAGTTAGTTTTAGGTGGTGTCCATAAAAAACATATATTTCTACTAATCATAGCCCAACTAGATACCTAGACGACTCTGTCCTTTTTTTACCTGACTTCAAAGTTTGCGTATTATACGTAGATCTCCACTAAAGACAAACACAATAGGTAGTTTAGTTCAACACATTGTGTGCCAATGTATCCCCGTTTTACTTATTTTTTTGTTTTAAATTTAAATTTATATTTTTGGTGTCTTTCACATAAGAAAGATATTGTAATTATTCTGATGTTATTTTCCATTTTTGTATGTATTTTGTATTGAAATGAATTATTTTTAGCCGTTTTTTGAGCTGTACTCATTTTATGCCAGTTATTTGAATTTTTTTGGTGTCTTTTATACATGGAAGGCACCTGTAACGTATGGAAGGTGGGTTACCTCAAGACACTTAAGCCTCAACCAGGGCCCATTGTACTTCCTTCTAAGATGATATGCATCAAGCTCTTGAGCCAGCCTACAGATTTAATGTAAGTGACAACGCCGCCAAGAGGTGCTTCTTTTATATCGGTCGGTGTTAGCCGATATTCGCTGAATGCAAATCTTTTAATAAATCGTAGGGTGACATGCTCGATGGTCTCATCTTCTTGTTCTCATTTCTTGCAGAGTGCGTATTCTGATAGTCCCATTACATGAAGATGCTTTCATACTTGGCAATGGCCCAGTCGTAGTCAAGTATTTGATTATGCATGAAAGGATTATTGCTGCGTCAAAGATATTGCATTTTTTCTGTATGTTTCAATAAGAAAACAACCTTTTTTCCTATCTTTCTGTGTAGCCATAGTATTGTATGCTCATATTAAGTAAGAAATAAATATTAACGAAAACACATAGTTTGTGTACCTTCCACAAGCAAATATTTATATTTTCATTTTTTTTAACCAAAATTTGTAGTATGTTTGTTTGGCAGTGGCCGCAGTTGAGATTCCCTATTTAAAATATGCTGTGACGTCAATATTATTTAAATGGCATTACCGTGAATAGAAACGTTCTCGTCATACAAAATGAATTAATGTATTTGACAACGTAGCCAAGAAGTGCTTCTCCTATATCGATCGGTGTTAGCCGATACTCGCGGAACTCAAATATTCTAATAAATGAGAGTGTTGGGCAATAGTAGAGGATACGTAAGATGGTCTCATCTTCTTGTTCGCACCCCCTGCAGAATGCGGATCCTGACAACTCCATGATATGGAGATGTTTCTGTACTTGTCAATGACCAATCAGGATGCCTGTGATCACTCGGGCACAAATTCTGTCTAGTTGTAGTCGAGTATTTTAACTATATATGAATGGCTTTTTCCTACGTCAAAAATATTGCATTTTTTATCTATGTTTCAATGAGGATCACACTTTTTTCTTATTTTTTATGTATTATATGCTCATATTAATTAAAAAATAAATATGTTATTAATGAAAACGCATAGTTTGTGTACCTTCCGCCGACAAATTTTTATGTTCCCATTTCTTCTTGAACCGATATTTGTAGTATTTTTGGCGGAGGTCACAGTTGAGATTCCCCATTTAAAATACATACAATGTAGCGTCATCGTTATTTGAATGGCGTTGCTGTGATTAGAAATGTGTCTGTCATACAAAAATAAAAGACGCGACACGGCCTTTGCGAAAATAGCGCAAAGGCCGCCTCGTACATCAAAACTTTTGGACAGAAAAGTCATGCTGGGTGTGCTACCGCTATCTAAAAAAAAACTGACTTTGCTTGAAAACATGTGCGTTACAAAAATCCTCAAAAATCCTCAAAAATCCCCACTTCTTCTAAGGTTTCCCTGCTTATTACATTATGCTCAAATTTATTTAATGTAGGGGTGGTAAGAACTGCAAGAAGATCCTCAGTATCAGTTAGATGGTCTGCCTCGAGAAGTGTAGACGTTAAGTATAAAAAAACAATTCTAATAGGTATGTACTATAATCCATATAGTATTTAGTATCGGAGAGGTAGGTACTTAGATTACTCATTAAAGAACAATTAATTATTCTCATATGTAATTACATTCCAAAACATCCTTTAATTAGTAAAGAAGATTGCTAAGAAATAGTACGCCCAGCACCCCATTCGATACCGCCCCAATCAACCACTAGATCCCGTACACATACCATCGTACGAAGGTGAAAAAATTTTTGGAATGGGGTGGAAACCAATTTTAACAATTTTTACAACTTTTACGTCTTCGATTTTAATTTCCTCCCGTTCCCACATACTTTTTAAGGCGCATATTTAATAATAAATATTGTATTTATCCTTAAATTTATTGTTTTTTTTTATCAAAAACCGTTCAAGAGGAGTATAAGGAAATAAATTGGAATTTCACATATTTTTGATCATAGAATAAAACGAAATAAAAAAATTATGTATTCATTTAAACAATTGAAAGTATTGTTGTTTTGTTAAAGGTGCAGAGGTACATTATATTGGATTGTAATGAGTATGAGTAATTGTTTTTTATATTGTAGGTAGTAAGTAAAATATCTTTATATCGATACTTTTTACCAGAGTAACGTAAGCCTCATTTGTTCAAATGACCCTAATAATAGTCTGCCGAAAAGGTATCGATATTAAAAGGTATATGTTTTATTAAAAATGTGGAATAAATCTGTACAATTTTTGTTAGGCAATTAAGTCAATTACCTACTTAGTAATTCCGAGTACCTAAACAACGGCAAGTATAGAATACGTCTACCAACATTATGTGCTCAATTGCGATAAAATGTTAAAAAGTAATCCAACACAGCCATTTCTTTTTATTTAAAAATGAGTACCTACTTTGGTAATAAGTTAAGTAAAGCGTTAAATAGGTAGGGTCTGATTATAATTAGAAGAACACCGTTACGTCATAACCATTATTTTGAATTTCGAGTACATATCTATAAAATATCAATAAATAAATAAAAAGTGACTAAGTTATCAGGTATAAAACAATATTTCCTATAAAATTAATACTTTACTAAACCCCCAGTAGGCGGCGGTAACCAATTAATTTCTTTGGCAAATGATGACGTAGCCTGTGTTTTTCTAATTGTAATCGGACCCTACATACTAATGTTTTGGCTGACAACACTTAGCTTTTGGTATTCAATATAATAGTAGCGCTTAACTTCTAAACACCGGAGACAATGGGAGGCGACTGACTTACTATTAGTGCTGCTAGAGTAACAAAGTAAAAAGTCGCTATCGAGCAGTATGAAAAGTCACCACTTTGCTCCTACAGATTTTTTTTGGGATATTCGGGTCGGATAACTGTTAATATTAAAGAAAAAAATGTGTGTTTTGGGAAAAAAAGCATAATACGCAAAGAATAAATATTTAATAAAAAAATTGTTTTAATATGATTCACCGTCTGAATCTGAACTTGATATAATCTTTCCTGGTTTTTTGATGCATCTTTATAAATATTATTCATTTTTATGAATTGTTTCTCGCTGATTTCATAACTTAAATATCAATATTTATTTATTTTTTAAAATATAAATTAACTCCCAATATGCCCCTCAATAATTCAATACTCATTTTATTATTTTTGTTTTTTTTTACATCTAACTTATTTGAAAATACTCTTTCTACGTCCGCGTTTCCATGAGGGGTACCTAATAACAACAAAAATAATTATTGTTAATTTTTTCCTATCTACTGTATAAGACGTGTATGAAAATATTGATATGTTTCTATGAATACAAAAAATTTTTTCACCTATAAAAAGTCGTTAAAAATTGGCGTTTTATTATCTCATAGAGACAAAAAAAAATCATCATTTTGGCAAACTTGTCACCCTAAATGGCTACACTGTTGATTATTCTTTGTTATATCCAATATGAAATAACATCCCCCATATAACATGTGTATAAATACAATGATACAAAAAAATTACAGAGGTATGACACTTATCTCGCCGGGTTCGCGCGTGACGTGACGTTTAAAATGGAATCATAACTATATGTGCAATAGTTAATTTTTGGACTTAATACTGTTTTTACCTAAATACAAAAAAGATCTACCCCAGAAATATAATTTTGCGGTTAAGTAGGTAGGTATCGCAATAGCGGCTTCGAGTTTTGGTAAAGCAAATCAGGAGACGAAGGTGTATCGTGTCGACCCTCTCGATCTATTGATTTTTCTTAAAATATCTACCTCTATAACCCTTTATTTATGGCCAACTTGGGATTATGTGTATGTTTTTTGTTAAAATTAACTTGGATTAATTGTATTGAAACGCTAGTATTAATGAAAAATTGATCATAGTTCATCTGTATTTTCTAATATAATAGGTATAATAGCAAATTTGTATTGTCTTTCACCTTCAAGTAATATATGTGACTACTAATTTAATATGCTTTCAATATTTTAGTAATTATTACATACATCTATAGATTTATTTAAATATTTATTTGTCATCTGTTAGGTTATAACGGACTGGATTCTAGATATAATTAAAAAAAAGCCTAGCATATGTATAAAAATGACTACTAATTCACTATGCATTCGATATTTTAGTATTTATAATATACAGCCAATTATTTCATCAAATATTTACTTATTTTGTTCTCAAAATCAATACTTTCAATTGTTTAAATGAATACATAATTTTTTTATTTCGTTTTATTCTATGATCAAAAATATGTGAAATTCCAATTTATTTCCTTATACTCCTCTTGAACGGTTTTTGATAAAAAAAAACAATAAATTTAAGGATAAATACAATATTTATTATTAAATATGCGCCTTAAAAAAGTATGTGGGAACGGGAGGAAATTAAAATCGAAGACGTAAAAGTTGTAAAAATTGTTAAAATTGGTTTCCACCCCATTCCAAACATTTTTTCACCTTCGTACGATGGTATGTGTACGGGATCTAGTGGTTGATTGGGGCGGTATCGAATGGGGTGCTGGGCGTACTATTTCTTAGCAATCTTCTTTACTAATTAAAGGATGTTTTGGAATGTAATTACATATGAGAATAATTAATTGTTCTTTAATGAGTAATCTAAGTACCTACCTCTCCGATACTAAATACTATATGGATTATAGTACATACCTATTAGAATTGTTTTTTTATACTTAACGTCTACACTTCTCGAGGCAGACCATCTAACTGATACTGAGGATCTTCTTGCAGTTCTTACCACCCCTACATTAAATAAATTTGAGCATAATGTAATAAGCAGGGAAACCTTAGAAGAAGTGGGGATTTTTGAGGATTTTTGAGGATTTTTGTAACGCACATGTTTTCAAGCAAAGTCAGTTTTTTTTTAGATAGCGGTAGCACACCCAGCATGACTTTTCTGTCCAAAAGTTTTGATGTACGAGGCGGCCTTTGCGCTATTTTCGCAAAGGCCGTGTCGCGTCTTTTATTTTTGTATGACAGACACATTTCTAATCACAGCAACGCCATTCAAATAACGATGACGCTACATTGTATGTATTTTAAATGGGGAATCTCAACTGTGACCTCCGCCAAAAATACTACAAATATCGGTTCAAGAAGAAATGGGAACATAAAAATTTGTCGGCGGAAGGTACACAAACTATGCGTTTTCATTAATAACATATTTATTTTTTAATTAATATGAGCATATAATACATAAAAAATAAGAAAAAAGTGTGATCCTCATTGAAACATAGATAAAAAATGCAATATTTTTGACGTAGGAAAAAGCCATTCATATATAGTTAAAATACTCGACTACAACTAGACAGAATTTGTGCCCGAGTGATCACAGGCATCCTGATTGGTCATTGACAAGTACAGAAACATCTCCATATCATGGAGTTGTCAGGATCCGCATTCTGCAGGGGGTGCGAACAAGAAGATGAGACCATCTTACGTATCCTCTACTATTGCCCAACACTCTCATTTATTAGAATATTTGAGTTCCGCGAGTATCGGCTAACACCGATCGATATAGGAGAAGCACTTCTTGGCTACGTTGTCAAATACATTAATTCATTTTGTATGACGAGAACGTTTCTATTCACGGTAATGCCATTTAAATAATATTGACGTCACAGCATATTTTAAATAGGGAATCTCAACTGCGGCCACTGCCAAACAAACATACTACAAATTTTGGTTAAAAAAAATGAAAATATAAATATTTGCTTGTGGAAGGTACACAAACTATGTGTTTTCGTTAATATTTATTTCTTACTTAATATGAGCATACAATACTATGGCTACACAGAAAGATAGGAAAAAAGGTTGTTTTCTTATTGAAACATACAGAAAAAATGCAATATCTTTGACGCAGCAATAATCCTTTCATGCATAATCAAATACTTGACTACGACTGGGCCATTGCCAAGTATGAAAGCATCTTCATGTAATGGGACTATCAGAATACGCACTCTGCAAGAAATGAGAACAAGAAGATGAGACCATCGAGCATGTCACCCTACGATTTATTAAAAGATTTGCATTCAGCGAATATCGGCTAACACCGACCGATATAAAAGAAGCACCTCTTGGCGGCGTTGTCACTTACATTAAATCTGTAGGCTGGCTCAAGAGCTTGATGCATATCATCTTAGAAGGAAGTACAATGGGCCCTGGTTGAGGCTTAAGTGTCTTGAGGTAACCCACCTTCCATACGTTACAGGTGCCTTCCATGTATAAAAGACACCAAAAAAATTCAAATAACTGGCATAAAATGAGTACAGCTCAAAAAAACGGCTAAAAATAATTCATTTCAATACAAAATACATACAAAAATGGAAAATAACATCAGAATAATTACAATATCTTTCTTATGTGAAAGACACCAAAAATATAAATTTAAATTTAAAACAAAAAAATAAGTAAAACGGGGATACATTGGCACACAATGTGTTGAACTAAACTACCTATTGTGTTTGTCTTTAGTGGAGATCTACGTATAATACGCAAACTTTGAAGTCAGGTAAAAAAAGGACAGAGTCGTCTAGGTATCTAGTTGGGCTATGATTAGTAGAAATATATGTTTTTTATGGACACCACCTAAAACTAACTTCAGTGACTCGATAGAACATCGCTTTTAGGATGGTAGGATGGTAAGATTTGGTAGAATCCTGCTTTTTAATGGGATTTGTGCATAGAAACCGGTAATAAATTACCTATTTATAGAATCAAGCTAAGAATTCAGAATAGGTACTATCTATAAAAGTTTATAGAGGTACACATACTTTAAGAAAAATCAATAATTGTATGGCGCCAAGAGATTGACACGATACACTATTATCTCGTGATTCGCTTTACCAAAAATCGGAACCATTATTTTGATATGTACCCTAACATTGAAATTATATTTCTGGCGTAGAGTTTTTTTATATTTTGATAAAATAGTATTAAGTCCAAAAAATTTACTATTGTACATAATATATAGATACGATTCCATACCACAGGTTATGCGCGAACTCGACGAGAGTTCATCGGTTAAGTGTCATATCCCTGTATTTTTTTGTATCGTGGTATTTAGATACACATTATATGAGGAATATTATTTGATGTTGAATGTAACAAGTCAATTAGTCAGTAGTCTTTAGCAGTTAGATGTTTAGAGGTGCTATCATATAAATACAAAAAGCTATGTGTTGTCTGCCGAACTATAAGTATGTATCTATTTAACGCCGCCACCATCTAGTAAACGTTCTTAACTGATTAACAGAGTACTCATATTTAGATAAAAGATGACTGTTTTGATTTACCTAATAACATTTATCCGCAATTTGATACATATTGTTGGTAGGTGTATGCAATGCTTTTACCTGCTGTTTGTAGCTGGTAACAGAGGGTGGGAGGGGTAAGTTGTACTATGTCCCGGCGTTGGTAGCGGACATGTGATCTCTGTTAATTTCGAAGTAAATTTGCATATCGATGGATTTTGCTTTTTATTGATCTCGACGTCTGGAAGCAGAATCTATGGAAGCCTAATCTATGCGTCCAGACGTCGAGATCAATAAAAAGCAAAATCCATCAATATGCAAATTTACTTCGAAATTAACAGAGATCACATGTCCGCTCCCAACGCTGGGACATAGTACAACTTGCCCCTCCCACCCTCTGTTACCAGCTACAAACAGCAGGTAAAAGCATTGCATACACCTACCAACAATATGTATCAAATTGCGGATAAATGTTATTAGGTAAATCAAAACAGTCATCTTTTATCTAAATATGAGTACTCTGTTAATCAGTTAAGAACGTTTACTAGATGGTGGCGGCGTTAAATAGATACATACTTATAGTTCGGCAGACAACACATAGCTTTTTGTATTTATATGATAGCACCTCTAAACATCTAACTGCTAAAGACTACTGACTAATTGACTTGTTACATTCAACATCAAATAATATTCCTCATATAATGTGTATCTAAATACCACGATACAAAAAAATACAGGGATATGACACTTAACCGATGAACTCTCGTCGAGTTCGCGCATAACCTGTGGTATGGAATCGTATCTATATATTATGTACAATAGTAAATTTTTTGGACTTAATACTATTTTTATCAAAATATAAAAAAACTCTACGCCAGAAATATAATTTCAATGTTAGGGTGCATATCAAAATAATGGTTCCGATTTTTGGTAAAGCGAATCACGAGATAATAGTGTATCGTGTCAATCTCTTGGCGCCATACAATTATTGATTTTTCTTAAAGTATGTGTACCTCTATAAACTTTTATAGATAGTACCTATTCTGAATTCTTAGCTTGATTCTATAAATAGGTAATTTATTACCGGTTTCTATGCACAAATCCCATTAAAAAGCAGGATTCTACCAAATCTTACCATCCTACCATCCTAAAAGCGATGTTCTATCGAGTCACTGAAGTTAGTTTTAGGTGGTGTCCATAAAAAACATATATTTCTACTAATCATAGCCCAACTAGATACCTAGACGACTCTGTCCTTTTTTTACCTGACTTCAAAGTTTGCGTATTATACGTAGATCTCCACTAAAGACAAACACAATAGGTAGTTTAGTTCAACACATTGTGTGCCAATGTATCCCCGTTTTACTTATTTTTTTGTTTTAAATTTAAATTTATATTTTTGGTGTCTTTCACATAAGAAAGATATTGTAATTATTCTGATGTTATTTTCCATTTTTGTATGTATTTTGTATTGAAATGAATTATTTTTAGCCGTTTTTTGAGCTGTACTCATTTTATGCCAGTTATTTGAATTTTTTTGGTGTCTTTTATACATGGAAGGCACCTGTAACGTATGGAAGGTGGGTTACCTCAAGACACTTAAGCCTCAACCAGGGCCCATTGTACTTCCTTCTAAGATGATATGCATCAAGCTCTTGAGCCAGCCTACAGATTTAATGTAAGTGACAACGCCGCCAAGAGGTGCTTCTTTTATATCGGTCGGTGTTAGCCGATATTCGCTGAATGCAAATCTTTTAATAAATCGTAGGGTGACATGCTCGATGGTCTCATCTTCTTGTTCTCATTTCTTGCAGAGTGCGTATTCTGATAGTCCCATTACATGAAGATGCTTTCATACTTGGCAATGGCCCAGTCGTAGTCAAGTATTTGATTATGCATGAAAGGATTATTGCTGCGTCAAAGATATTGCATTTTTTCTGTATGTTTCAATAAGAAAACAACCTTTTTTCCTATCTTTCTGTGTAGCCATAGTATTGTATGCTCATATTAAGTAAGAAATAAATATTAACGAAAACACATAGTTTGTGTACCTTCCACAAGCAAATATTTATATTTTCATTTTTTTTAACCAAAATTTGTAGTATGTTTGTTTGGCAGTGGCCGCAGTTGAGATTCCCTATTTAAAATATGCTGTGACGTCAATATTATTTAAATGGCATTACCGTGAATAGAAACGTTCTCGTCATACAAAATGAATTAATGTATTTGACAACGTAGCCAAGAAGTGCTTCTCCTATATCGATCGGTGTTAGCCGATACTCGCGGAACTCAAATATTCTAATAAATGAGAGTGTTGGGCAATAGTAGAGGATACGTAAGATGGTCTCATCTTCTTGTTCGCACCCCCTGCAGAATGCGGATCCTGACAACTCCATGATATGGAGATGTTTCTGTACTTGTCAATGACCAATCAGGATGCCTGTGATCACTCGGGCACAAATTCTGTCTAGTTGTAGTCGAGTATTTTAACTATATATGAATGGCTTTTTCCTACGTCAAAAATATTGCATTTTTTATCTATGTTTCAATGAGGATCACACTTTTTTCTTATTTTTTATGTATTATATGCTCATATTAATTAAAAAATAAATATGTTATTAATGAAAACGCATAGTTTGTGTACCTTCCGCCGACAAATTTTTATGTTCCCATTTCTTCTTGAACCGATATTTGTAGTATTTTTGGCGGAGGTCACAGTTGAGATTCCCCATTTAAAATACATACAATGTAGCGTCATCGTTATTTGAATGGCGTTGCTGTGATTAGAAATGTGTCTGTCATACAAAAATAAAAGACGCGACACGGCCTTTGCGAAAATAGCGCAAAGGCCGCCTCGTACATCAAAACTTTTGGACAGAAAAGTCATGCTGGGTGTGCTACCGCTATCTAAAAAAAAACTGACTTTGCTTGAAAACATGTGCGTTACAAAAATCCTCAAAAATCCTCAAAAATCCCCACTTCTTCTAAGGTTTCCCTGCTTATTACATTATGCTCAAATTTATTTAATGTAGGGGTGGTAAGAACTGCAAGAAGATCCTCAGTATCAGTTAGATGGTCTGCCTCGAGAAGTGTAGACGTTAAGTATAAAAAAACAATTCTAATAGGTATGTACTATAATCCATATAGTATTTAGTATCGGAGAGGTAGGTACTTAGATTACTCATTAAAGAACAATTAATTATTCTCATATGTAATTACATTCCAAAACATCCTTTAATTAGTAAAGAAGATTGCTAAGAAATAGTACGCCCAGCACCCCATTCGATACCGCCCCAATCAACCACTAGATCCCGTACACATACCATCGTACGAAGGTGAAAAAATTTTTGGAATGGGGTGGAAACCAATTTTAACAATTTTTACAACTTTTACGTCTTCGATTTTAATTTCCTCCCGTTCCCACATACTTTTTAAGGCGCATATTTAATAATAAATATTGTATTTATCCTTAAATTTATTGTTTTTTTTTATCAAAAACCGTTCAAGAGGAGTATAAGGAAATAAATTGGAATTTCACATATTTTTGATCATAGAATAAAACGAAATAAAAAAATTATGTATTCATTTAAACAATTGAAAGTATTGTTGTTTTGTTAAAGGTGCAGAGGTACATTATATTGGATTGTAATGAGTATGAGTAATTGTTTTTTATATTGTAGGTAGTAAGTAAAATATCTTTATATCGATACTTTTTACCAGAGTAACGTAAGCCTCATTTGTTCAAATGACCCTAATAATAGTCTGCCGAAAAGGTATCGATATTAAAAGGTATATGTTTTATTAAAAATGTGGAATAAATCTGTACAATTTTTGTTAGGCAATTAAGTCAATTACCTACTTAGTAATTCCGAGTACCTAAACAACGGCAAGTATAGAATACGTCTACCAACATTATGTGCTCAATTGCGATAAAATGTTAAAAAGTAATCCAACACAGCCATTTCTTTTTATTTAAAAATGAGTACCTACTTTGGTAATAAGTTAAGTAAAGCGTTAAATAGGTAGGGTCTGATTATAATTAGAAGAACACCGTTACGTCATAACCATTATTTTGAATTTCGAGTACATATCTATAAAATATCAATAAATAAATAAAAAGTGACTAAGTTATCAGGTATAAAACAATATTTCCTATAAAATTAATACTTTACTAAACCCCCAGTAGGCGGCGGTAACCAATTAATTTCTTTGGCAAATGATGACGTAGCTGTGTTTTTCTAATTGTAATCGGACCCTACATACTTATGTTTTGGCTGACAACACTTAGCTTTTGGTATTCATATAATAGTAGCGCTTAACTTCTAAACACCGGAGACAATGGGAGGCGACTGACTTACTATTAGTGCTGCTAGAGTAACAAAGTAAAAAGTCGCTATCGAGCAGTATGAAAAGTCACCACTTTGCTCCTACAGATTTTTTTTGGGATATTCGGGTCGGATAACTGTTAATATTAAAGAAAAAAATGTGTTTTTGGGAAAAAAAGCATAATACGCAAAGAATAAATATTTAATAAAAAAATTGTTTTAATATGATTCACCGTCTGAATCTGAACTTGATATAATCTTTCCTGGTTTTTGATGCATCTTTATAAATATTATTCATTTTTATGAATTGTTTCTCGCTGATTTCATAACTTAAATATCAATATTTATTTATTTTTTAAAATATAAATTAACTCCCAATATGCCCCTCAATAATTCAATACTCATTTTATTATTTTTGTTTTTTTTTACATCTAACTTATTTGAAAATACTCTTTCTACGTCCGCGTTTCCATGAGGGGTACCTAATAACAACAAAAATAATTATTGTTATTTTTTCCTATCTACTGTATAAGACGTGTATGAAAATATTGATATGTTTCTATGAATACAAAAAATTTTTCACCTATAAAAAGTCGTTAAAAATTGGCGTTTTATTATCTCATAGAGACAAAAAAAATCATCATTTTGGCAACTTGTCACCCTAAATGGCTACACTGTTGATTATTCTTTGTTATATCCAATATGAAATAACATCCCCCATATAACATGTGTATAAATACAATGATACAAAAAAATTACAGAGGTATGACACTTATCTCGCCGGGTTCGCGCGTGACGTGACGTTTAAAATGGAATCATAACTATATGTGCAATAGTTAATTTTTGGACTTAATACTGTTTTTACCTAAATACAAAAAAGATCTACCCCAGAAATATAATTTTGCGGTTAAGTAGGTAGGTATCGCAATAGCGGCTTCGAGTTTTGGTAAAGCAAATCAGGAGACGAAGGTGTATCGTGTCGACCTCTCGATCTATTGATTTTTCTTAAAATATCTACCTCTATAACCCTTTATTTATGGCCAACTTGGGATTATGTGTATGTTTTTTGTTAAAATTAACTTGGATTAATTGTATTGAAACGCTAGTATTAATGAAAAATTGATCATAGTTCATCTGTATTTTCTAATATAATAGGTATAATAGCAAATTTGTATTGTCTTTCACCTTCAAGTAATATATGTGACTACTAATTTAATATGCTTTCAATATTTTAGTAATTATTACATACATCTATAGATTTATTTAAATATTTATTTGTCATCTGTTAGGTTATAACGGACTGGATTCTAGATATAATTAAAAAAAAGCCTAGCATATGTATAAAAATGACTACTAATTCACTATGCATTCGATATTTTAGTATTTATAATATACAGCCAATTATTTCATCAAATATTTACTTATTTTGTTCTCAAAATAGTGTAGTTTTCTACCTACAATATTATCCCGAAAACTATTAAAAGCAGGGTTCTACCAAATCTCATCACAAGGACAAAAGCACGACTGCCTAAACTTCGTTATAGATGGCGACCATAAAATATACATATTTCTACTAATCACAGCCCAATTAGATTCCTAGACGACCCGGCCCTTTTTTTACCCGACTTCAAGGTTTGCGTATTATACGTAGATCTCCACTAAAGACAAACATAATAAATAGTTTAGTTCATTACATTGTGTGCCAATGTGTCTGCGTTTTATTTATTTTTTATGTTTTAAATTTAAATTTTTGGTGTCTTTCACATAAGAAAGATATTGTAATTATTCTGATGCTATTTTCCATCTTTGTATGTATTTTGTATTGAAATGAATTATTTTTAGCCTTTTTTGAGTTTTATATGTCAGTTATTTGACATTTTTAGGTGTCTTTTATGTATGAAAGGCACCTGTAACGCATGGAGGGTGAGTTACCTCACGACACTTAAACCTCACTAGGGCTCATTGCGCATCCTTCTAAGATGATAAGCACCAAGCTCGTGAGCCAGCCTACAGATTTAATGTAGGTGACAACGCCGCCAAGAGATGCTTCTTTCATATCGGTCGGTGTTAGCCGATATTCGCTGAATACAAATCTTTTAATAAATCGTAGGGTGACATGCTCGATGGTCTCATTTTCTTGTTCGCACTCCTTGCAAAATGTGTATATTGAGAGCCCCATATTATGAAGATGCTTCCATATTTAGGCATTGACCAGTCGTAGTCAAGTATTTGACTATATATGAAAGGCCTAATCCTGTCTCAAAGATATTGCATTTTTTCTGTATGTTTGTGGTGTTTTCTTGAATCCACTAGTTATTTAAATTTTTTTTGAGAATGTTTTTTTGTCTAAATTAAATAAAATTAAAATACAGATTCCATTAGCAAAAGTATTATTATTAGTTATTAAAATCTTTTACTTATTGTGTGAGGTAGATACAATATAATTACATTATATAATGAAGTAGATACATAGAAATTACCATTACAAAATGAAAAAAGATGGTATACCCAAGACATTATTTCTCTGAAAATTCTTAAAGAAAAAAATATATATTATATTATATTATGTTATATTATACCAATAACATAACTATTTAGGTTAATGTATGTGTTATTTTTAAAAACTTCCTGTTTTTTTAGAAAAATTTAATTTTATTCTCCATTAGAGTTTTTAGGTGTTAACATTCATAGACTCATTTAACTCTTTATATTGGCCCAAATATTTATTACACAATACACATATCGCACTCCTGTTTCAATATTGCCATAACCTTTTTAAATGTTAATTTTACAGGAGAAGCGAAACAAACACGACTGTGGATGTAATATTTTTTGAGCAGCATTTTCAGTACTTGTGCTTACCAAATTCGGTATACATATTGATTAAAGATGTCTCTACTGATTAATGATACATGTAATGTAATATGAAATCTACACAGATAAGCTTAAAACAAAAAAATGATATGTGATATGACAGTACCTACTGTTGATGGTGTCTCGCGCGGAATTTAATAGAACTAATGATATGGCACTTTTATATATTGTAGGCATGTTCATAATGTATACGTTGGGGCAAAGAAATCAATTTAATTTTTTTTAGGGATATGGCACTATTGGAAAAGGGGTGCGATATTTTAAATGAAATATTTTTACATAAATAACGCGTTTTTATAATCTAAAACTAACATTTTATGTATTTCTAGATAGATCTATTTCTAGTAGGTCTATTGTTTTTAAATCGTATTTAAGTAGTGTTCAGATAGTATTCAAGTAGTATTCCAGTAGTATTCCAGTAGTATTCAAATAGTATTCAGGTAGTATTCAAGTAGTATTCAAATAGTCTTCAAGTAGTATCAAGTAGTATTTAAGTGGAATTCAAGTAGTATTTATGCGATAACACTTGTCTACCTAATGAAACAGAAAAGTAGTAGGGTACTATTCACTTTGAATTATTTATAATCGTACCCATACCCTGTATACCTATAAATTAATGTAATTCGGTTTTATTTTCAACATAATTTTTAGCATTGAAATTCCTAAGTATATTCCATGACCCATTTAATCTACTAATAGCAATTATGTATTATATAGATTTACCACAACTACATCACTGAAATTTGGTTACCTAAATATGTACTGATATCTATATTGTGTCATTATGAACCCCAATATTTTGGTCACGAGGCACCACTATACTCTATTCATTCTGTAGCGTGTCGGCAGCAAGTGGCTTCTTGTAACACCATTTAAGGTCCTACTACTTTCCATTTCACCGATTCACCCCTCATTTACCGTCATTTATTCCACGCTAATCGGCTAAGTTTCATGGTTGAACGCCCTTCAGTGGTCACACATCCACTGCGTGACCGGAAAGACAACGACTTAACTGATGCAAGAATGTGGAGGCACACTAATCTCGCGGCTGTCCGGCAATCTTCAATAATACCCTCGTGACTAAATTGATGTTACCAGTTAACTGAAAATAAGCTAAGTAACTAGAGCAGTAATCTCAACACATGGTATACCTATAACGTATTTGATAAACGCTGATAATTAAGTTCTCGTATAAGTAAATAAATGCATACATTCGTTTTTAACCAGCTCATGTGTCGATGTATTTTGAATGTTTGTGATCGTACCATACCCCATATACTTATAATTTAATGTATTTTAGTTTGATTCTCAACAGAGTTAAAAATGGTATTCATAAGTATATTCGTCGAAGCCGATTTAATCTCAAATTTATTACACAGATTTAACTGCAATGATCCCACAACCCTTTCATATTAGCAATTAATACAAAATATACCATACCGTCCACTGAAATACATATTTAAATTTTAGGAAACTCAGAGTTATTTCATAATTCGAACCAACAATATGTTAATATCTTTTTTTTTTATTATTCGCCTTACTACTATCCGGTAAACACATATTGAACACATAAATTTCCATTCTTAAATATAATTATTTTTTTTTTATAAGGTATCCTGCAACATATTTTTAAAAGGCTCAATGGAGTAGCGGTTAGCAACGATGTATTGCATGCATGAGGTCCCCGGTTCGATCCCCGGCCATTTCAAACTTTTTTTTTCAGTAGAAAAAATATATCAGTATGGGTGTATGTTGGGTTGACTAAGTAGAAGTGATAGAAACGATAATTAAAAGTATCTATGCGTAACAAGTTAGGTGTATGGTGGGTTGCCTAGGTTGTATGGCGGCATGTAGCTCGTGAGGTTGGGCTATGCAGATGGTATGTAGTTAGTAATTCTTGCACCATCTACTGTCGGGTAAGTTTGACAGATGTTGGCAACACTGGATTGACTGATAACGGATGTTAGGCTAGGTTGGCAACACTGTTAATAGATGACATGATTGTTGATTGCTGACGAGCGAGAACTGGCGTGTGACCTTGAAATAGACAAAAAGTGGCAGAATGGACCTTGGCGATTTCCCCTGTTAATTTACATAAGAAGTGTGCTTGAACTGTTGCTGCTCCTTTACTATTACTCTGTCCTTTTCGATACTTCCACCAGCCAACAGTCCTCTTTTTTGTCTGACTGGTTGGTTGTTGAGCATCCACACTAGATGGATTGTGCGTCAACGGACAGTCATGGTCCGGTCAAATATTGTTGGAAATGATTGACCCGTGACTTGACCGTGACTTGCTTGTTCAAAGACCGGCATGTGTAAACGGTTTAAAAGAAATATCACTTAAGGTAGATTCATACTATAGGTCCGGTCACATTCAGATCACGGTCCGGTCACGGTCCAGTTATATATTAGAATACGCAATTAAGATTAAAATATTCATATTACTCTGCATGGTCAGATAACGATCTAGTCAATTGACCGCACTCTTTATTTCTGCGAATATTTTGAACTTATTTTTTGGAGCTTTCGCTTCTCTCTTCCTCATCTAGGATGTAAGCTATTATGGCCAGGTCTCTTGTTGAAAACATTGCTTGTTTTGAATTAACTGACAAAAGACTGATGAGCGACCGCAACAGTGTGAATAGATCATAAAAAAACCTGACCGCGACCGAACCGTGACCAGACCTATAGTATGAATCCACTTTAAAAGCATTAAAATTATGAAAATTATTTTTGATCGGACCGTGACTGGACCGTGGCTTGACCTATAGTGAGAATAGACCTTAAGGATTTAAAAATTTATAAAAATACATATTAACTATTTTATCAGTAATAAAGAAAAATAAGGAATGGGTGGCTCAGTGGTAGAGTTTCTGCCTGTGGATCCAACGGTGTAGAGCCTCTGCTTGTGGATCCAACGGTCTCAGGTTCGAATCCCACCGTTGGCCGAGATTTTTTATTTAATTTAATTATTTAAAATTAATTCTGATGCCTTGGTAGGATTCCCCACTCGACCATTCACTGTTGGGTTCTAATTAACAGTGCTGCTCCTAAAGTGGCGCTGGGAAACAGTAACTAAGCTTACATAGAACATGAGGCTTATGGCATTAGTAGTCGATGCCGATGATACCAAATTAAAAAAAGATGGGGAATTGCGGCCCTCTAAGTAATTTTTTAAATATTACCGCTATTTCTTCTAAAAAATGGTGGAGGTTCTATAAATCAAAACTCTAGCATACGGAACAAATTATATTTTACAAAAATATAAAATTTTAAAAAATAGAAAAGACAATTATTTTTTGAAACTCTGCTTTGGCCATCATTACCCAACACAATAAGGTTATGTCGGTATATGCTGCGAATGAAATAAAGAGACAGGTTCTGAAAAGTTTTTGGTAAAATAATTATTTGTTGGCCTATGACTTATAGTTTGTATGTAACGATTTGTTTCGCTATGGGACTCGGTGCGTGCGTTTCGACTTATCTGGGCATTGATTGCTATTACAATAATAGTAGCAAGTAGTGTTTTAAGTGGATATAAACAGAATAAATTTCAAATAGATCGTGGATGTTAACTATAAACAAAAATGAGGAAGGTGTTGTATACAAGCTTAGACGACATGTTCTTTTGAAAATTAGTTCAACTGCAGAAAAAAAGGTTCTTCTTGCCCATGACGTTGACAGACAGACGAAACTTGCAATATAATAATGACTGTAAAGAAATGCCACAGGCCGTTGTTCAAATTTTTGCAGATCACGTTTTAAGCAATTTTTCCAAAGCCAACACAAATACATTACTTTGTCAACGAATTTGCCGTTAATTTACCTTTGCTTCACTCTAATTCTGTATCTCAAGATGAAGTTACTAGAGCCCTAAAAAATCTTAAGCCTTAATATGTTAATGGGTACTGACCTTATTCCTTGATTTCTTCTCAGAGACTGTGCACTAATTTTGGCCACTTCGTTGAAACCTTAGATTAAAGAGACCGAAGAACATTGCACACTGCGTATGTTGTATATTTTAACCCCAAGTAACCCACCAATTTAAAATCATTGTTTTCACGACGCCACCCGAATTGCTTCGATTTTTCCATTCAACGCTCACCTCCGCATGAGTTCAATCACTATTGACAGCTGTTTTTTGATTTATTTGATGGTGATTTAGCAATTTAAAGTGTTCTAGTTATTCAAGTTTAGGTTCAAAATGCCACGATGTATCTTAAAAAAATGTATATACTTATAATACAAGTTGCAATGTTATGGAAGTTAAAAAATATATTTGTTTTCAGCGGTAAATATTTATTAACGTTTTGACATAAAGCGTTATGATCCTTTGGGCTGAATACTTCAGATCAACATTAAGGGGTTTCAATAAATAATAAGCATCAAATACATATTTCAGAAAACAGATTTCATATTACTTACATAAATTTACAAAAAGGTAACATTTTGAACATTTAATTTAAATAAGAAATAAATAGGCATTGTTGCTAACGAAATTTTGTTTTTAAAAAGTAGTTTTATAAGAATATTTACAAGAGGTGGTTTTTAGCCCTTTTTGTAGTAAGAAGTAAAAAAGCATAGTTGCTAGCTAAATTTTATTTTTGTAAGGTATTTATATAAGAATATTAGATGAAATACAGGATGACCTACTTAAAATTTCAAGGTTCATCTTATTTGCGGTCAAATCGAAAGTGACATTTGAATCTTAAGTGTTAAAACAAAGTAAAACGCACAATATGATTTAGTATAAGCAAAAAATACTAAATTTACGGAAGTTAGTCACATTATAAATAAAATGTTACATTATAAACCCCTAAACAACTCGGACAAAATTTTCGTTTACTAAAAAAACTCAAATTCTAGCAATATTTATTATTTATTATACAATCGAATGCGGTTTCAAAGATAACGCGATTAAAAAGTCCGAATCTCTAAAATTTGGAGCTAAATGCTTGGATAAAAGCAAGCGACCGATAGGGGTTACAAAAATAATCGATTTATCGATTATTCTGATATTTTTTTTTTATGAGCAGAAATATATTCAATTAAACATAAGTTAATAATCATTTAATGATTATTAATAAATCTTTGATAATATTGTGAAATATTATCCAGGAGATAGATAAATAAATGCAATAGCAAAGAAAAATAATAAAAAGTACAGAATAATGACATTGGTCTATACATTTCCGTTTGATTCAGTAATACTTGTAAAGATTATATTTTTTGTACTTTCTATTGTTTTTTACACATTTCTCTATATTTTCAAGTTTTTTTAATGCGAAATATATTAAAAATTTGTTTCATAAATTATTCCATCAGATATATCGTAAGCACTAGTTTAACAATATACATTTAAAGTCTTAAATTAATGTCACCAATGAGTAATTTTTATAAGCTATATAAATCTAAGGAGTCCATTTCAATGAATAAAGATGCGATATAATAGAAAAGTCCTATTGTAAAATTACCTGGTTATAAATAAATTACAATGGCATAAATTAAGTAAGTTGTACATAAATAATTTAAATAAACACAAACAAGCTATAAAGGGTTTTATATGGGCAAATAAAATAAAACAAAACCATATTCTGAAAAAAGGTAGTAATAGTGGGCATTTTCCGAATAAAAAAAAGTAAACAAGAAGTAACGGTCGACACGTTTTTCTGACTATTGATCTTCATCAGTGTGGTGGAGCCAAGTTCAAAGGATCATGGAACCTGTGTTGGAAAAATTGTACAATATCAAAAGTCAACTAACAAGGAGCCAATAACACATTTGCGGTTTCAGCTAGAATACCTATAATTTTCTGGGCTCATACTATAAAGGATAAGGAGGCGAATCGACATACTCAAAATACGCTGTTCAAAATACATGACTTCTTATGGCAATTATACATAATTTTGTCAAAAAAATAAAAATAAACTTGTTTATAGCTAAATAATGTATAGAACATACTGTTTTATTTATTTCTAAATAAGTCATGCATGTTTTAATTGATAATTTATTTAATTTTATCTATATAAAATACAAATTAGGTAGATATAACCAAATTCGAGAAGGTTTGTTAAATGCTGAAATTTGATAAGTTTTGATAAATTTTTTGAATTAAACCTATATATAGTTTTAAGGGCAAAATAAAACACAGTTAAGAGATTTTTTATTTTTGTAATAGAAGTATAAAGGGAGATATGGGAATGTACATGGTATTACCTCCTCATCCTTTAATTTCAGCTTTCTCCTTTTTATTTTGCTAACAGTACCATCAGTAAAAATAGTCTCGTAATATTTGATAATATCTTTTAAAAAGTATGGAACGGCATCATCTCTAGAAAATGCCTTATCGGCACTAGGAACGATATATATGCTGCCACTATTCGTGTGATTAGTATCCTATAAAAAACATTTACAATGACACAATTGTGGTTCAACAAAAAAATAACAGTAGCAACTCTTTATCTAACATTAAAACTCGATAAAAAATAAAAAAAAAATTCCAGTAAGTATAATTATTGTTGTTTGTAAGTCAGGATCTATGACTGTAAAATTTTATATTATAGAAACTTTTAATAAAATAAACTACACTCCGTAAGATACATATTGTGACTATACTCTGTTTTTAAACTAAGAGGAGCGATTTGAATTTAAGTTGGCAATTCTGTAGCCTTCTGATTGGTCAGATTACAGTCAGTTTCACACATTACTTTTTAGCATGAACATCAGCTAATAATCAGCTAATATTTGTTGACAGTTCTGACATTTTATAATTTGATATCTCATCCATTACTTAGTTTTTTACTTTATTTCGTAAATAATAGTAAGAAAAAAGTATTTCTGACATCAATCAACAACCATATTGACTTTAATTTGACAGTGACATTTCGTTTTAGACACACATTTCAGATCTCAATAATGTGAAACTTGCGACCATTGTCTGGGACCAATAAAAAAATTACTTCTATGACATTTATTCGTTTCTTAACCGCTCCATTGGCCGTTCACCGACTAAGGCCGATAAAGATAATTATTTCATAAATTTTGAACACGACTATATTTCGAAACTCGCTCTTAGTAACAAATCTAGTTACTTTTCCCTGTGTAAATGCGTCTTTTCAATTCGCTCCTCCCAGTTTAAAAACAGAGTATAGTTTACAGTAAATATATTATATTTAGACATAAATACATTATTTTACTTGCATTAGAAGCTTTAAAAAGACATTAAATTGATTTCTCCTTGTGTTTTATTTATTTTTATATTTGATTTGTATCCTGTTTTACAATCTGGAACGACGTAGCTCTTGCTTTAATGTTTTTTGTCACTCATGTTACTTGTACTTGGGTACTTTTTTTCACAATATTTTGATTTCTTTCACCAATTTTTCAAAAAATCACTTCATTTTACATTGACTTACATAGAAAATTGACACCGCTGTTATTCGGCATGTCAACTACAGTCAATTTGTGCTAACTTAAAATTTATTGATCATATACGGGGTCAACATTTTTTCACGATGCGGTATCTAGACCTTCTGAGGGCTATGATTGTGACAGACAGAGAGACACCGAGGTAATTCCCTAAGTGTTTTTATTGCCAATTTGAGTACTGATGAGACAAATTACTTGAAAAATATTTTGTTATTGTCTTCAAAATTTTACAGTTTTTTCATGTTTCGTTCTAAGTAAATCTTTTTCAAATTTAAATTTAATATATTTTTATCACGAGAGAACCTCTTGGCGACGTTGTAAACTACATTAAATCTGTAGGCTGGCTCACGAGTTAGGAGGTGCCTATCATCTCAGGAGGATGCACAACGGGCCTAATGAGGCCTAAGTGCCGTTGGGGTCACCCACCCTTCACACGTTACAGATACATATATCACGAAAGAAACGGGACAAGACGAGATAGAGGCTCTTTCTCATTTTAAATAGGTAAGTAAGTATCATCTTTAATAATAAAAATGTACTTGTTTATAGTTGTTTAGCTTATTTGTTGAAGAATAAATAAACTTATGAAAAATATTATTATATTCTGTTGTATTATTCTATTGTATTATTTACCTTTACCTCCGTAGCCAGATTTCCTGGTTTTATATTTTTTTGATGAAATTATTTTGTGATACAAAATAAATTCCTTGGAAAACCCCAAACATATCCTAATATTACCGCTACGAAATAAAAACTTTGAATTCCCAAGATAAAATCAAATTTAACAAAAAATTGAAAAAATTCTGTCCTAGGAGGGATTTGAACCCACATAACCGTGTTGTACGCACACCACTCCTACCAATAGAACTACCATATAAAATACCAATTAGGTATGTATGACCAAATTCGAAAAGGTTTCTTAAATGCTGAAATTTGATAAGTACAATTTTGTAGCAAAATTTTTTTTTAATTGAGCCAATATATAGTTTTAAGAGTAGAATAAAACAAAGTTAACAGATTTTTTATTGTTGTAATACAAGTATAAAGGGAATGTGACCCTGTTTTACAATCTGGAACGACGTAAATCTGGCTTTAATGTTTTTTGTCACTCATGTTACTTGTACTCTGGTACTTTTTTTACATTATTTTAATTCTTTTCGCCAATTTTTTAAAATATCACTTTATTTTACATTGACTTACATAGAAAATTGACACCGCTGTCATTCGACATACCAGCTACAGTCAATTTCGCGAACTTTATTAAACGTACGGAAATTTGAAATTTGACCATTGCCGATTCGCCTTTTTCTCTCTATTCTTTACACTGAAAAGTTAACATTTTCCTTGATTTGTCATCATTTTTCATTATTGACGCATTCTTGCACTGAAGTTACTTTGGCTCACGCTTATTTCTATTAAAAAGGTAGTCAATATTAAAGCTAATCGGTATAAGACTAACCTGAATATTTTGATTTGAACATACAATATTGAAAACCATTTTCCTAAACATTTAAACGATGATTAAAATATTAATAATAGATTAGCCCATTATCAATCTGCGGATAAATATGCAACTCAACATACATGCCACATACACAACATACGCTCGGTTAGCGGTGACTGTCAAATAAACATCTATGTAAAATTTGAATTTGGTAATATAGTGTGATTATAGAAAACTTGTGTGTAATTCGTGTGGAAAACTATTTGCGGAAAATGATAAATTGTTGTACTCCGCTGGCGCATCAGGCGGACACTTTTTATCTCAAGCGGTGAAGTAGTACTTTTCGCTCTTAATTCATAATAGCTATTTGTTTATTAAGAGCAGGAAGTAGCACTTTGGCGGTTGATACTCAAAGTTGGCAATTTATGAAGACGGCCAAAAGACTTTCTGCTCTAATTATTTATTAGAAGTGGGTGACCTTCTTTCATTATAATAATAGAGATATATTAAGAAATTTCTAAAATTTCTATAACGTCAGCCACTAATGAAAACTTTATTAGAGGCAAATTAATTCTCTGATAAAATAAGATTTATTGCAAAAGTGAAATTTCGACATTAGAGTCTTGTCCTTATACCTACTTCTAACCTCATTTTAAAAATTTTAAATTACAGATCATCTTTTATATTTACTATAATATGAAAGAGACATTAGAAATTACCATTGTGGAAGGTTTAGATGACGATGATAGTAAATATTTAATATTAAAAACTTCGAACTGATACGAATGTCGGCGAGTACACCTGAATGCTATAAAATGGCCACTATCTACTGCCCTTAAATATCCACCATTATGGAAAGGCATATTCTTTAATAAATACAGTTTTAGAATGTAAACGATCTGCGCAGGCTTAGATGTTAAAATAAGAGCAGCACTAACAGTGACTAACCGTCACAGATTTGGATAGAGGAGATAGGAAAAGGCCATTTTCTTCGGTGTTTCAAAATAATCACACCATGTAGGCCGCCATGTTGGCAATTTAAGCGTACAACCAAAGAGGTTAGAAAGGGTAGAGGTAACATAGGAAGCATTTGTCGCTGCGCGAATTTTGCCAAAACCGAAAAACTGGGTGGAAGGAGTAGGGAGACGTTCTGGGCCGGACTTAAATATTTGTATTGTAGTACCTAATTTTGGTGGGTAACTAAAAGATGAAAAATTATGAGACGTTTTTTTGACTTTATTTGTTAGCACGATTCATGTATGATGAGGGCAATAACACTTTATCAATATATAACTAGCTAAGGGCCGATTCCACCGTTGTTTCAAACGAAGTTTAAATTATTAAACGAAGATTAAAATGACATTGTTAATGTAAAAATGTCATTTTAAACTTCATTTAGTAATTTAAACTTCGTTTTTGTTAATATAAAATTGTCATTTTAATCTTCGTTTAGTATTTTAAACTTCGTTTAACAAAACGCGCGGTGAAATCGACCCTAAATAAAAGTTTATAAAATTATTGCAACAAGATAGATGTTGAGACAATAAGTTATCGAAACAGCCAAAGTACTTTTTGCTCGAATTACACACAAGATTTTTTGTACGATCACACCAAAATAAAATAAATAATTAAATTTTATTAGAAATGGGTTACCTTTTCGTTCGTTATAATATTTTAAGTTTATTTGACAGGCCTACTCTTCGAAGAGAAAAAAATGTTTTGGTACTTATATGCCGGTAATTATTTATGATTTAATTATTTACCGAAAATACCGTTCAATGAATTAAAATATTAGGAAGTCAATTAATAGTTATTTATGTAACCAGTTACAAAATGCCTTATTTTATGTAACGAGTAAATATTTGCGGAACGAGCGGAGCGAGGTCCCGAAAAATGAACGAGTTACACAAAATGGCATTTCGTAACGTATTTACATGCAAGATTTTTTCTAATTTTGACTTGAATATTTATAAAATTGTGTTGAAAAATGACTCACCATAATTCTTCTGTAGGTACTTCCAATCAAATATTTTAGAAAATTGTTGTATTCGATTACTCTACGACGTTTTTTTTTTTCAATAGTAATAATAAAAATAAGGGACATGTGCAGTGTTACCGATCTAATTTTTGACATTACCAGCGAGAAATTTGAAAAAAAAAACATTTTTACCCTTTATCCTTAGGAGTACGTCAAAATTTTACCCCCAACATTTCTGGGCCGTTTTCAATAACGGTGTTATTTTAAAAATAAAACGCAATTTACAGCTTTTCTTTTTTCTTTCCTTTTTGTTGTTAAATGTAATGTCATATTTTCAAATGTGAAATGTCACTATTCATTGCCTTTTTTTCAATATTTGGTTTTTTCGATTTTTCGTTTTTTGGATATTTGGATTTTTCGATTTTTAGATTACTCGATTTCACGATTTTTCGATATTTCGATTTTTCGATTTTTCGATTTTTCAACTTAAAAACCAAAAAAGAGGCAGTTTTATTTATTTTCATTTCGTAACTGGTGACATAATCAACTTTTCGTAATCAGTTGCATAATGTTCTACTTTATGCAACTGGTTGCATAAAGTAGATCGTTTTGACACTTGCTGCGATTACAAAATATATTACTTTATATGTCAAAAATGCAGAATGTAAATTAAATGGATAGATCCCATATTATTATAGAGCAGTGTTTCTCAAACTTTTTTGGCGACGGTACCTTTTTGAATAGCGAAATATTTAACGGAGCCCTAAACACATAAAACACATAATTTAAAAAATGTATTTTAAATGTTTGTTTATTTTGACTCTCATTTTGACTTTCAATAGGTAAACATGATAAAAAATCGGCTTTATATTATGCTCCGATTTTACATATTCAATTTTATAATTGTAATTTGACAATATTACTGCCCATCTACGTAGTCTGTTGGCTGAAAATTGGGGTATTCATTTAGCTAGGTTAAAAATAGTTACCAGAGGTAAGTGATCTGTAACTAGGATAAAGAAATGTCCATATAAATATTCATTAAATTTATTTAAGCCCAAAATTATTGCAAGGACCTCTTTTTCAATTTGGGAATATTTTTGTTCGGACTTTGATAAGGTACGCGAATCAGAAGCTATAGATTTCTCAATATTTTTTTCAAAAACATGACATATCATGGCCCTTATTCCCACATTTGATGCATCTACGAATAATTTAATCGGTAACTCAGGCTGAAAATGCACAAGATCATCATTTGTTGTTAATTAATTTTTGATTTATTCAAAAGATTCCTTGCAAGAATTATCCCAAATCCATTTCACCCATGAAAAATAAAATTAAAAAAAGTCCTAAAGCAAAATCATATCCTCCTTCCTCTTAGTGACTTAAAAAAATTACTTCTCAAAAAAAAGTCCTCAAGCCAGGTCCCTCCATTTTGTGGCGATAGAACTGTTTTTTTTTTATTGTGAATATTTTCTTCGCGAAGCCCTCACACTTTGAGTACCACTGTTATAGAGAATTACTAAATAAATAGTTTTGAGAAAACTATTGGAACCAGTTGTCAAGTTTGAAACGAATAAATTGGCAATGAAATTGATATTTTTGTATTTGATTGTATGTTTCTTTTTTCACTTCCTAAAAAAAGATTCCCCATGAAACAAGAAATAATAAACAGTTTATAATAATAACCTTTATTTGCTACTTATAACATGTACCAATGACCAAGTCCGATTCTGTTTATTTTCAAATCAACAAATATGGACGTCGACAGAATCCTTAAAAATTAAATATCTCACCGAAATAAATGTAAGTTTCATTTATCTCAGTCACATTTCGCAGGTTTATTATAAATAAAGCTTTTTACAACACATCTTGGCATTTTCAGCGTTAATTTCCAAAATTTTAGTCACTAAAATACCAAATTAATTCTCGTTGACACATTAAATTTTGATGGACAACGCTCTGACATGAGATGTTCTCAACTGCGATTGGTGGGTGTGAATAATTTCGAAATGGGATTATGCGCAGTGTCTTATGTTCCATCTAAGGTTTGTATAATCTAAGCGTACAACGCACATGCGCAGTTGTTGTAGTGTTTTGACAGAAGTATCATTTATGTCAACTAGTCTTCATTTTTTTCGAAATTCGCTATTTTAGTGAATTTAAAAGAGTTTTAGAAGTTTTTACTATAGACAATTAATAAAATGGGAAATACTTGCTTTGTTTTTGGTTGTTTAAACAACGAGGATTCAAAAAACATTACATTCCACAAGTAAGACATCTTTTCTACCAGAACCGTATTCTTCACCACATTTTTTAGACTCTATTTTCATTTTCTAGAAAACGAATTATCATAGTACAATAACAAACTGTATGTAGGTACCTAACGTTGATATTGCTATAATTTTTTTTAGATTGAGGAAAAGGCGTATGCTTCTTGGTTAATAGCTATTGGAAGAAATCATTGGAAAATATAAGTGCAAATAACGCTATTTGTTCCTCCCATTTTCATAAAGATGATTTAATCGTTTCAAAACGAATAGATACAATAAAAATATAATGCAATACCTTCCATAAATATGCCTAAAATTGAAGATTTTTATAACATTAGTGTTATGAAGTAAATATATATATACATAAAATTATCAATTTGTTTCTTTTTATAGTTTCTAAGAAAGTGATAAAAAATTGTTAATTATCCCTATTATTTTTAGAAATTTACAACCTTCAGCTTCAACGAATATTATTAATTCAGAATCTAACGAGGAATTATAGAAGTTGCCAGTTGGTTATTTTTTATTAAGGGTTTAGATGGTAATGAAAGAAGAAATGTGGCGTTATAGGCTCTTCTAAAATTGCATGAATATGGAGTTATCATCACCTAATTATCATTTGATGGACTATACAACTTTGATATTGACACTGCAACTCCATATTTCTTGCATTTGCCATAGATAAAAGTATATTTTTTATAATTTTAGATGCATGTCACATACTTAAGTTGGCTTGAAATAACTGGGATAATCTTACTATAATTGTCGAAACTAATGGCGAAATTATTGTTTTTAATTATATAAAATTGTTGCATTATATTTAAAAAACAGAAGGTTACGTTTGGGTAGTAAATTAAGAGTGGCCCATATGGATTTAAGAAAGACATGAAGGTTTGTACACTTAAACGAATTTAGAAATTACAAATACTAAGTAACATTACTATTAATTATGTAAGGACATTTGAGAAACTGTTCGATTTACTAAATTCTCGAAATCTTTTTATATTTCAATGGAAATGCCTTTGTCTCAAAAAACGGAGACTATATGGATGTCTGGAATATAAGTTGCAATAGAATATATAAAGAAACCTAAAACCTTTGACAGCAGTTATGTTATTCAGTGACCGAAGAAGAATAGTGGTGTTCTAGACTTTATTTTATAAAGTTTGTAATAGGTTTATATGAAAAATATGTAAACTGTCTGTTAATATATAAACTTAGTACATATCACTGAGAGCTATTTTTCTGCAGTATATGGAATAGTATTAGTTTAATTGTATGATGTAATTACATTTTATTTCTAGGGCTTGGTATGGATGGAACAATAATTCTTTATCTGTAAAAAATTTCCATTCATATAGACTACGATTACTTTTGTACCATGACATTAAGAATCATAATGGCTATTGTATTCTTTAGAACCTCATCAACATTTTACAAATGACACTAAAAAGTACAACAACAGTACCTATAGTTTATTACTACTTTCTTAATAAATATAACTGAGAGAAACTTCAGAAGATTCAAAATTCTTGTATAAGATGTACTTGTAATATTCCTTATAGAAATCATGTTTCTCCATACATTCGCAGGTTAAATAATAATAATAATAATAATTTAATAATAATAATAAATAAATATATAGCTAAATTCAGGAAAGGGTAAAATATCTATTTTTAATTTTTTTTAATTTTAATGTTTAAAATTCCACAATATCTTACTAAAAAGATCAATTTTACACAATGTAAATTTAAGAGTGAAAACTTTTACAACACCAATGCATAGAACTTCAAAATTCCAAGGTTGTTTCAGATACGTAGCACCATTATTGTTGAATTCAGAACTTAATAATTTGAATTTTAATCATTTTGTTGACTATGAGGCAAGTTCTTATTTAAAGACAATGATTTAATTTAAAATAATGATTTTGTGAACATTTTTTCTGTTATAATGAGGATCATTTGAAAAACGGCTCAGCCGAATTCATTCATTTTGAGATACTAATGTATTTATAGTTGCTCAATAAACATTATTTATTTAAATATAGTGATGTTCACATTGTCAAAAAATGTACAGTATGTTAAGCCGACGCATCAGGCGTAATAAAGATGAGACATTTAATTGTATTTGGATGTGAGAGCGATAAAGATAGTAATTGATTTTACCATACCCTTTCGATGGCAAGCATGAGCTGTTGCGGTCCACACTCATTCATATTATTCTATTTATCTCTATTCAATGGCATTGTGTTCCATACCGTTTTCCTGGAGCCAGGATGGAAAAGTTAAATTACTGTATGTTAGAAAATAATTATACAGAATGTAATTAAGTGGTTAGATATTTCAGAAAACATTGTTTATATTGCAAAAAAATTATAAAATATTCTGCTGGCCAAGATTCACTTTCTAGCACAACAGCTAATAAAAATTATTGAAAATTATTTTTAGAAAAAAATGGGGTAATATAACAGTTTCGGCTGTAAGTACTAGTGTAAAACGGTCGAATTCTCTTTAAAAAAAGTATTTTTATTCACATAATCAATTACCTGCTAAAAAATGTTCATTTTCAATTAGTTTAAAATAAAAACTTGTTTCGAGAAATCAATAATCATAATTATGAGTATCTACCCTTATTTATAGGAAACTCACATATCATGATTAATAAAAACCTTAAAGACATTGGTCAAACACCAATGAAAATTTAAGAAACTAAATTTGTATTTTTTGTTACTTATTAACTTTTATTCAATAGCTTTTTTTATTTATAATTTATTGGTGCCATTTTCTAATGTAATATAAATGTTTTAAGTTTAATAACATAATGTTATCATAATATATTTACTCTAGTATTTATTACACAAGACAAAAAGTAAAACCCTTCGCACTTGGCAAGATCGAAACTTTGTTACTACTTATTCTCTCACAACCTCCGTCCATGTAAGCGGGTGAATATACCGCCTTTTCAGATTCCTTTAGTGACCGAAATCGAGAATATCTATTCCTAATAAGGACAAAACCGGTCCAAGAATAACGTTATCTATGGTAAGCAAGATCAAAGTTTGAATATTGAAATATTAATTTTTTTAACTTTGTTGTTTTCTTTGGATATAATTCAATGTCTGCTGCGGAATTAGCCAAAGAAGTAGTTGTTTTTCGAAGGGAAACGTTAAAGTTTGGATTTATTTCCCATTTTTAATAAAATATTTGACTACATGTTTCTTATAATAGTTTTAAATTTACTATATTCTTTAGTAGGAATATGCCCATAATCTCTTATTTATTTTGATTGATGATTCTTAATGTATGCTCAAGTGCATGACATAGTACTTTGGAACGATATTACAAATATATTTGAATTACTTAGTTTTGAAATTTTTAATAAAATACTTTCAAGATCTGAGCAATCAATATTCCCATGTAATAATTACATACAAAATGATAGTTTTTAATATAAAAGTTCTGTTTAAATCACGTGATTCCAGATTTATTTGCTACAAAATATATGACGGCCTTGGATTGTTGTATTCATTTCATATAAAATGGTATTTTAAATATATTCTGTTTTTATTTAATTTAAAATAAAGTTTCAAAAAAGACTGTGTAACCTAAGAAATGAACTTGGTGATTCCACCAAAATTTTTAAACTTAAAAAAAAATTATTATAGTATTAACTACAATTAAAAATGTTGTCTACTACGGTTACACAAGTTTCGGTTGTTCCGGTGTCAACCTTCGGGCCTTCGACGTCGCTCAGACGGCAGCTAGGGGGTGGATAGCTTACAAAAATTCCGGAAATAGTAGACAAATAAATAGGCGCCAACTGGGTCTATATAGTGGCCAAACTATGATCCTATTTCCCCAAAAACCCAGTAAATGAGTAAAGAAATAAAAGACAAACCTCAACTTATATTCCTTTATAAAGAAAAAAAAAATATTTACTAAATATACAGACTAATTACCTAATGGCTTAGGTAATCAACAAAAAATTGGAGAAAATTAAAGGGAAAATTTACACTGTATATGTATATGCATAACCCAAAATAAATTATTAAATCAAAATATGGCACGGTTCGTCGTTAGCTTGGTACCAGGCATGACGCTTGCGCAAAATATTAATTTCCACCTTACATAAAAAATAAAATATAAAATAATAGTTAACTTAAATATTGTGCATAACCGCACCTATACTACATCGTATATTATAAACTAAACAGTAAACTTGAAATCCTTATAACCCTCTCCAAATTGGAAGGCGATATCTGCTTAACTTTTAGTTAAGACCAAACTACCCAAAAGAAAATTATTAAACCATGAAATTTTATAATTAAGTATAATTCATAAAACTAAATAAAAATATAAAAAAAAATAAAAATACAAAGATACACAAAGGACTTCAGACACAGAGGTTATTTACTTAAACTCCCTGGTTGGAAGAGGTTACTTAATCTCTGCCCCCACACGGGTCTTCTGAGATTGCTTAACTTAATCGTTAAGTCTGGACCATTTAATAATGAATAAATTGAAAAAAAGTAAAATTATGGCAGTAGCCCTTAATAACTGAAGAATTACAACTTAAACGTGGAAGCAGTCCAAGTGTTCTGCGACCCGAAGGATTACTACATCAGCATTAAGTGCTTAAATTAAGTAAACATTTAAAATATTAATCAATTAAACGATGTAACATTTGATAATACTTAAGTTATGAGTGAAAGAACCCTAGAACATTCTGTGCTCAAAAGTATAAATAATGTTGAGAATACCTTGACAACATTCGGTTGAAAGTGAATGTATAGTTTAACAATGCACGCATGAAACCTTCAATATAACGTATAAGAAAAACCTGATAGTAGGGTGTCTTCTTTCACAGCATTCCCATCTTCCTATCCAGAACGAGAATCATCATTGTAAATCTAGCTACAAGTAAGCTAGGCGGCTAGCATACCAATGTTCTGTGTTCCCTCGATGAAACTGTTGAACTCCGGACGATATAACCCTCTGTGTACAACTGTTGAAATCCTGGGTCAACAACCCCCTGGGTGAAAATTGTCGACGAATCTTGGGCTAACAACCCCCTGGGTGAAAATTGTTGGATCCTGGGTTAACAACCCCCTGGGTGAAAATTGTCGACGAATCTTGGGCTAACAACCCCCTGGGTGAAAATTGTTGAATCCTGGGTTAACAACCCCCTGGGTGAAAATTGTCGACGAATCTTGGGCTAACAACCCCCTGGGTGAAACTTGTCGACGAATCTTGGGCTAACAACCCCCTGGGTGAAAATTGTTGAATCCTGGGTTAACAACCCCCTGGGTGAAAATTGTCGACGAATCTTGGGCTAACAACCCCCTGGGTGAAACTTGTCGACGAATCTTGGGCTAACAACCCCCTGGGTGAAACCCTTAAAATATTACAAAGAAAAATGTCAATACACATTGACTCAAGTATCCCGAACTATAGGATTACCCAAAAATGTACATAAACTAGAAACTATTCAGCATCTAGGATGAAGAAAAATTACATTAGCTCAACAGTGAGTCATAAACAGTATTATGAGCTCAAATAATTAAAATTCTGTTACACCATGTCATAACATAAAATAAAATTACAGCCACATGGTGCGTAACATAACCAAATATATACAAAACATACCTTTTTCGTAAAGGGTTAACTTGGTAGCCTTCCAAGGATGAGAAACACGTGAGATGATCCACAGCACAACAATATTCCACACTCCAAATGCTGTGACCTTCCAATTATTGCGTTAAAATCCTATACTAGATATGGGCTGGACCAATGACCATAGGAATTTACCAATACATTAAAATTCCTCTCAAAATACGAAATGTCCATTTACCCACAATTAACCATGAAGTAGAATCTAAAATCCCCTTTAATTAGGGTAAGCCGATGGGGCTAAATATTAAGAAAATTCTATTTCGACACAAAAATCGTCTTTTTCGCGACTCAACACCCACTGACAGAAACAATACGTCAGCCGACCAAAATGGCCGAAATCCCTTTCCAATAAATGTCAAGTGGGTTCAGAAATTCATCCTCAAGAATTCCCCACTATATAACTTAACAGACCATTTACGAAAGGTACCCTAAAAACTATATTTATATACAGTATAACTACATTTGGGAAACTGTTCCCGACAAAAATTAATACAACAGCGATCGCAAAAAAAAATCCCTCACGACTTAAAATCGCTCATTGTGAAACTACCTTACCTCGGGTTCTGAGCCCGATATTGGAACGTCCCACCAACATGACACTTGTCGGTGTTCTGTCGTCAAATGACGTTTATGTCATTCACTGTCATAATTAAAAAACAATACTGACAGCTATAAAAAAAAATAAACAAAGAAAATCTTAAAGAATGGTATCGTAAATAATTAATTACCCAAAGTGAGACTATAATACATAATATATATAAATTTACAACGAAACTTGGTCTATTTTTAGGAGAATCTGGCAAATTATGAGATGAAATAAATTGTAATAATGATGTCCGAAAGTTAGAATACAGGTGAAATTAGTTAATGACAAAAATAATAGTGATATCATCAATACGATTTTACCCTTTTTTTTTCGTATGATTAACCAGGTAAGCCAAAACAAATTTTATTAATTCGTGGGGCCAAAAATGAACGTTACAACCGATGTTTTTTATTTTAGAAATCTCTTAAAATCCATAAAAAAGAAAATTAAAATTCTATTACGAATTTTTAAGGTTATTAGTTCTACTGTGTAAGTAAATCCTTAATATTTTCGAATTATGTTTAAATGTGTAGTCCTATCCTGTACACTTCAATATACAATCAATGCGCAAGTGCGTGGGTCGCTTTTTTTTAAAAGATGGCCGCCTTCAATTCTACGTGCCTGATGAAAATGACATTTCCTATCTCCTTTATCGATGTCTGTGCTAACCGTAAGTAAACTTGTAATAACTCTCAATGGTAATTTTATTTGACATAAGCCTACTCTATGAAGAGAAAAGATTGTTTTAGTACTTATATGTTATATATTATTTATTATTTAATCATTTAATTATTTACGGAATATACTGTTGGATTTAAAATATTGGAAAGTAAATTAAAATATTTATTTAGGCCATATTCCGTGTTAAAATAGTTTAGATTAGATTGGGAGTTGGACGTTATTTGTTCTTATTTACCGCGACCATTTCAGATCTATTGTGGGACTCCGATTGTTTTAGAGTATGTCGTCTAGCGTGGTCCTTTTTATTAGATTTAGTAGCTTTGACAGTGGCTCCCGCATATAGTTGCATGCATCTGGCTATTCTTCGCCCAATGTTAGAAACGTCATTCCAGCAGCCAGGCCTTGACATTACCACGGACGTGGAATGATGTTTCCTCTTTTTATTCTTCACAGAACCTGCACAAAGTTGCTTCTTCTGTTGGATTGATGACACACATGTGCGTTTTAAGGAAACAGTGTCCGGTAAAAAGACTTTCTGTTATCCTAAAGATTTGATGCTTTTGATCCAGTGAACTGGCTGATAGTTCCTTGATGAACTGTTTGGCCTTTATCAGTCTTGTATAGTTGTTCCACCATTCCTGAGCCTCTTTTTGCATCCATTGTTTGATAAAGGCCTAATTCTTCGGTCTTTTCGTTGCCCTGATATCCCTCATCTGGCACCTAGGCTAGGCTCACCTCATTTTGTCTACTTAGTTCTGCCAGGTCTTCTAGACAGTCTTTCATCACCAGTCTTGATTTGCTTTCTGGTGAGAGAATTGCCTTTAGAGCTGCTTGGCTATTAGGGTATATGTCAATAGTTCTGCCTGATACTTGCTGATTTAGTATTTCTCTTGTACAGTGTTGTATGGCTATTAGTTCATCCTGGAACACTGTTGCATATTTTCCTTAACTCAGCGAAATTGATGTTTTTGACTTGAGTCCATAGATTCCAGCTCCTTCCTTGATTCTCCTTGTATGAAAATGTGCAGTGGCGTGAGATTTAAAATAACTTCTAGCTCTATTTGCTTTATAATTAAAATGAGGCATACGTCAAAGTTAATTTCCCCTCAGTATAAAGACTGGATAGTCTTTATGGTCAAATTTTAAATTTCCGTTTTTTTTATTAAGTTCGCAAAATTGACTGTAGTTGGCAGGTTGAACGTAAGCGCTGTCAATTTTCTATGTAAGTCAATGTAAAATTGGTGAACAGAATCATATTAATTTAAAAAAAATTACCTTAATTCAAGTAATATGAGTGACAAAAAACACCATAGCAAGATTTACTTCGTTACAGATTGTAAAGCGGGATATAAAAATCAGATGTTAAACTAAATAAAACAAGGAGAAATCAATTCAATGTCTTTTTAAAGTTTCTAATGTAAGTAAAATAATGTATTTATTTTTAAATATAATATTTATTGTAACCTAGTCACAACCCGTATCTTACGGAGTTTATTATTTTATTACAAATTTCTATAATATATTTTTTTAGTCATAGTTCCTGACTTACAAACAACAATAATTACACATTAAATTTGTTGAAGAAATGAACTAAGTACTTTATTTTGTAGCATAAATATATTATAAAACGTTAAAACACATTGAAAAAAACTAATTCAATTTGGTAGCTGGTTCAAAGCCGCTTTCTTTCATCGCTGCCGTTGAGTAAGAGGGTTATGGCACGGAACCGTGCGCTGTTGTCGGTTGTTCATCACCATACTCCCCACCTTGAACGCTTCGTTCAATTGGAATTGGAAGTGGACAGATCTTAGTAACTGCTCGCTTAAGAACTCCCTTTGTCGTTCTTACTGTAACCACTCGGACGAGTCCGTCTTTTCCTGGATGGGTTTCGATAATTCGGCCTAAGAGCCATTGATATGGAGGTAGACACTGATTTTTGAGAACCAAAGTACCAATATTTAAATTTATAGTATGATCGGCATCCTTTTTCCTTGTCTGAAGTTCGTTGAGGTACGAATTAGACCAACGGTTCCAAAACGTCTGGTTAAGCTGTTGTAGCAATTGAAATCGAGATAACTGATTGTGCTTAATTTTTTCTTCGAATTCTGGATCAGGGACAGTTGTGTGGGTTCTTCCAATTAAAAAGTGAAATGGGGTTAGAGGACTGAGATCGTTGGGGTCTGAGGACATGGCATACAGAGGACGGGAATTTAGCGTTGCTTCGATTTGATTAAGAACAGTAATAAATTCTTTATAGGTTAGTAAGGTATTCCCGATGGTTTTTGACAAATGAACCTTCACACATTTTATGTTTGACTCCCACAATCCGCCAAATGAAGGTAATTTTGGGGGTATGAAATGCCACACAATATTCTGTTCTGACAAAAAATTGACAAAACTGTTATAAGAAACTAATAAAAAGTCATAAAGACGTCTTAATTCATTTTGTGCGCCAACAAAATTAGAACCATTGTCTGAGTAAATGTTAGATGGTTTACCACGACGAGAAGTAAATCTTCTAAGTGTAGCAATGAAAGCATCAGTTGTAAGTGCGGTGACCAATTCTAAATGGACAGCCTTTGTACTGAAGCAAATAAAAATACAAATATATGCCTTAAAAGTTTTGCAGTCACGACCCTTTCTATCCTTTAAAATAAAGAGTCTTGCATAGTCAATTCCAGTATGATCAAATGGAAACGATATATTAACTCGCGATTGAGGTAAATCTGCCATAAACGGATTAACTGACTGAAATTTGAAACATTTGATGCATTGTCTGACTACTGATTTTGCTAAGGTCATTCCGGACGTGGGCCAATAATTTTGTCTGACAGTATACAATAAATGCTGTGGACCTGCGTGCAGTAAGACCTTATGTTCATGTTCTAAAATCAAACGTGTGAAGATATGTTTACCATTTAATAATATTGGATGCTTTTGAATATATTCCAAATTAGAATTACTTAAGCGACCGCCTACTCTTAAGAAACCGTTAGAGTCAATAAATGGAGCTAGAGCCTTTAATCTATTCTTGTTTGCTAATTCAACTTTATTCTGAAGTAACTGTAATTCTGAGTCAAAACATTCTTTTTGTGCAAGCTTGATTAGATTTAAACGACTCCTTTTCAGTTCCTCAATAGTTAAAGCAGATAATTGTCTTTTTTGAAATGAGACTCGCAAATTTATTAAAAATCTTAAACAATATGCATGCACTCGTAAGTTTTGTATATGTAGAAAATTTATTAAATAATTCAAAATAGTCATTTTTTGAAAATAAAGACACGTGATTTGATTTTACTTCTGGGAGTTGAAGAAAATCACTAGTTTTGAAAAACTGTGGAATAAATTCTAGATCATAGAGGAAATTTAAACCATTTCACCACATTTTATTACTAAGTAATTCATCGGGAAACACCCCACGTGTGGCTATATCAGCAGGATTATCCTTTGAGGAAACATAACACCAAGAGCTAACATTAGATAACCGCTGAACTTCACTCACTCAATTTCCAACAAAAATTTGAAGAGTACTGGAATCAGAATTTAACCAGTGTAGAGCAATTTGAGAATCACACCAAAAGACTGGTTGTAAAGAATAGTCGATAGCCTTGACTACTATATTCATTAGTTGTGCAAGCATTTAAGCTCCACAAAGTTTTAATCGAGGAATAGTAAGGATTTTTACTGGTGCTACTTTAGTTTTTGAGCATAATAAATTGACTTTAATTTTACCGGTTGAATCGAAGGACCTAACGTAAATAGCAGCACTATATGCATTGTTTGATGCATCACTAAATCCATGAATTTCATATTTTTGCGAATTACTAATTAACACATGTCTAGTTAAATTTAATTGGTTGAGTGAAGGTAATTGAGATTTAAAAAGTGTCCATTCATGTATTAGAATTGAAGGGACTAGTTCATCCCAATCGATTTGTTGTTTCCATAATTTTTGAATCAAAAGTTTAGCTAAAATAGTACAAGGGCTAGTTAAGCCTAATGGATCATAAATTTTTGCAATGTCTGAAAAGATTTGTCTCTTTGTCGATGCTATGTTTGTTAAGTTTGGAATATTAAATGATAAAACATCAAGATTTGGAATCCATTGAATTCCTAAAGTTTTAATGGGATCATTATTGCCCAAATTTAAAACACTGAAATTATCCGAATCAATTTTTAATTGTTTAACTATTTCTGGATCATTGGATACCCATTTTCTTAAATTAAAACCGCCTGATAGCAGAATTTCAGAAATATTCTTACAAGTATCTTCTGCTAGTTGTTTATCGTTAAATCCGCTGATCAAGTCGTCAACGTAGAAATCTTTGAGAATAATTCTTGCTTCTAAAGGAAAACTGTTTTGAACATCATACGACAGTTGTCTTAAACACCTCATTGTAAGGAAAGGGACACTAGAAGTCCCATAAGTTACCATGTTTAAGGTCATTATAGAAATGGAGTCTGTAGAATTTTCTCGCCATAATATTTTTTGTAAATGCCTATCATCAGGATGAATAGAAACACATCGATACATTTTCTCAATATCAGAAATGACTACATATTTATGTAAACGAAATCTTAACAGAATTTCAAAAATATCATTCTGAATTGCCGGACCTGAATATTAAATAATAATATAAATAATGAGTTTATTCAATACCAAAATAGTATATTATGCAACGATCATGTAATGATGGTTATTAATACACGAGCATTAACCGGGATACGAAACGAGCCAAAGGCGAGTTTCGTATGGTTTATGCGAGTGTTTTAATAACCATTACATGAGAGTTGCATACGCTATTTTTTCTACACCCGATAAATAATCAAGACCTATAAATATTATATTTATATTGGTATTGAACACAATAACAGTAATTACTCGTATTTCTATAAAAAATTCTACAAAATTGTAATTAATGGTATTACTTCAGGTATTGGTATTTCCCTAGATTTTTGCGGTAAAATATTTTGTACTGTATTTTCTGCTTTCTCCGATATGTGTGGAGGAGTCTTCTATATCGCTAATATCAGACATTTTAATATTATAATTATCGAAGTTTAGCTACCTACGAAAATTTAATACGTTTTGACAACTAAAATAATTACATAGGAACCTAGGACAAACGTCAAACAGCATGCTTGATTGAAAAATTGTAGGTTTCTATTGATTAAAAATCTGTATCGTAATGAAAAATCTGTATCATAATGGGTATCATTATGAAACGGATTATGGGCATATAAGTGCATTATTATAATACGGGTGTAGAAAAAAATATTTACATGTAAAATTACAATATTATGCTGAATCAACTACGACTAATCACAGAAGCGTCACCCCAGAAGAGGCTCAGCTTGTATTGTGATATAATTATTTAGTAATTTCATACATTTGTATCCTTAATATTAATCTTAATTACTATAATAATTTCTATTATCATTCGAGAACTAAAAGATTACAATAAAATTTCAGAATTAAGTGAGTTGTCAAAATCAGGAATAGTTCATAATTATATGAGTTGTCATAATCGGGTGTATTGTCATAATCGGGTGTATTGTCATATTCGGGTGTATTAGGCATTCCAACGACCTGTCAAACAATAGGTGCCAGTGGGAAATTCTTATATATTTAAGGGGGTAGCGACATAGTTTTGCAACTTGGAGGCTATTTTTATTCGAAGTAGTACTCGCCAAGCCTGCCAATTTATGAAGAAATGTATAGGTGGGTTTTTTAAATATGATTTTTATTGTGTTTGACATAAAATATTTAAATGTAATCCATTATTCATGATTTTACGTAAAGTAGATAGAATACACCATATGTCGCCACCCTTAGATATACCAAACCTGCCCACTGGTAATTCATTTGTTTGGAATGCCTAATTGTTATAATTATAATCGGGAATATTGTTCTAATCATGTTGTCGTAATTTTATGTAATGTAATTAGGTATAACGTCAAATTCAAGTCTATTATTTTATATTAAATTATTAACCTGTATTATATTATTTACACATTTTATATTATTTACATATTTGAATTTACAAACTTATGAAATATTGTTCTGTCACTTTCCCCTATCCATTTTTTAATTTTTTGTTTAAAGTGTTTGTATTGTTGTATATTTTTTAAAAAATCGGGAATTATTGAAAATATTCTAGGTGCTAGATAGGAACAGCATTTTTGACCTGCATTTTTTTCGCATCTTGGTGTAATATATGCTCTTCTCTTAATTCTCGGTTCGTACTTGTGAGAAATGGGTTCTATTTTAATTTTTTTTGTTTAGTAAATAATAATATTTTTAAACAAAAAATCTGCCGAATATCTAATAGCCCCGATAATTTAAATAGGGAGTTTTTGGAGTAAGTACGACTTTTCCCATATATTATTTTTATTAACCATTTTTGAATAATGTCTACATTTTGTAGGTAAAAGTTACTTACTCCGCCCCATCCTGTTATTCCATAACTCAACTGCGATTGAATTAATCCATAATAGAGCGTCTTTAGGTGAGCTTCAGTTAACAATTTTTTAAGGTATCTAAATTTCCCTAACATGCCTCTTAATTTTTGTACAACCGATTTAATATGAAGGTTCCATCTTAGATGTCTATCAACTATGATACCTAGATATTTAACTGCTTTTGCTGCTGGAATTGCACTGGACTGATCTATTTCTAAAGTATTAAAATTCGGTAGATTATTTTCATATGATGTAAATGGTAAATAGTGCGTTTTTTTCAATATTTAATGTGAGAAGGTTATGTTGGAACCACAATTGTATTTTCTTAAAATCCTTTTCAGTTTGACTTTTTAAATCATTCCAATTCGAGTCCTCGTAAAGAATGGCAGTATCGTCCGCAAAACTCATAATTTTTCCTGTGGTATTGAGCTTTAATAAATTATTTATATATATCAGGAATAATAATGGACCCAATACTGTACCCTGAGGAACACCACAAGAGACCAATTCAGGCTCACTGACGACACTGTCAATTTCCACGTATTGGACTCGTCCTGAAAGATAACTTGAAATCAAGTCAAACACTGTGCCTCTTAATCCGTATGACCTTATTTTCTCGAGAAGTTTCGCGTGAGACACAGTATCAAAAGCTTTTGACAAGTCCACAAATATACATAAACTTGGCGTTTTTTTGTCTAACTTTTGGTATATATATGAAGTTAACTCATAGATTGCATCTTCTGTGGATTTACCTTTCCTAAAGCCATATTGACACTGTGAAATTAATTCATGTTTATCCAAAAAATGTATTATTCTCTTTTTAAGGACTTTTTCAACAATCTTTGCTATGTTGGATATCAATGAAATAGGTCTATAGTTTGACATCTCTGACTTACTCCCTTTTTTATGCAGTGGTTTAACAATACCTACCTTGAAAACATTTGGGAAACAACCTGTAACCATGCAATTATTAATTAAATAAGTTAAAGGTGTTGAAACTTCTTCACATATATTTTTTAGCGTCTCAGATTTAATTTTATCGTGTCCCGGTGATTTTTTATTCTTAAGTTCATTAATCATATTTTTTATTTCAGATTCTGTAGCAGGATTTAGATACATTGAACTGCACATATTAGTGTTTTCTCTAAAATCATTTTGAACATCTTTTACTTGTGGTATTTCTGATGCTAATATTTGGACAATATTACTAAAATATTTATTAAAATGGTTAGCTATTTCTATTTTCTCTGTTACTACATCCCCGTTTACTAGTTTAATGTTATCCATTTTTGTTTTAGGTCTAACAGAATTGCAAGCCTCGTTTACTGTGTCTCAAAGCCCTTTCGATTTATTTTTATTTTGTTCAATGTTATTCTGAAAATAAGTTGTTTTTAATATGTCGATTAGTCTTTTTGTGTATTTTTTTAAATAATTATACCTAGTTTTTAATTCTATATCATATGGATTTTTTATTGTAGCTTTATATAACTTATTTTTTTCGTTTATTGTTTTTGACAATTTAGGTGTAATCCACTTATTTCGCGAAATATTTTCTCTCTATATATTTAATGTTTTTGTGTTTTTGTTTATATATTTATTTAGGGTTTGAACAAAGTAATTTGCCGTAATATTTGGGTCATTATTTTGATATAAATAATTCCAATTTCCGTTTTGAAGGTCCAGTTTTAAAGTTTTATAATTAATATACTTCTTTTCATTAGCTTTTATTTTAGTTATTTCTTTTTTATTATAATTTTCAATTTTAAAATGTATGGAAGTTAGTGAATGATCTGTGATATCAGTGTGAAAAATATATGATTTAATTAGATCTTCGGTAGAATAACTTTTACTTCGGACATAAAAATGATCAAGACAAGTTTTGGATTGAAGTCTAGTTGGTTTGTTAATATAAGAAATATACCCAAATGAACTTAGTATATTTTTATATTCTTCTACATGTCTCTTATCTGATAAAATATTAATATTTATATCACCTACAAAAATATGCATATAGGTGTTTTGTAATTTTTCCAGAAAACTGGGTAAATTTTCATTAAAAGTGTCTACACACGTGTTTGGAGATCTATATATTGAGCTTATGGTAATACTTTTATTGTTGTATTTTAAAGTTACATTAAGTATTTTTATGTCAAATAACCTTATGATCTCATAATTATATTCAATGGTTGATTTTATGTAAATTATAAATACCATCATTTCTGTTTCTATCGCCGATATTATATAATATATCGAAACCAGCAATAGAAAAAACATTAAGATCATAATTTTTGTTATATATTTCTGTTAAGACTAGAATATCTATATCGATTTTAAACTGTTGCAAAAGTATTGACAATTCATCCCAATTTTTTTCTATACTATTAATATTCATATGATAAATTTTAAATAAATTAATATTTGATTCACTACAGGTTTCTGTACTAAACAGCTTAAGATCATCGATTATATGTGTATCTACAGGATTATCTTTATATTGTTTGATGTAAGAATCCATAATCTTAGATTATTTATATTTTCTTATTTACATTTTTAATGGTAATAATAACTAAACAGAATTTAAAGTAGCAAAAAATATATATATATACAGTAATTAAAGAATTTGAATGACAATGTCTTATATTATGTTTCGCTTTGGTCTACCAGTTCCTGTGTTACCAGTTATAGATGAATTTGATGAAGTCGAGTTGTTTCTTGATTTACTGTTCTTATCTTCTTTTTTCTTTATATCTTTCTTATCGCTTTCTCTACTTTTAACTATTTCCTTTTCTTGGCGTTCTGTTTTCGCGTGCGTATCTTTGATTTCCTCTTTTTCTTGTTCGTCTTGCACGTTTTCATTCACTGCACTTTCGTCTGTAACCGCGTTAATGTTTTTTACGTTTGTTGATAATGGTGTTGGTATTGCAAATAAATCTAGATTGTCTTCATAATATGTTAAGCTGGTTATTGGAGTTTCAGGTGCACTATTGGGTCTAGGTCGTTCGATTTCAGGAGGAGTAGTAGGGCGATCGGCATATAATATGTTTTCAGCCAGATCCATTTTTTTTAAAGCATCTAAAGTGAAGACTTCTTGAATAACAATTAGTGTACGACCTTTTATTTTAGTAAAATAATTATGAGATCTTGCGTTATTTAGATGTTTTCTTGGTATTTTTGCATCTAGTCTGTCTTGATAAGATAAATCTTAAATAAAGTATATGTCTGTACCTTTAAGTTTGTAACAATTTTTCAAAATCAGATTTTTTTTCAGACAAGAGACAAACTCAACTTTTATTGCTCTCTTGTTACCAGTTTTTATTGGATAAATATTATTTATATCATCGATAGTTACATCCAGATTCAGTAACTCTCTAATTTTTTCTAAAACTACATTAACAAAGTCTACATTTTCGTCTATTTTAAAACCAAAAATCAGTAAATTATTTTTTCGCAATTGCCTGTCGTAGTATATACATTTAGATTTAAGTTGCTTGTATTTCTGATCAAGATCATCTACCCTATTTAAACATAAATTAATTTTTTTAATTATTTTTTTATTTTCTGTTTGAATCTCTTGTTTTAATTCGTGTCTAATTTGTTCGCCCTCTGTTTTAATTACATTTAATATTTTCTGTAGAAGCTCAGCATTTGTTAGATCTTTCTCGCCCATTATTCTGACATATTATATTATATATAATTTGATTTCCAAAATTCGTCCGCTACTGGTGTAAATATAGGTGATATTAATTCTGTTTGAGAGATAGTACCTATCTATACACACTAGTTTTTTTGTGACTGTAGTCTTATGCTTTTACTGATTTTTATTTAATTATTGATGCAATTTCTTTGGAAATTAATTAACACTTACAGTTCTCAGATGTATGTACTTGTGGGCCACTATTTTATGAATCTTGTAAGACTAATTTCAAGATTTTCCGTTCACTATAACCTATCACAAACTGGATTTGTTTAGGAGCACTTTATTTTGTCTGTTTGACTGTGAAATAAACGATATAATATTCTATTGTATTTAGCGAACTACCAAATGTAGTACTGGCAGAACCATTAAAAACAACTCTTAATTTAGTTGTCAAACTATCGCTTTTTAAAACACCATGATGAGGTAGAAAGTATGAAGGAATATTCTCATCAAATATTAAATCAATAGACATATGATTTAGACTTTGATATTCTTGCATAAATGAGATATATAATTCTTTTAATTGCTGATTGTTTGCAAAACGTTTCTGAAGACTGAGAAATCTATTGAGAGCTAACGTTTTTGAATCTTAATTCCTTCCTAGAGGATTTTAAGGGGATACGAACAATGAATTTTCCATCTTTATTTCTAGAATAAGTTTTTTTGAAATGCTCTTCACAAAACTTATATTCTTGAGAAATTAATTGTGTGTGAGGAATTTCCTCAATTGTCCAAAATTGCTCAAGGTCAGTATGACATTGATCTTTTTGTATAAAGAAACAATGAATTTTATTGGACGTTCGTGACCAAGGGCCAGAAATAACATAACCAAAAGAAGTGTTCTGAAGAACAGGTAAGTTCTTTCCCAACTTAATTTTGCCTTCTATTATTATATCCCAGAATAAATCTGCGCCGATTAAAATGTCAATAGATCCTGACTTATTGAATGAAGGATCTGCTAAAGAAACATGTTGTGGAAGTTGTAAATTGGAAATATCCAAATTTACAATAGGTAAATTGTCTGTAATTTTTGGTAAAATAAAACATAAAAGTTGAAAACTAGAATCATTGTACTTGGACATAATTGTAATATTACATTTAGAATTTAGCATAGAGCTTACTTTATTTATGCCGACTATAGAAATATTAGTTTTAATTTGTTTTAAGCCAAGTTTTCTACATAAATCATTGGTAATGAAGGACGACTGACTTCCACTGTCTAAAATAGCTCTGGCTTCATAAACATTGCCTTTTTCATCATAAATATCTACAATTGCAGTAGAAAGTAAAACATAGTTTGAGTTTAATTTTAAAAATGTTAAAAAAGGAAAAACTTGTATTTCGTGCAAAACTTTTTTATTAATCAATGCAAAGCGCTTTCGGCTTATTTGCCATCATCAGTGCTCATCTACAAAAATTGTGGATGTAAACTTACAATTTAAAAAGATTTTAAAAAAAATATATTATAAAATCTGAATTAGACTTTTAAGTCAAAAGTTAAAATAGTATATATACTTAAAAGTCTAATTCAGATTTTATAATATATTTTTTTTTAAATCTTTTTAAATTGTAAGTTTACATCCACAATTTTTGTAGATGAGCACTGATGATGGCAAATAAGCCGAAAGCGCTTTGCATTGATTAATAAAAAAGTTTTGCACGAAATACAAGTTTTTCCTTTTTGAATCTAAACTACGTGCACACAGCAGTCAACCTTTTTTGGTTTTTTTTAAAAATGTTACTACTTTTGTGTCTTCAACATCGACTTGGTTGGTAGTTATATTATTTGAAAAACTCTGTACACCGATAACTTGTAATGGATTTTCATTTTGTGAACTTAATAATACATTTGATTCCTGTGGGGTTGCTACATTTGCATTTCGTTGTGAATATTGATGTAAAAGACTATTGTGCTTTCCTTTACATGTTTTACATTGTCCATGAGTACAATATTTACTGAAATGGCCTTTACATAAATAATTTGTGCATAATTTTATTGCTTTAACCTTTTCCCATCGTTGATTAATGTCTAAACTTAGAAATTGTTTGCAATAGTAAATTAAATGTGAATTGTTGCAAAAATGGCATGTATGATTTGAAATAGGACTAACGTCACTGGATATTAGTGAAACATGTCGCCTAATAGGTCTTTTTTGAGAGTTATCAAAAGATTGTGGTTTTGAAGTGCTATTTTGCTCGCAATTTTCTAGAAAATCTGCTTTGTTCTCTAAGAACTGAAAAAGATCATTTATTGCAGGCAAAAAATCTTTGACTTTCTTTTGCTCCCATTCTCTAAACGTTGCTTTATCTAACTTTTCAGAAATAATATGATTTAATAAAGCTTGTAATAAGAGACTTTCACTTAATAAATTTAAAGTTTTTTATACATGTAAATGTTTACTAGTAGAATCTACTAATTCTCTAATGCTACTTGCAGATTCTTTTTGCAAAGAATTTAAGTTAAATAATGCTTTAATATGCGTATTGACTAATTTCATTGGATTATCAAATCTTTTACATAATACTTGCCATGCTATTTTATAATTGTCTTTGGAAAACTACAGATTTTTTAGTATTTTCCTAACATCGGGACCTAGCGAAGTACGCAAATAATGAAATCGTTGTATATCATTCAATGATACATTTTGGTTAATTAAAGTGTCAAAAGTTTCTTTATATTCCATCCAGTTGCTAAACTCTCCATTAAATGAAGGTATATCAATTGGAGGCAATTTAACTAAATCGTATTTATTGTTATTTGAAATATTACTAACACTTTCATCGTTATCATTTTTATTTGGAACTAATTTTGTTAGAATTAAAGTCGCACTTGCAAGATAGCCTGAATGTAATTCTGTAAAGTCTTTCTTCGTATTCATCTTCTAGATCTAAGTCATTGCAATTTTCTTCAATTATTAATTGAACTTTATCATACTCAAAGTTTCTTAAGTTCTCAAATCATTGTTGCAAATCTATTATTGTTTTTTGCCCTATTGTATCATTATTGTCAAATGATGTGCTAATTTTGTCAAAAAATGAAATAAAACACGTTAGTTTCTGCTTTATAGAACCACGCTTTCATTTTAGCTTTTTTAATTCTTGTTTATTCGTTTTAAGTGATAGACAATTGTGGAAATTGTAATAACAATTGTTTTAAATATTTGCTTGTGACTTTATATATACAATAAAACAAGAAATTGTATTAGATATCATATGCAAATATTACCTACTTTGCTTTTAATTGTGAAAACATAAACTTAATTTCTGTAAAATTGTCATGAATTATGAAAAACTTAACATATCCTTTGAAAATTGTGAAAAATACAAACATAAAATGTGAAAAGTATAAAACTTCTTAAAATAGTAGAAATAATTTTGACTTGGCAACGTCGCTTAGATTTTCGACTTGCCGTTGTAGGCCGTTGCACAAATTTTGGCACGCGATGCTAAATATAGATTTTAGGTTAGGATGAAAATGGTAAAAAAGGACTCACTTTTTCCCAATAATTGCGGCTTTCTTCTCAATATCCGTCTCGTACTGGACCAAATGGTAAAGAAATAACCTTAGTACTTTATTTTGTAGCATAAATATATTATAAAACGTTAAAACACATTGAAAAAAACTAATTCAATTTGGTAGCTGGTTCAAAGCCGCTTTCTTTCATCGCTGCTGTTGAGTAAAGCCTTGGTTTCTTTGAACACTTCGTCGCGTTTTGACGATTTTATCCAACCAGAGTATTTAAATGGGAATGGTTTTCTTGAATCCGCTTAGCTAAGCAGGACGGCGTCATGCCGCTGATTTGTCGCGAAGAGTCGGTTGATATCTGTTTAGTTTGATGTCAGCGGAATCGTCGGCGTGTGCGGAGACTATATTGTTATTAATTTTCAAACAATGAGTGACAACTTCACACATACAGATGACATCATGACTTTATTTTTAGGTTTCTTGTAAATTATGTCCTTTATGAAACTCAACACGAATTCAAAAAGATCTGTAGAAAATCTAAAATACTCTCTAAATTTGGTTTAATTTCCAAAAAGCCTCCACTTCACAGTGATATTAAAGGCACCTTCTGTATCGCGACAGAAAAACAACTCATTCACTGGCTTATTGGAAACTTTGACGGTTGCAATTGCCAGTTCCTTTTGTTCTTCCTCTTCTAACAATAATAACAACGCAAACAAGTTATTTGCAACCATTTTAGTACCTTTTGTTTACATTCATAATACATAAACAGCACAGTACAGACATAGAGAAAGTATCATTTTCTATATTTTTTAACAAATCACCTCGGGCGAAAATTGCTGTCCTCAGCGGTCGACGGACTGTCCGCTCACCGCGACGGAGTGTTGAAAGAAACCAAGGCTTAAGAGGGTTATGGCACGGAACCGTGCGCTGTTGTCGGTTGTTCATCACCAAAATTTAACTTCCAGGAAAGAAAATTTGTTTTTTGTAGTTTTATTGTTAAATGAAGAGTTACTATTGTTATTTGTTTTTGAACCCCAATTTTGTCATTGTAAATCCTACACGCTTGAAGAGTGGCAGCATATATATCGTTCCTAGGGCCGATAAAGTATTTCTAGAGATCATGCTGTTCTACACTTTTAAGAAGATATTTTCAAATATTATGAGACTCATTTTACTGATGGTATTGTTAGCAATATAAAAAGGGGAAGGCCAAAATTAAAGGATGGGGCAATACCATGTACATTCCCAAATCTCCATCTATGCTTGTAATATATCAATAAAAAGTCTGTTAACTGGGTTTAATTTGGTCTAAAAAATATATGTAGGTTTAATTCAAAATAAAAACAAAAATTCTCATAAAATTGTACTAATCAAATTTCACCATTTAACAAACCTTTTTGAATTTGGTCATACGTAACTAATTTGTATTTTATTTAGATAAATTTTTATTATTTTCACAGAATTGTGTTAAATTTCCACAAGAAGCGTTAGCAGCACCAGCGCCCATGCGGTGAATAAAAAAGTTTAATTAGCGTTTTTTTTTTGAGACCGTATTTCGAGTATGCCGGTACACCTCCTTATCTCTACTGTTCATACCTCTTAAGAATGTCAAATTATGACAGATTACAGAAAACTTTGAGTTACTTTTCAAGGTGCAAAAGACTACTTTCCATAGTGATTATATAAAAAATATATATTTATTCAGCAACATTTTATGAATAGACTACGAACGCATAAATAGGCAATGTCAGTCTACTTAATAGACATAATTTTAAATCATTATAATCATACAATTAAAATTAAGTGATTTTTTTTAAAGTTGGTAGTCGCAGCAGCTTGAGATAAGCGTTACCATTTCAAGGCTAGGCTAGGCTAAGGCCAAATTATTTATTTTTATTTTAATAGAAAAATTTACAATTATAGATTGTCCGTAATTCGAGGGCCATCTAATCCACCCTTAATGCACAAACTACTATCGCTATTGCTTGGTTTCAAATCCTGCGATAAGACAACCGCCCCTTTAACTACGTCATTGTTTTTTGAGTAATCTTAAGCGAAAGGAAACTAAATTGTTTAAGACCGAATGAAATATGGGAAGACTAATGAACGCTTTCGTTAGAGTGTAAAAGAGAACGAAAAAAGAGTAAATTTATTGTAGTTAGAGACGTAGTAAAACTTCTGTTAATTACAGTATTGATCGTTATCCCCACGTAGAGGTAATTAATTATGATTTATATATTTTTAGTATATAGAGTAACTGAAACAGTATTCTCTATATTGGTATCTCGTTTAATTTAATAGAATATGGAAAATTGGTCAAATAGGGAATGTTTTATAGAATTTGAGAATTTGATACTGATCTAGAATCCGATTTCAAAATGAATAAAAGTTATATAGTTTTTGAGTTAATTCAAAAATCACTAAAAATATATTAATGGGGGCGTAATAGTTATTTTGACAAAGGTATGTCATAGTAATGCATTCTTATGACGCATTTTAATTAAGAATATTTTTGTAGCAAAAAAATCTGAAATATCTTTTGTTTTATAGTTACTTACCGTTACTTTTTTTATTTCTTGCGGTGGCAATCTTGGATTTTTTACGTAATATTATTACCTTTTTATATTGTGGAGGGGACATGGCTTGTCACCACACATTGGGTATATTTTTGTAGAAGTATTAAGCGCTACTCCCACTAAAACCCGTTCTTCTTTGTGTTTATTTCTTCAAAAACGTCGACGGTGAGATCAAATTGACAGCCTTATGTATTTTTCAAATCCATATAACTTTTATTAAAGACTTGTTTGCCTGTGTATGCCACAAATTGAAATATCGAGCAATATAACAAATCTACCTCTCATAAGTCAAAGAAATAAATGAGAATAGACTCATAGCCAACTATTAAAATGTGCCTCGATAGGTGTTTAAAGAGATAATTAAAATGTTTCTCTGTAATAGATTTATATTCTTTTGATTTACTAAATTTACTATGTATCGCTTTTTTCTGAAAAATATATTTTTTTACCAATTATAGTAAAAGAAGAATGGTATACAACAAAATGTGTGACTTCTCTTTGCTAGATTTTATCATTTTGATTGACTAAAGTTAGTATTATCCATTTTATTTAAAGCCAATATACAGATTACTCAGTTTACCAACATTTTATATATTACCAGTAAGAAAATATAAGATTAAAGACAAAAAATAACACCGGTCGACACGTTTTTTGGGTCTGACTTCTGCTACAAATAAAGGAAATTGATAATTTTTTTAATTAAAGTTTACTTCTGTAGAATCTAGAGCAATTTTTCAAATTTTCAAGAAAAATTACCGATTTTTATATATTTTTTTCTAATTTTATTTTTAATTACTATTAACAAAGTTTTTACCAAACATCAAAGTCTTTTTAATTCAAGAATTGTGATAAACAATAGCATATAACTATAAAATAACAAAAAATCAAGTTGAGAAATGAATATTTTTAGTAGTTCTCTTACGCTTGTATGATCTTTCTCGTATTAAACCCCAAATGTAATCTTCTATCATATTCTCGTTGTACGGCCCTTGGTAACGTTGTTCAGAGTCCATCACATCTTGGTGAAAACGTTTTCCTCGCTCCTCTTAGTAAGCTCCCATATTGTCTTTAAGTTGATCCAGGTGAAAATGTAGCTTATGAAGTTTATGGGACATTCTGCAGCCAATAATTTTAAAAATTGTAAGCATAATTTTAATCGACTCTTTATAATTGTCAGCTCTGTTGTTACTAAGAAAACAGATAATACTTTAAGACTCGCCCAGGCTTATTTTTCATGAGCATTGAGAAATTCTGTAAAATCATGAGCTCATTATTTGTTTATTTATGGTCCGAAGAAAATACACGCTTTTAAATCCAGAGCTTTTACAAATTGCTTCATTAGGCCCAATTTTATGTGTAACAGTGATTTCGAATTTTAAGCTTAAAATAGGCTTCATAAGCAACAGAGAGCTTCAAATTTCTTGCCAATACAAAATGTTTGCTTCTTACTTTAACAAATTCACCGCATATAAAACAGTATAAGTCGCACGGATCGAATATATTAAACTCTATAGTTTAATATGCATCCTTTATCACACATTTGTAATTAGATTTTTTTTTACAAAAAAGTCTACTTATTGTAGAGCTTGATTTTTCCTAAATATCTCAAGTTTTTATTTTTTTAATTTTTTTTATTATTTCAATAGCCTTCATTCTCTCATGGAGCTTGATTTTTACTAAATATTTCATGTTGATATCTCTTTTTATTTTGATTTGTTTTTATTCAATTTTAACCCCTTTTAACGCCCTATTTGTATTTAATTATTTATTTTTTTTTTTAGTCAATAGACTTCGTCCTTTATAAAGATTTTTTTTCTGAAGTTTTACTAAAAATTTCCTGTTGATGTCTCTTTCCATTTTACTTTTTGATTTCTGATTTTTTTGAATTTCAACTTCGCTTAAAGCTTGATTTTTATTGAAAATTTTAATAGTTAGTATTTTTACAATATTTCAACCCTCCTTAACCACGCATTTTTATTCAGATTTTTTCAAAATGAATAGGCTTCGTCTCCTTATAGAGCTTAATTTTTGCTAAAAATTTTGAGTTGATACCATTTTTTGTTTTTTAGTTACTATTTTTGGTCATACTTCAACCTCCCTTAACCCCCTATTTCTATTCAAATTTTTCTTTTTAAAATCAATATAGGCTTCATCCCATTATAGAACTTGGTTTATTCTAAAGATTTCAAATTGACATCGTTTACAGTTTTTTAGTTATAATTCTTTTTAATATTTCAACTCACCATATGCCCCCATTTTTATTCAGATTTTTTTTAGAATCAATAGCCTTTATCCTCTCATAGAGTTTGATTTTTACAAAAAATTTCATGTTGATATCCCTTTTCGTTTTTGATTTCTGTATTTTTTTAATTTCAACTCCTTTTAACACCCCATTTTTATTTAATTTTTTTTAAATCAATAAATTTTGTACCTTTAGAGAGCTTAATTTTTGCTAAACATTTCAAACTTCCTTAACCCTCTAGTTTTATTCAGATTTTTTTAGAAACAATAAGTTTCATCTCCTTGATTTTTACCAAGAAATTCATGTTAATATCGCTTTTTTTTATTTCCCACTTCCTTACGAACCATTAAAAACATCAAAAACTACAAATCTAAAATGCACTACAACAAAAATGCTTACTTGTATGTAATCTAACTTAAATGTCTAAAAAAAAAAAAACGAAAAAAGTCTAAAAATTGTAAACTAACAATATTATAATCCAAAATAAAGGCAAAGCCTGTCCTAAAATAAATAAAATAGATATTGTAGGTTTTTCCGGATCGCCCTTCTTCCCGGAGTAATACAAGGCCCTTTAGATCACCAAGCGTCTGCAATAACCGATGTTGCTAATTTCCACTGTTACTAAAAAGTCTGACTGTCGTTGCGCGGAACTTTTTTCGAGGGTATATTTTAAAATTTTAGGGAATTCCTTCTCATTTAAAATGTGTTTACAATTGCTACATTGAGGAAAAAAAATTGGAGCAATAAAATCATTTAACTCATATTTTTGTCAAATATTTATATTTTCTGTTTGTAGCAGTCTTAAGTATTAATTTTAACACCTACTAGTGAAATATTATATTCATGCATGTATTATTAACGACATGAGAAGTAACCAAAATTTTTGGGCAATGCGTATACGTCCTGTATGCTGCCTTTAAGAAATTGTTCAGTACATATAAATCATGTCTATACGGGTATAAATTACTATATGAGTAAATGATCACATAAATTAGTATAGTATTTGAGTATAAATAAAGTTATTAAATTAGTGTCTTAATATAAATAAATAAAAGTTATAATAATAAAGCGGCGTGGTTGCTAGAAAAGTTTTGTGGTAGCTGAAAAATATGTCAAAGATACCTTTGAAGGTAACGGGTGAAAATGTTGTACAAGTATTGCAAAAAACCAAGAACATAGGATTTAAAAATATTATTTATGTTGAGGATGTTCCTTGAACACAGAAATTCATATTACCAATAACATCAGTAAATTTTAGCAGAAAAAATTGAACTCTGTATTTAGATATGTATAAATATTTTCTTTATTACTTACACAAGTCAGTAAAAATATTTTTTTTTTCTGTTCTAATGCTTGAATTATAAAGCTAGACATCAAAAAACACTTAAATTTCCGTTTTTAGCTTTTAAAGTTTCCTTTTTTTCTGATTTACTTCGATAAGAACATTTTAAAGATTTTAATTTATTTTATGAGCAACAGATGGCAACAGACTTTAATTAACCCGATAGCAAATTGCATATTATTTCTGAAAGGTACAGTAGTAAGTATTTACTTATCTATTACAGCTGTAACAACCGCCCTTGTGTGTTTCTAAGTTAGAAAATGGCTTCAACTGTAAACAGGATGTTGACTTATTCTGTTTTATTTGCGGTGATGAATTTGTTAAAGTAAGAAGCAATCATTTGGAATTAGCAACAAATTTAAAACTATGTGTAGCTTATAAAGCCTATTTTAAGCTCAAAATTCGGAATTAAGATAAAAAATGGGTATCCCAGTTTGCCTGTGGTAATTGCAAAAATATTTTAGAAAGTAAAACCTAAAATTTTAGATAGGAAAACATAATGTCGTAACTAATTGTAGAGTCTAAGAATATATTGATGCTATCGTTACATATAAAATTGGGCCTATTGAAGCAATTTGTAAAAGCTATGGATCCAATTTCTGAAGCTTTTAAATATTTAAAGGAATTTTTAACAAAATTATCTGCAGCTAAAGTAAAAACGGGTATTTTCGTCGGATCACAAATAAAACAAAGAATAAGCTCTAATGATTTTACAGAATTCCTCAATGCTCATGAAAAACAAGCCTCGGCGAGTCTTAAGCATTAATTCTTTTTTTGGTAACAACACAGCTAACAATTATAAGGAGTAAATTAAAACTATGCTTACAATTTTTTAAATTGTAGACTGCAGAATGTCCCATAAACTTCATATGCTACATTTTCACAATATGGGTGCCTACTCAGAGGAGCAAGGAGAATGTTTTCACCAAGATGTGATGGACTTATATTACGTGAAATTATTTTAAAATTAATTTCAAATGTATTTTTAACAACAACTTCTCCATAACCCCTCGTAAGTCACCAAAATTTAATCGAATCTGAATTGCAAAAGCAGGGCTTGCGCGCCTTTCTTTCATTTTTCTTCTACATTCACGCTAGTGAGCTATAAAACCTGCTGTTGTCGCCCAGATCGTCCTGTTTGGCTTATCGAACTACATGATCTGGTAGTGTGTGCCAACAAATAATTAACTATTAGTAGTTTTTCCATAATTATCTTTTTTTTGTGTTTATTGTGTGTTAACGTTAAGGGATAATTGTCAGGTAATGTTTTGTTGCCTTATATTCACATTTTGCTGGATTTCGTTGTAAAACCGAAAAGATCGGCCATTTTCTTTTTTTATTACCACTATGCCGACGAATGCTGGTTTATTATTATTGCTTTATTTTATTTTATATAGATTATAGCTACCCTAACTAATAATATTTTTAAGCTTTCTTATATATGTGTGTTATCATTGAATTACTTTGATATATATGCGGGAAGGAAAATAAATAATTGAATTACACGTCAGTCTGTAAATACAGTTTAAACCGAAATGTATGGCTCTTAACTTATTTTGGCCTTATAAATAGCTTATATTTTGTTTATATGATGTAAAACTTATTATTTTAACTTATTTTGGCCTTATAAATATTTTATATTTTGTTCAGATAATGTAAAACTTATTGTTATAACTTATTTTGGCATTATAAATATTTTATATTTTGTTCAGATGATGTAAAACTTATTCGATATAACTTATTTTGGCCTTATAAATATTTTATATTCTGTTTAGACGATGTAACTTTATGCATAAATCCGTTAGATTTTCAAACTGGCATGTATATGTACTTTTACACACGATACTGAGGTTCTTTTTATTTCTAAACCTGTAATGGCTCCAAGAAGCTCCAAGAAGTCAAGAAGATCCTAATTGCTCCTAGAAGCTCTGAGAAATAGATACTATCGAGTTAAGTAGATGCTCCAGGAAGCTCTAAGATCCAAGCTCTAAGAAACAAGAAGTCCGGATTACGTAGTTTCTCCAAGTTCCGAGCGCCCGGAAACGGATAAGGATTCCCGAGATTGAGTCCATTTAGAAATCCAATCGATATGCTCGCAAGTCTGGCCATTTTCACTGTGTATTTTTGAGGTTATGGCAAAATTCAAGACTGATTTTGATTACGCATATGTTGGTTTCTGTTCCTCAAATACATCAAATCCCTATAGATTCAATAATGGAGAACTTACGCCATTGACTTGCTTTTTTTACATTTTTGACCATTTCCCGGCATATTATTGAGGTTATGTTGGAAAGATTAGCTCATGTTTATATTGGAGTCATGAGGAAAGTATACGAATACGTGTATACTTCTGCTCAGCTCATCCAAACCTCCGGTTCCTTGTCTTTCATTTTTTGGTCATTTTTGGTACTTTTTTTGAGGTTACGGGAAATTCTGACCTGCTAGGGATATTCTGACGCCGGATTAGGGTTCAGGAGGGCAAAATACCTAGTGGGCAACTATTTGCCTCCAATTTTCATTTTGTTGACCTGTGTAATTATCTAATTATCTAACAGTAAATTTTATTTATTCAAATAAACTATCAGTCAATTTTAATTCATTTTTTATTCAGATTTAATCACTAACTATTAATTTATTATATGTAAAATTTCATTCTTTTTACTTTTGTTATTAAATGTATTAAATTTTCTCACTTTCTTTTATTTGCCAGAACTCATACAGTCAGTACCAGAGACTGACTTAATTAGAGAGAACATATCTAATCAGATAAGTTTTCCAAGTTACTTAAAAACTTGGTGACGCTCAACATTTTTTTGTCGTTATTGTATTATATCTTTCATTTTATCGTAAAGTAGACTTTAGCCCTCGAACCGGTCAAGCTACTCTGATTTCATTTGTCCTGGTCAATTTAAGAATCCACGCAGTATCAGTAATTTGAGCTAAATCACCTCTTAAGTATAATTTACATCGTAAAAATCTAAAAGAAGGTAACATTTCAAGGGCAGTACAACGAAATATTATAGAATATTACATTTGGGATTTAATACGAGAAAGATCATACAAGCGTAAGAGAACTACTAAAAATATTCATTTCTCAACTTGATTTTTTTGTTATTTTACAGTTATATGCTATTGTTTATCACAATTCTTGAATTAAAAAGACTTTGATGTTTGGTAAAAACTTTGTTAATAGCAATTAAAAATAAAATTAAAAAAAAATATATAAAAATCGGTAATTTTTCTTGAAAATTGGAAAAATTGCTCTAGTTTCTACAACAGCAAACTGTAATTTAAAAAATATTTTAAAACAGAAGTCAGACCCAAAAAACGTGTCGACCGGTGTTATTTTTTGTCTTTAATTTTATATTTTGTTACTGGTAATACATGAAATGTTGGTCAACTGAGTAATCTGTATTTGGCTTAAAATAAAATGGAGAATACTAACTTTAGTTAATCAAAATGATAAAATCTAGCAAAGAGAAGCCACAGGTTATGTTGAATACTATTCTTCTTTTACTTTAGTTGGTAAAAAAATATATTTTTCAGAAAAAAGCGATACATAGTAATCTGTATATTGGCTTTAATAAAAAAATTAATGCCAAATTTAGTAAATCAAAAGAATTAGAAACTATTACAGATGAACTGCATTTTAATTTTCTCTATAAAACACTTTTTGAAACACATTTTAATAGTGTAACGGTTGTAACTGTTTTCGTTATTTAGTCTCAGACATTGTAACGGTTGTAACCGTTTTCGTTATTTTGAAACCACCATCTCTACACAAACGTCATTAGTCGTTTATGCCTTGTGTCAAAACTCGGGTTGTCATTTCGATTTACCTCTGTCATCGAGCAAGTTGAATTATTGAATTTTAATTATCTTCTATCTTGTACATCCGATGTACTAATTGTCTTTAATATTTTTAATGACCGTCTGATTTTATAAAGGTAAGTTTCCTACCGATATTTTGTTGAAAATATATATTTAGTACAAGAATTTCTTTAATAAAATGTCAAATTTAAAACATAACCTCACACATTGACTCACACAAGAAATCACATGTTTTATATAATTTTATCTATTATTTTGTTAGGAAAGAGATACTATGCTTTACTATATTTAAATGTATTAAATAAGACTTTTTCTTTTCCTATTAAATTTGGTCTCTGTGAAGCTATTCATTTAATAATTTAAATTGTGCATTTGATAGTAAAAAGCATCTTATCTGTTTCCTATATAAACTCTTCCTAATTCCTTTCTTTATATTTTTACCTTTTTCCTTGTAGCCTGGCTGTATATAGATGGTTTCAGTAGAAGTTCAATAGGAACTATATAGATGGTTCGATAGAAACTATATAGATGGTTCAATATAAGCTGTATCTAGATGAATTTTAGAAGAACGTACAAGCTGCATGTTTAGAAATCTGGAAGAACGTACAAGCTGCCTGTTTAGAATACATCAAGAAGTTTAGTTCAACCACCAAAAGAAGTTAACGAGATTTCACTTTACCTTTGAAAATTTAACAAGAAGGGCTCTACAGTCACTCCTTAAATGTTACCTCGATTCCACAGATAAGTTATTAATAAATCATTTAAATTTGAATAATTAAGTCTCTGTGAATTTGAATTTGTCGCTACCTTATTTAATTATAATATCATAAAGGTTAGTGATTTTCTATATTTTCATCACTAATCGCTTGTCAAGTTTAGAAAGTTTAAATATAATGGCGTCCAACACTTTTTTTCTAAGTTATACGAGTTGTTTAATAACCTGACCCACTCCCCAAAATCATAGAGCTTAAAACACTATAAAAATAGATAAAATAATAAGATCATATTACAATAGTTAGCAATGAGTTTTAGACTCATTTATTTCTTTGACTTATGAGATGTAGATTTGTTATATATCTTTAAATAACCTAATAAGATATATTATTTATATCCCCGTTTTTTATGTAAGTGCCAAAAAAGAGTAGGTTCTTAATTGTACATTTTATATAGAATTTAGTGTAGTTAACACTTTCGCTGTCCATGACTAATGTTATGCTAGTTCTTTCCCCATGACCATGACGTTTTGTTATTAAAGAGACGAAGACATTTTTAAGTTCTACAACCATATTTTAAATTATTCCTAAGTATACAGGAAAGCTCATAAATGAGTGGTGGAAAAACTTATACATTTTTAGGTTCTACAACCATATTTTAAATTATTCCTAAGTATACAGGAAAACTCATAAATGAGTGGTGGAAAAACTTATACTGTTTTAAAATAAAACCCCCTTGTATAACAAATTTATTTGTTCTGACATCGTCAAACAATTTTAATAGACCTAACGTTTCTAAAAATGTTTTGACTTTCCATTTGCTACGCTGTATATAGGGTGTTTCAAAACGAAGATTTTCTTTTTTTTTACATGAAACGCCATACCCCAAATTTAATTAATTAATAATTTAGTTTCTTTACTTTTTATTTTGTTTGGCATTCTTGAGCCTAAGCTTATTTTTAAATTTTATTTACAATGAATGGTTCATATTACTTGTACCTTCGAAGAAATAGAAAACCATTTACTAATTCTGACAAATGGTTTACCAAAAATTATATTAGCATTTTACCCTAAATAGGTCCATATTTTAAAAAGCCACTTAGAAAAATGTGAAAAAATTATGTTAATTTTTATGGTAAAACCGTTAAAATCTTGAGAAAATAATCATTTGGGAATAGAAAGCCACACAAAATAAAAAAGTATAGAAATTAATTTATAAATTGGTGGTATAACACTCAGGATAATGTATTGTGATCCCTTTCATTACTCATTCATGCTCTAATCCTCGAAGTCCCTCTCTGTCTTATTTGGCCATTGAGGCTCAACTTGTACGATTATCATACATAATTAAATCCCTTGAGACCAAACATATGTGATGACTTCACTATAATTTTAAATTTGTATATAAATATTGGTGGAGGAACAACGCAGTCAGTTATAGATAGATAGTGAAGATAAATAGTGAACAATTCAAAGACATTCGAAATATGTAAACTAGAATAGTATTGTTATAAAATAAAATAAGTGTTTAAATAAATTATTTAAAACAAACTGTTATTTAAAATAAACAAACATTACATTGGTGGTGTCAGAAGTGGAATAGTGTAAATAAATAGGGGACAATAATGGCTACGTCGGCATTTAGAAGATCGCGAGTTGGATATGACAGGGAAGAAAGCAGAACTAGCAGAAAGACTTAAAGAAGCAATAGAAAATGAGGGTTTGTATCCGGGAACGTATTTATTTTCGGATGATACATCTTCTTCAATAATTTCTTTCATTTCTTCCGATGTGGAAAGTAAGATAATCTCTATGAAAACAGATATTTCTTCTAACATTTCCTCATTAGAAACTAAAGTTTCTTCAGACATTTTCTCCTAAGAAAGTGAAGTTTCTTCCGACTTGGAAAATAAAATGTCTTCAATGGAAAATGAATTTTCGTCTAATATTTCTTCCTTAGAAGAAAATAAAACAGATGGAGAAAAAGATAGAAGAACATTCAGACCCGGCCAAAGACGATAAAATAAAGTGCCATGAGGTGGAGTCGAAGTTGAAAGGATTGTTCAGGAAATGAAGGAAGACAGGGTGATGGAAACTTCTACCAGCCCATGGGTCTTTCCGATAGTCCTGGTCCAGAAAAAGGATGGAACTACGAGGTTCGGTGTGGATTAACGTCAGTTGAATAATGTTATTAAGAAAGACAGTTATCCCCTTCCTCGAATCGACGAAACCTTGAACACATTGGCCGGAATTAAACTATTTTCTATCTTAGACCTAAAGTCTGGATATTGGCAGGTATAAATGGACCCAGTAGACAAAGAAAATACAGCTTTTACCACCGAATCTGGATTGTGGCAATTTAATGTCATACCATTTGGACTATGTAATGCCCCCGCGACATTTGAAAGACTTATGTAAAATGTATTAAGAGGATTATCATGGAAAACGTGCCTGGTATATTTGGATGACATTATAGTCTTGGGAAAGATATTTGATGAACATATAAAGAACTTACAAGAAGCTTTTAAAAGACTACAAGCTGCCCAACTGATGCTTAACCCCAAAATAAAGTCAATTACCTGGCTCATATAGTCAGTAAAGATGGCGGGCTGTAGATAAGAAAAAAGTCGCTTCTATCAAAGAGTGGCCACAACCAATTGATAAACATCAAATAAAAAGTTTTCTTGGGCTATGGACGTACTATCGAAGATTCATTAGGAAGTTTGCAGATATTGCTAAGACAATATATCGTACTCCATGATAAATAACTTGCCGCATGAACAGAAAAAATCATTCCTTCAGTTGCTAAACGATATATGGCAAAAAAGATCGCCTATTCCCAATAAAAAAAAAAACAGAAAAGCCAGAAAAAAACATAAATTCTTATATTTCAATTTCATTAGCTTCCTGCGTCCTAGAAACGCTAGAAAGGCTTATCAAAAACAGACTGGAACAGTGGATCGAACATGAAAAGATTTTCCCTAATTCACAATATGGCTTTAGCAAAATAAGAGGTACTCAAGACGATATTACAGAATTAGTAACACATGTACAACTGAATTTTACAAACAATGCTTCAACGGCAGCTATTTTTCTAGATATTTCCTCTGCATTTGATAATGTAAATTTGGATATTCTTTACTTAAAGTTGATAAACATCGGAATACCTGAAAGACTCGCTTTTATGAAGACCGCCGACTTACCAACATAGGCTTACCACAAGGAAGCATTAAGAGTCCACTCCTTTTTATATTGTATAATATAGATTTAGAAAATAGTCTACCAAGCAATACTAAAATTATACAGTATGCTGATGACGTTACCATCTTCAGATCAGACAAATCCAAAAATACTTGTATAACTAATCTTAATTCTGCAATGGAAAATATCAAAAAATGCCACAATGACTTAGGGTTAAATATATCTGATACAAAAACTGAAGTCTGTCTCTTCTCAAGAAAGCATCAAATTCCACAAGGCGTCTTAAAATTGGGCCAGTTTCAATATCCCATAAAAAACTGTATAAAATATCTTGGTACATTTTTAGACCGAAAACTTCTTTTGAAAGACCATATTCATCAAACGGTGAAGAAATCTGAAAATACCTTAAATATCCTGAGAGAATTCTGTAGAACAAATTGGGGAGCAGATCCAAACACCGCTATGTTATTTTATAGATCAATGATACGCCCCATATTTGATTATAGTTGTAATTTATATGGATCAGCTGCAAGAACCCATTTGAGAAAAAATAGAAATTCAGAAGAACAAATGTCTTAGGCTTTGTCTCGGGTATTTAAAATCCACGCCCATTGATGTTATGGAAGTGGAAGCAATTGAACCTCCTCTTAATCTTCGCCGACAATTTTTAAGCGACAAATTTGTTTCCAGGGTTATAGCTAAACAGCCATCGTATTTTCAAAATATACACTATTTGTCAATTCCTAATATGATGCATTATTATTGCTCAAAAAAAAAATCGCCATTATACGTTGAAAGTTATGTTCGTTTAAAGCAATATGAAGAACTTCTTGTTGTTTTTAAAAACCAAATTCTTCTTTATTATTCCGAAATGCCTTTAATTCTTTTCTCTACAAAAGTAACAACTTACTTGATGGACCCCAGATTATCTCGAACCCCTTTTAAAAATTTTATAGAAGAAAAATGGCCCGACTATCAATTCCTTTATACAGACGGCTCCAAACGCGTTAATTATACAGGCTGTACTATTTATTTTTTTAATACAGGATATTATTTAAAATACAATCTAACACAAGAAGCATCAATTTATACAGCCGAACTAATAGCAGTATTCATGGCTTTAAAATACATTCTTTCAGCTGCAAATAGTAACAATTTTATAATTTTTACAGATAGTAAGAGTATAGTCGCGAGGCTAAATACTTTTCAAATGTCAAAACAAATTAGCTTCATTGAGTTAGAAATTCTTAAGCTATACCACGAAATTTCAAATTTAGGTGTTGAGGTAATTATTTCATGGATTAGAGGTCATTCTGGAATAGAAGGAAACAAGTTCGCAGATAAATTAGCTAAATCAACTGATTTCGACGGTGAAAAAATATCCAATATTCTCCCGGTCTCTGATATTGACGCAATTGGAAAAAATATTATACGAAAGAATTGGGTACAAACATTAAAACAGGCGGTAAGAGGTAATAACTTTATTCAGTGTCAATCAAAACTTAAAATCCAAACATGGTTTCAAAATCAATCCAATAGAAAATTCATTAAAACAATAAATCGCCACAGAAGTAATCATGCCTTGAGCCCAAAATACAAACATAAAATCGGTCTTGCAGAATCATCTTCGTGTAGTTGTGGAAGTATGGGTGACTTAACCCATATTATTCTCGAATGTCCGAATCAGGCTACAAATATTGATATTCTGTTCGAGAGTCTGACGAGCCTAAGATGTCTGTTCCCTATAAATTTAAATACGATAATATTCTCAGAAAATCTCGAGGTATTAAAATGTATATATCAACATATTCAGAGATACAAATATAATTTATAAAATAATATAGAATTGCGTTGGGTGGAGGAAGTGACTTGTTGCCGTAATTACTCAAGCTTGGTCGTTTCTCCTCTTAAAGCATCTCCATCCTAAATAAAAACTAACAGTTTAACATATTAGAAATAAGCAAAAATTGTATGAACAATTAAAAAAAAAACCTTATGTCCTCTGAAAAAACGAAAAAAAAAAAAATTAAAAAAACAAATAAAAAAAAGAATAATAACAACAAAAAAAAACGAATAAAAACAACAACAACAACAAGAAAAACAACAACAAAACAAAAACAAAAGGAAAAATATATAATACAAAAAGAAAATATAACACAAAAAAGAAAATATAACACAAAAAAAAAATAATAACAGAAACAGACGACTAACAAATACTAACAGTCGATTGTGGATTTGTTATTGTTTGTATCCAAATAATGTAAATTAGTCTGGCCAATTGGCAAAGCCAAGGCCATAAATATTGGTTATGACTGTTTTATAATAAATTATTTAAATGTGTAAAATAATGATCTAACATTTTTTTTACTGTTAGCCCAGAATATTTTATCGCTGAAAAACCTGTTCTAAACGCTCCAAATATTCTTGGTTTCCAGTTTTCAAAATGTCATCTAAAAAACTTATTACCCCTGGAACTGCAAAAATTTGTTCCATAATTGATTGAAATATTGATGGAGCACTTGTAACTCCATAAGGGCGTCTTGCATAGGAAAATAAACCTTTGTGAGTGAAGAAAAATGTTTATATATAATATATACTCCTGGGCAAAATTAAAGCATCAATGATAGTATTGGTGAATGTTGCTTAGCGATTTACGTGTTTCTGTTTGTTAAGAAATATATAATATAATTTATAGGATGGGGCAGAATAACAATCGATTTTAAAAAACCCGGCTATCGAGCCGTATTGTAACGAGTTGGTAGGGACGCTATCAGCCACATTTCGTACATATTAGCTATTAGCATTTAGTAAAAATGGGGCGGTAGACCCTTCAGCAGTGCGCATACACTGTGAAGAAGAGTTATTTCTAAATGTATTTATTAATTTCTCCAAATGGGGATATCACTAGGCCTCTTCGTTTACTAGACCTCACATTGTCCGATTTTTTCTTGTGGGATTACTTGAAGAGTAAAGTGTTTGAACTTAACTTACTACAAATAATTTAAGCATTGACATAATGGATCCGACAGGAAGTGGACCAAATTCTCCTAGCAATGATGTAGAACAGTGGTCGCCAACCTCTCAATGTGTTGAACTACTTTGTTAATTTTGGAATAAACAGCGAGCTACCCACACGGAAGCCACGTAACGCAACGTAAATGAAATAATCCACAGTTAATTTATCATTATATGTATTTGTTTTACTATTTAACTGGTAATACATAATACATAGGTACTAATAATAAACTAATAACAAAATAACTAATATTACTAGTACGTACTTGTTCATAGCTACATTCCTACCTACCAAACGAAGGTGTTTGAAAAATAAACACAAACTTTTATCCAGCCACAACGGCATGTCACGTAAGATTTAAAAATAGTTAATAATAACAACAAAAAAGTAACTCACTATCATGAACATAAACATTGAAAACTAAAAAAGCACGTTCAATGAGAAGGCTGACACTCAGACTCATCGATAATTTTTTTAATATTTGCAGTATAATTTGATACAGCCATTCGAATACAATTGTCCAAATGTTCATCTGTAAATCGATTGCGATATTTGTTCTTAATAAACTTCATATTGGAAAAAGAAGATTCACACAAATAGGTTGAACTGAATAATGCTTTCACTTTCAAGGCAACACGGCATAGAACTGAATATTTACTTACAATAGGCCAGATAGATTTGGTACTTGAGACTAACGATTTTAAGGCTAAATCATTTTGAAACTCAATTACTTCCATTTCTGTTGCAGCGATGTCTTCGTCAAAGTTCTGCATAACACAAGTTGCAAACTGTTGAATATAAATTTCCATAAACGGTGAAACAACAAACTGCGCTACTAAAGCCATTTCGTTGAAATCCTTAAAACGATTTTTGAAGTTATTCTTTAGGGTAGAAACTATTTCTACATGATATTTGCTGTCATAGGGTTCTAATGGATTTTAATATATTTTTTCTGAAAGAATAGGAAAATGCTTGGCATCGCTGTTAATTAGGTTTTGTTCCCAATATATATATATATATATATATATATATATATATATATATATATATATATATATTTTGATATAGAAATTCCTGACGTCATAAAATTTATTATTTAAATTGAGCAATACTGGGGTGGTGAAGTATCTTGAAATCAAAATTCAAGTTAAAATCAAAATGTCGGGATTTTTGTTGATTATTTTTGGAAAATGTCAAAAAGAAATTAGTTGTCAGAGGGAAATTGATATAAAAAGATTAATAGATATAAAATGTTAAATAAAAATTAAGATTATATTAGAATAATAAAGAAATGTTAAAGACTGGGATATTACAATAAAGAAGGTTGGAAAAATAAAGGTAAAGAATTTTATTTAGAAAGTGAGAAATATTATATAGAACCAGAGATAGAGAAAGAGTAGTAGGGAGAGATACCAGGGAGAGATATTAAAAGAAACACGACAGAGACAAGCAGATAGATACAAACAAGTAAAGGGGCTATGTTCATTCTAGAACAATCCTTATGTAAATTAACATGGAAAATCGCTAAGGTTCATTCTAGCAATTTTTGTCTAAATCAAGGTCACACCATCTCAACTAACTCGTCGAGCCACCAACGGGGGAGTGTAAGGAGTGGGGGGATTAAATATCTTTTAACGTCGAATAGAATTTTTGCGTAGAACGAAAAGCCAGAAGGGCCTTAGCATATATCTCAGCTATCGTTGGTCTGATTTAAACGGGAAAAACGGCATTATGAAGAGAACGGGGTATAGATTAAAGCTGAAGAGAAAAATAATATGCAAAGCCAGAAGGGCCTTAGCGTGTAACTTCACGGCTGTTGGTCCGATTCAAACGAGAAAAAAACTGCATTACGTAGAGAACGTGGTATAGATTAACGTACAAGAGAAAAATCATGCGCAGAAGAAGCCGACCCCTTTCATTTCCGCGAACCACCCCCTCATTGAAAAATCGATCAATCATAGTGTGTGATACCTCGTTGGAAAGGGTTCTAAGCATAGATTACATAAAAATAATTTAAAAAATTTCTACTGCCCCCTTTCATCCCCGCGAACCACCCCCTCATTGAAAAATAGATCAATCATAGTGTTTGATACCTCGTTGGAAAGGGCTTTAAGCTTAGATTACATAAAAATAATTTAAAAAATTCCAACTGCCCCCTTTCATACCCCGCGAACCACCCTCTCATTGAAAAATCGCCGAATTATAGTGTGCGATACCTCGTGAAAAGGGTTTTAAGCATAGATTACATAAAAATATTTTAAAAAATTCCAACTGCCCCCTTTCATCCCCCCGCGAACCACCCCCTCATTTACCAAAAGTCCATAGATCAAACAGAAAAAGATGGTTACGTTTCGTTACGTTTCGTTACGTTTCGTTACGTTTCGTTACGTTACGTTTCGTTACGTTTCGTTACGTTTCGTTACGTTTCGTTACGTTTCGTTACGTTTCGTTACGTTTCGTTACGTTTCGTTACGTTTCGTTACGTTTCGTTACGTTTCGTTACGTTTCGTTACGTTTCGTTACGTTTCGTTACGTTTCGTTACGTTTCGTTACGTTTCGTTACGTTTCGTTACGTTTCGTTACGTTTCGTTACGTTTCGTTACGTTTCGTTACGTTTCGTTACGTTTCGTTACGTTTCGTTACGTTTCGTTACGTTTCGTTACGTTTCGTTACGTTTCGTTACGTTTCGTTACGTTTCGTTACGTTTCGTTACGTTTCGTTACGTTTCGTTACGTTTCGTTACGTTTCGTTACGTTTCGTTACGTTTCGTTACGTTATACAGGACGTCTCAAGAAGTAACATTTAACGAAAAAGGTGGTGAATCGAGAATACGGTAGCTAATATACTTTAGCTAATGCCTTCAAGGAAAAATATCTAAAAATTAAAAGTTCTATACAGAGCGGCTCCGTAACATCAATGTCGCTTATTATTATTCTGATTTAAGCCGCTCCTTATGAGTATTTTATGCTTCGCTCACTTAGCACCTAGCTTCATTCGTATTGGGCCGATTTAAACGGAAAACATTTAGTTATATGGGTTATTAACGCTACTACGTATCACGTGAGGTCCTCGATGTTATTATATTAGTACAAAAAATTTTTGATTTCGACAATATGTATAAGCTAGTAACAGGATTTATATCAAAACGGTCGTAATGTCATATTTTAAAGTTGGTAGCACCGATTTTCCTAAAATTTGAATATGTAGTATGGTTTAGTGTGCTAATAAAGGAATAAATGTTAAAAAATGGGATTGTTTGGGGCTAATTTTAAGTTGCGAGGTGTGAATAATTAATCTGCCCCCACATACGTCTTTTGCTTCGCTTGAAATGAAAGAAGGTTAACAAAAAAAAGAAAAACTTTTAAACTTATTTTTATTTTCACAAAACCAGTAAATAACACACACACAGAGTGGTAAGAACAGGTCATTTATTATTTTTCACCACGCTAGTAGAAGGATTATTCAAAGTAAGTGTAGCTGAGACGCATATTAATAATTAATAATAATACACGAACCAGCCACTCTTAATCGAAAAAACAAACTAATACTCCTATAAAAATGGAGTATGACCAAGTTGTCATGCTGTCCCGCCAATTCAGCAATTCAAAGGCTCTGGGACTGGGGGAAGGACAGTGACAAAATAAAGTCAAATATATTGAATTAATTAATAATTATAATTAGTAACATTACGATTGATTATTTAAAGGTGTTACAGTCAAAAACGGTGATATGCGTCATTTTATTTTTCGACAACCAAATATATTCTAAATACGAAAGACTTTTCGAAGCGTCTCCACAATTTTCTGTACCTACATAATTGAATACGTCGAAATACAAATTGATTTTAAAAATTAATAAAATTTGAGAAATATTAAACTAAAAAATAGAAAAACCAATAATACCACCGAGGTGGAAATTACTTTCCTATAAATACAGAAAAAATTAATAAAATTTGACTTGTTTCTCAGAAGCTTTTTTTGTGAGTTCTTCTGTTTTTGTGATAGTTTTGTTCCCTTTTTAGCAAAGGACCTACCTCATTAGAAAGTAAGTTTTAAAAATAAAAACACTAGATCAAAACATTTTTATTTTTTTCTATACAAAATGTTGAAGAGTTTGGTATGAATTGAAGAGTTTGGTATAAAAGTTATAATTAAAAGAAAATAGGTATTTAGCTAGCGTAATTTATCATTATAGGTCTAAAGGGTCGTAATTCATAGTCGAAAAAAGCGTAAAAGACACTATCGGCTTTAAAATAAATTAAACAAAATATGCCTTGATCTGATTAATAAAACATTTCGCATCGACAATACATATTTCAGAAATTTTCTTAATCGTCTTCTTATCGTAAAAAAGTTTGATATTTTTGTCCATTTTATTGTTTACTACTTACTACAACCGTTAAATCATAGAGTTGATAAAGCTAAAAAACATTTTGCGTAAAAATGTATTTATTAAATTTGATATTTTTATTTCTAGTTAACCGCCAGCATAAAATTATAATCCATCAGTGGTAACGTTTACTAACCATATGTAACCATAAAACAGGGTCTTTTTATCGTTAGGTTGGCCATAAGATAACAATGAAAGCAATGTACAGGAACTGCTTATCGTGTGGTTGTGCTAGGTTTTTCTAGAATATTTGTTAGACAGAACAACATTTATAGACGTCACATCGATACGACCATAAATATCGAAATAAACACGCGCATCTCATTTGTTACGATCAGCCAACAAGAAGTGAGTTTTGTGTGTTAAGATAAGGTAAGAAATTTATCCTTATTTCACTCTCTATATTTTCAATTATTAGGAAAACGATTTTACTGAATTTCTTTTTTTAATTTTAATTTCTTTTTTTTTTAAATTATGCGGAACTCTTGCTGTTTTTACTTTTGCTTACAAGCAGTATTTTTTTTTTTTCTATATTTTTTTAATTTCCTAATATTAGATTTCTTACTCTCTCTTTGTTTTTATAAATACATTATACAATTATTTTACTTTTCGTTTCGAAATTATTCAATCAAATTTTTAAAAGGCACTACCTGTACTTTTGACAATTCTATTTTTTTAGATATTATTTTTAAAAGTCACTACCAGTACTTTAGGCAAATATATTTTTTAGAAATTATTTTTAAAAGGCACTACCTGTACTTTTGACAAATCTATTTTTAGATATTATTTTTAAATGTTACTACCAGTACTTTTGGCAAATCTATTTTTTTAGATATTATTTTTAAAAGGCACTACCTGTACTTTTGACAATTCTATTTTTAGATATCATTTTCAAATGTTACTACCTGTACTATTAAACTTAGTAGTATTTTTTTAGATATTATTTAATCAAATTTTTAAATGGTACTGCCTGTACTTTTGACAATTCGATTTTTTAGATATTATTTAATCATATTTTTAAATGTTACTACCTGTAGTATTATACTTAGTAGTATTTTTTTTAGATATTATTCAATCAAATTTTTAAAAGGCACTACCTGTACTTTTGACAATTCTATTTTTTTTAGATATTATTTTTAAAAGTCACTACCAGTACTTTAGGCAAATATATTTTTTAGAAATTATTTTTAAAAAGCACTACCTGTACTTTTGACAATTCTATTTTTTTAGAAATTATTTTTAAAAGGCACTACGTGTAGTATTAAATTTAGTAGTATTTTTTTTTTAGATATTATTCAATCATATTTTTAAATGTTACTACCAGTACTTTTGGCAAATCTATTTTTTTTTGGATAATATTTTTAAAAGGTACTACCTGTACTTATGACAATTCTATTTTTACTTTTCGTTTCGATCTCTGTATCTGTAACGTGTAGAGGGTGGGTTACCCCACGGCACTTAGGCCTCATTAGTCCCATTGTGCATCCTCCTAAATATATAGGTACCTCCTAGCTCGTGAGCCAGATTTAATGTAGTTGACAACGTCACCAAGAGGCGCTTCTCTTATATCGGCCGGTGTTAGTCAATATATAAATCTTCTAATAAATGAGAGCAATCATAAAGAACATACGCGATGGTCCTCCTACAGTTTCTTGTTTCATCCCATCTTGAATTTCACAAGGTCTGATTAGGGCTGTCGATTTTGTCGGGCCAATAGAAGGGCCAGGTCCAAAAAGTATTTGGTTGGCTGCTTTCTTGGCTAGTACTAACCCTGAATAAATTCGTGGTCTGTTCAGGGTGAGTAGTGCTTGTCTTCTATATGTATAGATGAGCATGCTCCTTCTATTTATTCAATCATATTTTTAAATGGTACTACCTGTACTTTTGACAATTCTATTTTTTTAGATATTATTCAATCATATTTTTAAAAGGCTCTACATGTACTTTTGGCAAATCTATTTTTTTTTAGATATTAGTCAATCATATTTTTATATGTACTATTAATATTTTATTATTACTTTCCTATATGTATACAGATATAAGGAAAGTATAGAAATCATGATTTTTTTCGACCTCGAGTTTTCGACGGATTTTTACGTTTTGAGGTCCCCTGAATCCGTTTTGACTATTTTCGCGATGATGTCCGTGTGTGTATCTACGATAACTCATGAACCGATAAACAGAAAAACACCAAATTTTAAACTTAACCTTTATTCCAGCGTCTAATGAACAGATTAGATTTTGGACAAAGTCGGAACATCTGGGGGGTACTTTATAGGTGGTCATTTTTATATTTTATGGAATATATCTGTTATTTACGTTTGTAGAAGAAAATTCTTTAAATAAAAGTTACTTCTTATATAATTATCTATAATTTTTGTTCTATACAAAATTTTCCTAAAATGGTCCGTATTCGAGAAATTTGACAAAATGTAAAAAAAAATATTTTTTTATAAAAATTGTTCAAATAAAAGTTGTTTGTGATATAATTCTCTATAATTTTTATTTTATACATAATTTATCTAAAATGGACCGTATTCGAGATATTTGAGAAAATGTGTAAATTTAGAATTTTGAAGAAAACTCAAAAGCGGATAAAGAAAAAAACATTAAATTTTAAACTTAAGTTTTATTTCGGCCTGACGTGAAATTATTAGATTTTGGACAAAGTCGGAACTTCTGGAGGGGTACTTTATGGGAGGCCATTTTTATATTTTATTGAATATATGTTATTTATGTTTGGAGAAAAAAATTGTTCAAATAAAAGTTATTTCTAATATTATTATCTATAATTTTTGCTTTATGTCAAAATTTTCTGAAATGGCCCGTATTCGATAAATTTGACAAAATGTGCAAAATTCCGATTTTTATGAAAATTGTTGAAATAAAAGTTGTTTGCGATATCGATCTCTATAATTTTTGTTTATACATGATTTTTCTAAAATGAACCGTAATGGAAAAATTGGAGGAAAAGTGCTAAATTTAAATTTTTCATTATTTTCGTTTTCAATGAATATCTATAGAAAAATGTTTCGAGGTAGATGTATGTGGAAAATGTATATATTATAGTTTATCCTCTAAACATTTATAGAGGTGCTACAATAGGCTGTACAAAATAACCGAAAAAAGTTTGTAATAACTAGATAGGAAAGTCATGTGTTGGACACATCAGATTTTTTTTATAGAACAAAACCAGAAAAAGCAGCGTAGTTGACAAAAGCAGAAGAGATAAAAGCAGAAAAAGTAGTAGAGGAAACTTATTCTTTTAGTAACTAACTGTGTCAATTTTTAAAAAATTAAGTTTAAAACACACTCTTATAAGTTTTAAAAACACACTCTTATAATAAAATAATAAAACATATTTTTCATTAAATATTTTTCTAAACACCAGTATCGCCAGCACCAACAGCAGTACCAACAGCAATACCAATAGCAGCAGTCAACAGCAGCAGCAGTACCACCAACAGCAGAACCCAGCAGCACCCTGTACTAGAGTTCAGGAGGAAATTATAAGTAAGTTTTCACCTTCAGTAACTATTGACATGTGACCGCGATCTTCAGTACTTGTCTTCAGATATTGATGATAAAAAAAATACAATAGAACGAAAATTAAGGTTCATAAAGTAATCAAAAAGTTAGAAAATGTACTTTACAAAATTATAGATATACGAGAGTTATAGGGCAAATAAGAAATTTTGGGGAATTTAAAGGGGAATCAGAGACAGAGACTTCATTAGATTTTAAACAGTAGCGTAAATTTTGATGAAATTTATATAGCGCTAAAGAAATTTAAATAATTTTAAGGATTTTAAATTGATGTTAAGGATATTTATTGATAATTTTCAAGAACTTGCGGTTCTGATACTTCTATTTCTTTTTCATTAAAATAGTTTTTGTTTCTACCATGATATTTAGTTTGTCTTTTTAATAAATAAAAGTGACACTACATAAATTTTTAATGAATTCTTTTTAACAATACCAGTAGCAACAGCAGCACTAGCAGTAGCAGCAGGCCGCAGTAACAGCAGCACCAGCAGTAGCAGTAGTAACAGCAGCACCAGCAGTAGCAGCAGTCAACAGTAGCAGCAGTCAGCAGTAGCAGCAGTAGAAGCAGTAGCACTAGCAACAGCAACATCTGTACTTTATAAGTAAGTGTTTACCGTCCTTACTCCTCTTGATAAAAAATTAATTGGAACGAAAATTAAGGTCCATAAAGTAATCGAAAAGTTAAGAAATTTACTTTTAAAAATTTTACATATACGGGGGTTATAGGTGAAATATACTTTAAAACATTATTAGTGAGAATGTATTAAAACAAACGAGTATACTCAATTAATTTTAATATTAATAATAATTACAGATCATTTCATTTTAATGTGCATAAGGGTGTATTTCAGTCAAATCCATTTTCCATAAATCATCCAAATCCTTAATAATTGTACGACGTCTAGAATAGTTTTTGCGTGCAGGTCGAAGCAACTCGCTTCGAATCTTTTCCCTTGACATGATGACTGATACAAATTAAGGTGTTGCAGATAGTTTTGTAATTCGTGATTGTAAATCGTTGATATTCAAGTCAATTTCTGAAAATTGAACATTTGCAGTTTCACGTAGTAATAATAAGTCCTTTTCATTGGTTTTCGTTATTTGATTGGTGCTTTGTAAAGTGTTTTGCAATACTTTTAGTTCATTTTCATTGGTTTTTGTAATTTGATTAATGCCATATAGATTTTTTTGTAATAATCCCACCTCTTTTTTTACATCATCAATTACGTCATTTGGAACTATATTAATTTGATTGTTAAGCTGCTCAATATTTTTTGACATTAAATTTGTAATATCAGTAATTTTAATCAAAAGCTCATCACGTAATTTTTTTAGATCTTCATTATACAGGTGTTGTAATTGAGTTTGGATTTGATTTATATCAGAACGTAGAGGCGTCAACGTTTTTTTAATCTCTTCCAAAACTGTATTAAGTGATTGTATTTTGGTATTATATTCGTTGTCTGTGTCAGTTTTAAGTTTTGCTATATCACTACGAAGGAATCCTTTGTTTGTTTTAATCGCATCATCTACGTATTTTTTGGTTGCCATATGTTTACCTGCTGTAGGTGGATTTCTCGATGTAAATGTTTCAAGGTCCTTTGTTTTACTGTTGATAACGTTCACAATATCATTTAACTTGCTGATATTTGAATTTAGCGTAGAATTTTTCATATCAAAAACATTTTTGAATCTGCTTTCCAACTGCGTTATATTAATCGTTGGAGCACCATTACTTTGTCGGCTACGTCCAAACTTATCGAGACTCATGATGAAAATGATTATAATATGTAACGTAGTCTAATATATGATATCTGCTTCTCGAAGTTCGTCGATTATTCTAGCGATTTCGTTGTTTACCGAAGTATTTCCTGCATTCTTCGACGCCACCAATAGCTTCAATCGATCGCAAAGTTCGTTAGGATCGTCCCGGTAAATATATTTATTGTCTTCTTCATACAATCTTTCTATGGGTTTTACACGTCTAGTATTCCCCGGTATTTGCTTAATGTTTTGCCTATCATCTCGCATGTTTCGTCTTCGTTCAACAGCATTTTTAAAACTTTTAGATTTTGTCTTATTTTTAAATAGAGGTCTAATGATTGTGCTAAATTTTAATTTGTCAGCTTGATGCCTCAGATGTCCTCTTGAATCAAGATGAGCGCTAGTTATATCCAAAATTTGTTTGTAGAGTTGATGGTCCTTAGGAGTAAAATTTGTTGGTTTCTTAGAAAATAATAATTCATATAAACCAGGAGTAGCATTAAACTTGGTATCACCTAGAACTATATTATGTTTAGTAAATTCTAGTTCCTTGGTACCCATTAGCCATTTATTATCTATATAAACAGGTCCATAGCAGTTATCATAATCGATACATTTTTCATTGTATTTATCTAGATATTCGTTGTTTTCGTTTGCTTCAGCTATTTCTTTCAAAGGTTCTGTAATAGGACTTCGTATATTTTCTATTCGTTCATTTTTATCATCTTCCATTTTCTTTAAGGTGTTATACTTTTTTCGAATGATACGTCTAAGTTCTACAATTTTTCGTTTACGTGACGTATCCATTGCCCTATTATAACTGAAGCATTTTGATGTGACACCCCTATAAATAGTGTTTCTGTGGTCTTCAGATGTCTTTAGAGGAGTCTTCAGGTGACTTCAGCTGACTTCAGATAGCGACTTCAGAAGACTTCAGCTGGCTACAGATGTTTCTGGTGGTTAAATATGATGGGGATCTTCGGTAGTCTTTTGTCTTATATTTATTTGAGGAATAATACCAAGATTATGCGATAAAAAAACAAATAGATGCATTAAAATTTTATTTATTAAATATTTTTTCTACATTTTGATAAATATTTTTACGAACTTCTAATAGATGTTTGGGGGCTTCACTAAAATAAGCGGTTGCGGATTTATTCTTCTCAAATGCCTGATAAACTTCAATAATTTTTATGTCTTCAGCATTCTTTAACTTATATTCTCGTGTATAAGTAACGTTAAGATTGTGCGGTAGATAATGTTGAGTAATGGCTACTGTAGGATCATATATTATATCATTATGTTCAATCCAAAAATGGGGTGTTATTTTAGTACCATTTGAGTAAAGTTTAGTGCCCACTTGTACTTTTGTTGTTATATCATATTTCTTAGCCACTTCGTAAAATATCAAACTTCCAGCTAAGCATACTCCACAATAGTTGGCTTGAATAAATTCTTGCTCGATACATCTTTTAATAAGGTTAAGTCTAATATACTCACGCATAAGGTTAGTCATTCTTATGCGACTGCTCTGTATGAGTGCTAGATAAAGAATGATTAAATTTTAAGCGTTAAAGCTTTAATGACACACACCCACGTGACACTTCTTCAACATTACCTTCTGTCTAAAACAATTAACGCTCATAATGACAAACGCCCACGTGACAACATTTTCTGTCTAATATTAAATTCACTTAAAAAGTATCAAAATGGGTGATTAGAGTTAAAATGCACCATTTTTACATGGTTTCTTATGGATATTTATTCATTTCAAAAGTCTTTATTTTTATAAATATTTAAAATTCAATTTTAGTATTTAGAATAAAACAATATATCAATTGATTTCTTCCTGCCTGTAGTATGGAAATGTTCTACTAGAGGCCATATAATGATCATGACCGATGTCTTGGTCGTGTTTGTGCCCTTCTAATAATTAAAATTATGATTTTCAAGGCGTCCATTCCTTGCTAGAAACATTATAGGACAGTTTTGGTTCAATGACTAGAGTCGATAGTAAGTGTGTCTAGTCTTAGTTTACAAACGTGAGAAAACCAAATCACTAGACACCGCAGTACCATTTCAATTTCCTGCCCTTGAACTTTGAAGTTTGACATAATTCTTTCAGTGGTTCTTTTGGATAGTATTAAGCTTTTAGTTTTTCAGCATTTATTTTAATTTTATTGCTTTCCAGATAGGGGACTACCGTTCGGTTTATATGAATGTCCAGCCTTCTGCGCGCTATGTTGGCTGATTTTGAAGTTTTAAAGATACAAGTGTCATCCGCGTACAGAGCTGTCTGTATGCCATCCTGCCCCATTGATATGTCATGGGTCATGAATACAGATGCGGCGCGAGTACCGAACCTTGAGGTACTCCTGCCTGTGCTCTGTAAGGTCCTTTTGTTGTATTGTTGATTTTAACGTTGAATGTTCTGTTTTGTAAGTACGTTTGAATTGTTTTTTATAATGGAAACAGGGTAGTCATTCACAAAACATCTTGTAAATCAACCCTTCGGTTCAGACTGTGTCAAAAGCCTTCGCCACATCAAGCTCAACAAGCACTGTTTGTTTCTGCTCATTGAACGCTTTGTTAGCATGATGTGCAATTCTACCGATTTGCGTTATGGTGCTGTGTCCGGCTTTAGTCTGTTTAGGAGGATTACATCCAATATTTTGGACATGCCATCCTTTCAATTTCATTCTTATTTTTGCCTGCTTTTAATATGGGAATAATATTCGCGTTTTTTAATTTCTCAGGATATGTTCCTAATGAGTTTGTTATGAATGCCGTCTGGGCCAGGTGCTCTCTTACTGGGGGGATCTTTTTATTATATCTAGCACTTCCCGCGGGAAACTTAACATTTTGTCGGGGGTGTCTTGTGTAGGCATACTTTGAATTTGTCTACAGATATTTTTCGATTTCGTTCTGTTGTTTATTATTTAATTGCGTGTTTATGAAATTTTTCTGAAAATACTCACCAAGGGTACTCCCCTTTCTGTTCATCAGTAATGGATGTTGTATCGTTTTGTCTTAGTTTCAGTATGTCTTGTGGCAGGTCTTCGTGTTGTTGTTTACGTTTAGATTTTTTTCGTTGATATGTCCATAGCTTTTGTTATGGCGTTTTGAAATTTGTCAAATTCATTTTCTAGTGTATGTCCGTTATGTTCAGGGTAATAATGACGTTTGAGTCTAGTGAACGTCTGTATTTTGTTCAGTCAGTAGTATTGTAATCGTAGTAAAGTCCCTGTATTCTGGGGATTTGATTGTCAGGAATGGTACCTTATACCTATTAACTTTTGTTTCAGATTGTTAAAGTATTAGAACGTATCCAGCATCTACAACTTTTAAAATATACATTTTCTTGTTAAAACATTGGAGAGCATCCTACCTACAACATTTGTAATATTGATCACTTTTACGTGTAAGTATACATTCTCCAATTTCTATTGAATAAGCTATTAAGGTGTTAACTAAATTTTAGTTTTAATCATTTTTGAAAATTTTGCGTTAGTAATTTTTGATAAATTTTGAGTTAAATAATTTCATATTTCCACAATAATAAGTATTAAAATTGATTATTGTTGCTAAAAGACATTACTGTTGTTTTCTATGATTTTAGAAGCCTTTTAGCTTAAACTTTAAACAAAAGGGGAAATATTATTAAAAAGTACCCATCCTAGCGTCTAAATAGGCACAACTTTTATGTGTTATGACGAAAACGCACAAACTACTTTGAAGGGTCAATTTGCAAAAAAACCCCCATTTAGTTTTTTTTGTCCAAGTAGGAGTTTACAATATCTGATCACACTCATTTGGTTTCTAATCTTCTTGTGACTCAGCTTATCTGATCAGCCGACTTTAAGAATCATAAATTTAATTTATTTGCTACAATCCCCCGACAACACAACATACATCGTAGACCGAATCCAGTCTATGCGGGTTCCGTCGCACGTTTGTAGATGGAGGCACCGATCACCGCGTACTACATACATAACCACTTGGACATGTATTGTGACCATTTCCGAAGTGCTGGTATTCAAATTCAAATGCAGTTATATACCTTTTTAGTACCGATTTCTTGAGTGAACGTATTATTATCTACTCTTTCCTAAGTTTAAGGGTGCGTAATTCCAATGACTACCACCTGATTAATTCCTACAATCATATAATCTATATAAGGTTTTCTTTTTATTGCAGAACGATGTCACTCTTCGCCGATCTAGTCCGACACATTGCTGGTTTTCTCGGCCTGCTAACCACGAGTTATGATGAAGTGGTAGCCCGGGAGGGGCTTCGGGAATGCCAGAAGGGCATGAAAAAATTAAATTATGCATTGAAAAATGCCAAAACGATGGGTGAGAAGCAGCATCTGGAGGCATGCTTAAGAAATATAAAGACTTATCACAACCAGGTAAAAGCTATGGTAAAAAAGGGGGCCGGGCTTAAATCTAGAAATGAAACTGCAAGGGATCATGTTCGCTGGAATGACTCAGAGTCGGCGTTCGCTAGCCGCATCCTGACGGGCGTAATCAGTAATCTAAACCATAAGGATCCAAAAGCTTTCCTGATCGATGCTAAGGTTTTATTTAAGCGGAGAATACAGGCGGCTTTAAAAAAAGATGCTGCTGTTAAAGTCAACGCAGCTTTCGGGGGAGAGTTTGAGATAGTGAAGGGAGATCGTGTGCAGACTGAGCACAAGTACTTCACTACCTCAAATTCACCAATCTACAGGGACACCAATCTTGATGAATGGTTTGAAGAAAATGTTATTGCCCCCATATTAAATGAGCTTGAGGAGTTTCAAGAACGTGACAGTGGCTGGGCGTTGAAGAAGGTGCTAAATTTGGGGGTTAATATTAACAAGTTTACGCCGCAATTGGGATCCTTGTATGTCGAGCTGCCTCCTCAAATTAAGAAGAAACATGCTTGTGTCAACATCAAGAACGATGATCAGGCATGCTTTGCTCACGCTGTAGTTTCAGCATTATATCCTGTTAAAAATAACCCTCATCGTGTGACCAACTACCCCCATTACTCCACAGTCCTGAAACTGAAAGGTATTCAATTTCCCATGACGATGAAGCAAATACCAAATTTTGAGAAGCAGAATGATGTATCTGTTAACGTTTATATCCTACAAAAAGAAAAAAAGTCGTTTGCCACATTACCAACTTACCTCACTAAGAATAAACAAGATCGACATGTCAACCTTCTGCTAATTCAAGATCGTTATGATGATGCTCCTACAACATACCATTATGTGTGGATAAAAAGCCTCTCCAGACTACTATCGCAACAGTTGTCATCTAACCACAATAAAAAGTTTTTCTGTGATCGGTGTCTACATTACTTTCATACACAAGCGAAGTTGGACAAACATCTTGAGGACTGCAAGAAGTTTAATGAGACTGCGATCAAGATGCCTGAACCTGGAAAAAACATTCTCAGGTTTAAAAATCATAAGAATAAAGAAAAGGTTCCTTTCAGTGTGTATGCCGATTTAGAGAGCGTTCTAAGACCCACCAACGATCTTAAGAAACCGCAGGAACACGTTCCAGCTGCTGTTGGATACTATTTAAAGTGCAGCTATGATGACTCCTTGTCGTTCTATCGAGCTTATCGAGGTGTTGACTGTATGCAGTGGTTCGCTGATGAGATGGCACAGCTAGCAGAAGATATGGCAACGGTCTTTTGGTGTCCTTATGATATTCAAATGACACCTTCTCAGGAAGATGAGTTTCGAAAAGCCACTCATTGTCATATATGCGAGGAACCATTCACAACTGAAGATAAGAAAGTGCGCGATCATTTTCATTTAATCCCCGAAAACAACTATAGAGGTCCCGCCCATGAAGGGTGTAATATAAATTACAAAGACACTCACATTGTGCCGATTGTCTTTCACAATTTATCAGGATATGATGCCCACTTTGTAATCACAGATATAGCCACACGAATGAAAGGAACTATCGATTTGCTGCCTATCACCAAGGAAAAGTATATTTCCTTCACCAAACATATTGATGAGTATCCTATTCAATTCCGTTTTATCGATAGTTTCCGATTTATGGCCTCTTCTTTGGATAAGCTTGCTTCATATTTACCTGAACATCCAAATTTAAAATCTCAGTTCCAAGAGTTGCCAGAAGACCAGTTTAATTTATTAACCAAGAAAGGAATAATGCCTTATGATTACATCGATTCATTCGATCGATTTGGGGAAACTTCTTTGCCGCATATTGATAAATTCTTCAACAAGTTAGAGGATAGGCCGTGTCCTCGTAGGCTTTACCTTCGAGCAAAGCATGTATGGAATAAGTTTGGATGCAAAGATCTTGGGCAATACGTTGACTTATACATGAAGACTGATATCATGCTTCTTGCCGACGTCTTTGAACGGTTCCGTTCTAGCTGCCATAAAACATACGGTCTTGACCCTGCCCACTACTACACCCTCCCCGGCTTTACGTGGGATGCTATGATGAAACATACAAAACAGGAACTGGAACTGCTGACTGATGTTGATATGTTTTTGTTTGTTGAGCGAGGCATTCGAGGAGGTCTTAGTCAAGTCTGCTCCAAAAGGCGAGCCCATGCAAACAATCAGCATATTAATAATTACGATCCCAGTAAGCCCAGATCGTTCCTTATGTACTTTGACGTTAACAACCAATATGGTTGGGCGATGTCGCAGTATCTACCGTATGGAGGTTTTGAATGGACAGACACCAACATCGATGTCATGTCCATCCCTGATGACGCTGCTGAAGGGTATATGTTGGAGGTAGATCTCGAGTATCCACAAATTCTTCATGATGCACATAAAGATCTTCCTTTTTGTGGCCAGCATATCAACCCGAAGACTGGTAAGCCCCGTAGAACAACAAAGGAGCTTACTAAGTTGATGGCTACCCTTCACCCAAAGACAAAGTATGTCATCCACTATCGCGCTTTGAAGCAAGCTTTAGCTAACGGATTAGTTCTCACCAAGATCCATCGAGTGTTGAGATTTAAGCAGGCTCCATGGCTTAAAAGCTACATTGACCTCAACACGGAGCTGCGGAAGAAGGCTACAAATGAGTTTGAGAAGAATCTTTTTAAACTAATGAATAATGCTGTTTTTGGTAAGTCTAACTTTTTCAACTATAAATATTATTTAATCTTAATCTATTTTTTAAAACTTATCTAATCTTAATCTATTGTTACAGGTAAAACGATGGAAAACATCCGAAAGAGGGTCAATATCCGGCTTCTGACCGAATGGAGTGGGCGGTATGGAGCAGAGGCGATGATATCGAAACCTGAATTTAAAAACTGCACTATATTTAACGAGAACTTGGTTGCAGTGGAAATGAAGAAGCTGCAGATCTGGCTTAATAAACCTATCTACGTTGGGCAGTCAATTCTCGATTTGGCAAAAACGACGATCTATAATTTCCATTATGGATATATGGTAGATGCCTTTCCTGACTGTTCCGTGTTATACACCGACACTGATTCCCTTATCTACGAGCTTCATCAAGACCCGTACGAAGTTATAAAGCGTGACTGTCATAAATACTTCGATACGTCAGACTATCCTGAGCAGAACATCTTTGACATCCCTCAGGTCAACAAAAAAGTGCTTGGTATGATGAAGGACGAGAATAATGGGATCCCGATGACAGATTATGTAGGACTCAGGGCAAAATTATATTCCTTAAAAGTATTGGTAACGGATGATGCTGTGCTGAAAATGCGCAAGGAGCTTGAGGAGAAGGAGTATGATGAGGAGGAAATTGAGGAAATGATAAGGAATTTTGGCGTGACGAAGAAGGCGAAAGGTGTGAAGTCATCTGTAGTAAAAACTAATATAACCTTTGAAGACTATGTTGAATGCCTTGATAGTTGGACATCGAAGACTGTTTCTCAAAATCTGATACGATCAGACAAACATATAGTCCATTCCATTACACAGACGAAAGTGGCTCTTTCTCCCAATGATGACAAGCGGTACCTGGTTCATGGATCAGATGATACATTACCGTGGGGGCATTATTTAATCGGGGGTGAAACTAATATGGATGTTTTCATGTAGAATTGATTATGTTTATAATAAATATTTGTAAATATTTTTGATTTTAATACTTTATACTTCCTCACTATCCCCTTAATACTACGTATACAATAATATCGATTTTTGTAAAACACGTGATTACCCATTGGAAATTTTATGCTCAATGTGTGATATACTTCCAGATGATTTGTTAAACCATGCTTTAAGGGAGTACATTCATTTTTATAAAATTTCTGTAATTAATGATTTAAATAAATGATTTTTTGAATACTGGTTTTCTTTTATTTAGATATATTCATTGTTCATTATCATTCAAAATGTTTAAGAATACAGACGTGCTTTCTTTATTCTTTCTTGCTGCTGCTGCTGCTGCTGCTGCTATAACTCAAGATGATGCTTTGACATATTTACAACGATAGCTGAGATATACGCTAAGGCCCTTCTGGCTTTACGCAAAAATTCTATTCGACGTCAATCAATACTGAGTTATTTTCATAATGCTGTTTTCCTTGTTTAAATCGGACCAACGATAGCTGAGATATACGCTAAGGCCCTTCTGGCTTTTCGTTCTACGCAAAAATTCTATTCGACGTTAATATAAACCTCGATCTCTACGTAATGTCGTTTTTCCCGTTTAAATCAGACCAACGATAGCTGAGATATTCGCTAAGGCCCTTCTGGCTTTGCACATGATTTTTCTCTTCAGCTTTAATCTGTACCAAGATCTCTACGTAATGCCGTTTTTCCCGTTTGAATCGGACCAATAGCAGTGAAGCTATACGCTAAGGCCCTTCTGGCATGATTTTTCTATTCGACGAAATTTAACTCCCCCACTCCTCCCACTACCTCGTTTTCCCCACTCCCCCGTTGGTGGCTCGACGAGTTAGTTGAGATGGTGTGACCTTGATTTAGACAAAAATTGCTAGAATGAACCTTAGCGATTTTCCATGTTAATTTACATAAGGATTGTTCTAGAATGAACATAGCCCCTTTACTCAAACAGCACACATAGGTAGGGTCAGAGACAAGCAGATACGAGCAGCACACACAAAAAAGAGATAAGAAGACAGATAGACGCAGAGAAGATTGAAGAATTTAAAATTTATTTTTTATTTATTAATTAAATTTGGTAAATAATATTTTTATGTAAATTTTTAGAGCCGAACCACCCCTTTTAAGAGTCTGGGCAAATCTATTTAAAATATTGATATACAGGGGGTTTCTATATCAATATATATATATATATATATATATATATATATATATATAATAATAAATAATAAATAAATAATAATAATAAATAATAAATAATAAATAATAAATAATAATTTTCTAACTAGTCGGCAAAGACTAAGCCATTTTTGGCTTTTATATATATATATATATATATATATATATATATATATATATATATATATATATATATATATATATATATAAATATAAATGCTTTTATATCAGAAATCATTTCCGCTAGTTGTTTGTCTCTCCCCTGAAGCTGCAAATTAAGTTCGTTTAATTTCTCTGTAATGTCCACGAGAAAACCAAAATCTCTAAGCCAGATTGAATTTTCTAGTTCCGGAGTCGGTTCATCGCGTTGTTTGAAAAATTGACCTATGCCAGATAGGACATCATTAAAACGTTTCAGCACCCGTCCTCTACTTAACCATCGGACTTCAGAGTGAAGGAGTAGGTCCCCGTATTGACAGTCAACTTCATCAGCCAAGGTTTTGAATAATCTTCTTTGTAACGCTAGAGCTCTAATCTTGTTCACAATTTTTACCACTAGTTTTATAACGTTGTTTAGTTTCAGGAAATTTCCACATAATGCTTGTTGATGGATAATGCAGTGGTAACAGAAAAATTGCGGAAAAGTTTCATCTTTACGACATAACGCCACCAGACCCTTATCACAACCCACCATAGCTGGAGCGCCATCGGTTGTCAAGCCTACCATTTTCGATATTGGAATTTTCTCGGAAAAAATACTATTTTTTAAATGAGAAAACAACTCATGTCCAGTAGTGTGTCCTTTTAGTGGAATAAACTTCAAAAGACCTTCTTTAATCGTAAAATCACTAAAAACCATCCTGACGAACACGGCCATCTGGGCAGTGTCAACGACATCTGTTGATTCATCCAGTTGAAGTGAAAAATAAACACAGTTATCTAAGTCAGTTCTTAACTGTAAAAAAATATCATTGCTCATTACTTCTACACGTCTCATCACTGTATTAGCAGAAAGTTGCATATATTTTATAGCTGAAACTACCTCGTCTATATTTCTAAAGTTGGCAAATAACGAATCAGCAGCTTCTAAAAACGCCTGTTTTATAATTTCCCCGTCTTCATAAGGTTTATTTTTTTGTGCAATTATCTGGGACACACAGTACGATGCTTCAGTTGCAGCCTTATTTTTGTCGACTGTTCTTAAAAATATTAATTGTTGTCCAATTATCTGCTTTTTTAACTGTTTCAGTTTCTCCTTTCTGGCGGCAGAATGTAGTGGGAATGATTTTTCAAAATTAGAATGTACAGTTTTATGATGTTCTCTATATTTCCTTTTTTAGCAACGGAGACCGAAGTATTACATAACAAACACACATTTTTATATTTGTAAAAAAATATTGTTCTTCCCATTCCGAATGAAAGTGGTATGTCTTTACCTTCTTATAACTGCTTGCCATAATATTATTTTTTGTTGTTCTCTACTAACCCAACCGCTGGACGTTAATTACGCGTTCAGTTTTAAACTAAGCGCAATGTCGCCGCGCCGTGCGTATTTATCCCGTTCAAAGCAATCCTGATTGTTCTCGAACACTAACGCGCTGGTCCGGATGGTCGATTCTAGCCGATTCTAGCTTGATGGCGTCAGCGGCAGATCACTCACCGTAACGTTGCCGCTGTTTATGTTTAATATTATGACAATTAGATTTTTTTGTGGAATTTTCGGAAGCTTCTCTGATTTTTGCAGTTTGTATTTTTTAAATTAAAATCGTTGTGAGAGCTACCAGAATTGCCTCCGCGAGCTACCGGTAGCTCGCGATCGACAGGTTGGCGATCACTGATGTAGAACGTAATGAATAATTTCAGATCATGATTGTACGAATATGTACGCCTGAACGAACGGCATCTTTCCCGAGTTAGTTCCAAAAAATAAAATAATTATTGCTCTTTATGTGCTATATTAAAATAATAAATTTATTTGTAAAAATAAATTTTCTTCTTTTTTACCTAATTAAAATTAAGCGAGCAATAAAGCTGTTAATTTTGTGGTACAGCTAGTGAAAAAGCTGTGATTTTATGTCAGACCGCGGAAAACGTCAACTTTGCGGTTGGATCCCAGTATAAGTAATAATACAGTAGCGACAGTTCATTATTTATAAGGGTTCCATATTTTTCTGCGCATGTCCATAAATAAGCGGCAAATACGTCGAACTGGCATATGTGAATTGCCAATGGATTAATGGTAGTTGGTTGTTTTGATTATCTGATTGGTTGTAATGCACATTTTAATACATTTTTATTGTATATAGATTTAGTTTTTATCTTTAATTTATTGTGTGATATTTTATTCAAACAGACAAAGGGTCAATATATTTTAAAGTTACTTATTTCAGTGTAGAAATAGGCGGCAAAAACGTTAACTGTCAATAAAAATCTGACCACCTCGACATCAAAGGAGCCGACTTAAGCTGTCGCTACTGTATTATTAATTTATACTGGGGTTGGATGTCGAAGAATAAAAGCCTACTTTGGATAGTGGTCGTAGAAAAAAATTATTTTAATCAGTATTTTTGGTTTTTGTTTGTTAAATCACTATTGTTTAAGTAGTAATTAATAATAATATTAATATTTTACTTAAATAATTTCAAAATAAGTAAACATAATAATACACAAAAACACAAAAGTACCGAAGAAGGAAGCGATCAGTGACGGAAAGTATACAAGCATAAAATATATTGTGTTTCATTTTTTACATGATTATATAAGCCTCAAAAAATTAACAAATAAAGAAGACGATTCAAGAATCCAGCAAAATAGAAATCTCAGTGTTTGCAATTTGCAATGTAATAGTCCAGCTAGTCCAATTTATGACGTGCTGGTGACTTGCTTATGATGGCAGATCAAAGACGTCATACAGCGACGTGATAAATACGTCATCAGATAACGTGTTTAGACGTCAAAAAAACACCAAAATACGCATTTAAAACTGTTAAATTCGTAAAAAAATAAAAAAAAAACGTTTCATAAAAAAATGTTTAATAAAAAAAAAAGATATTTCTACATAAAATTTCTGAATAGAAACATAGTAAGTATACTAACCTAAACTATTATTAAATAAACATTACTACTTGGAATATGTACTTAGAATGTATAAATTAAAATAGATTATATAGCAGTGTCCAGATATTCAACAAATCATTTCGAGTATACAGGCTTGGAGCAGCTTCAATGGTATCCTTATTAAATTTTTGTTTCATTAAAACAAAAATATAATAGTTATAACTACCAGAATCTTAATTATTTAAATAAAATATAAGCTCACACAAAAGTGATATATTTGATGGTTTACTACGCAAAACAAGATAAATAAAATCAGATCTGTCAAGATAAATCAATGAAAAACTTAAATATGCTCCTAGCTAAAGAGTATTAGATGCTCCTAACTATCACAAAATTTAGTTTTTCTTCATAGGTCAAGAACCTAATACTTTAATAATAATTTTATGATGCTAATTTTTAAAGTGATGTAAAATTGTGAATTTTAAACCAGGTTACCCTGACTTTTTTATAATTAATGAAATGAAGAAATGTTATTATTTTTACAAGGTATATATTGGTATAAGAAAAAGTAATTTTACTCCTAAGCTCTTTTGATGAGAAAGGTGAGATTTTTAATAATTGTGAAAAACAATTATTGACATTTGAAGAAAAAAATGTTCGGAATAAAAAGAAATGTACTCATAACATTGTTACAAAAGTATGACTTTTACTCATAATAAAAAATAAGTTTTGCTAGACATAGAAGTACTTACCAATAGGGTCGTCATCAATAATGAATTCATCATCGTCACTTAAAAATATTCTTCTTAATGGCTTCCTTTTAGGAGGAAGAGGTTGTACCTCATCATCACTTGTTATATCCGATGTTATAAGAATGTTAGTTGTTTTTTGGCTAGCTATTAGGTAGTTCTCTAAAACAGATTAATAATTTTATACACTATACTTTTTAAATAAATAAAATGGCTCCCAGAGATTTTTTACGAAATACTATAACTATAACAGGTCTCCGTAACCAACAAAAATTCAACAAAAAATATAATATCAAGGTATATAATGCAAAATAATTTCATAAAACGATGTAATTAAAACCACAGTATATAAAGGGTAAGGTTTTAGTAATAATACACAAACCAGTGTTTTAGTTGTCTAAAGGTGAGTTAGTCAGTCTAATTTAGTTTTAACATAAAAGTTATCAATTTATTTTAATGTACCTGTTTATACAAAATAACAACTCAACTTAATGCTTAAATTATTTTCGAAAATACAATTATTACAGGTGTGAGTATAAAAAATGAGGTCAAGCTATTGTAATAATGTTAAACTTTCGAACTTCCAAACTCTTTTTACACATATTTTTATTAATATTTGTGAGATAGCAGAGCAATTTTAAAAGCACCTATCACCAATCTTTTTCCCATTTTTAAGTATTTGTCAAATCTTAGGAATGTAAGGAAAATAATCTTTATAAACGGTTTTGTTTTAAAATCCTTAAATTTTTGTTTATATTAATGTCTACGTTAATAATTTAAACAAAATTAGACCAGCTACAGGCACCTTTAGAATATAAAAAATCACTAACCTTCGGTAAAATATGTTTTATAAATAGGAAAGAGTCCAATTTTCTCCTTTTTTACTTTCCTATCTGTATACAGATATAAGGAAAGTATAGGAATCATGATTTTTTTCGACCTCGAGTTTTCGACGGATTTTTACGTTTTGAAGTCCCCTGAATCCGTTTTGACTATTTTCGCGATGATGTCTCTGTGTGTGTCTGTATGTCGCATAACTCATGAACCGATACACAGAAAAACACCAAATTTTAAACTTAAGCTTTATTTTAGCATCTTATGAACTGATTAGATTTTGGGCAGAGTCAGAACATCTGGGGGGTACTTTATGTGTGGTCATTTTTATATTTTATGGAATATATCTGTTATTTACGTTTGGAGAAGTAAATTCTTTAAATAAAAGTTACTTTTAATATAATTGTCTATAACTTTTGTTCTATACAAAATTTTCCTATGGTACGTATTCGAGAAATTTGACAAAATGTAAAAAAAATAATTTTTTATAAAAATTGTTCAAATAAAAGTTGTTTGTTATATAATTCTCTATAATTTTTATTCCATACATAATTTCTCTAAAATAAACCGTATTCGAGATATTTGAGAAAATGTGTAAATTTGGAATTTTGAAGAAAACTCAAAAACGGATAAAGAAAAAAACATTAAATTTTTAACTTAAGGTTTATTTCGGCTTACGTGAAATGATTAGATTTTAAACAAAGTCGGAACATCTGGGGGGGTACTTTATGGGAGGCCGTTTTTATATTTTATGGAATATATCTGTTATTTATGGAGAAGAAAATTGTTTAAATAAAAGTTACTTCTAATATTATTATCTATAATTTTTGCTTAATGTCAAAATTTCCTGAAATGGTCTGTATTCGAGAAATTTTACAAAATGTGCAAAATTCTGATTTTTATTATGAAAATTGTTGAACTAAAAGTTGTTTGCGATATCGATCTCTATAATTTTTGTTTATACATGATTTTTCTAATATGGACCGTAATCGAAAAGTGCTAAATTTAAATTTTTCAGTATTTTCGTTTTCAATGAATATCTATAGAAAAATGTTTATGAGGACAATGTATATATTTAGTTTATCCTCTAAACATTTATAGAGATGCTGCAATAGGTTGTACAAAATAACCGGAAAAGGCCTATAATAACTAGATAGGAAAGTCATGTGTTGGACACATCAGATTTTTAAGCTCTTGTTGAAAGATTCTTATTGTTTATAAGAACCTCCTTTCCCAGGACGTCGGCCGTGTGGTTTAATGAAACTCCGGTGCCGTGCTTGTCGGCGTATTGAATTCCTATAAACATACTAAAAATAAACGATAATATCGCACTAAACTTCCTAACTACTTACCTTTAAAAAACATACAATAAAAGTTATGATGAATGTGAATGTTGCAAACACAGGTTGCAAAAATAAAAGAAAGTTAGAAAATGGCGTGAACCGCTAACCTTGGCAAATGACATAAAAGCTGACATTTCCAAAAAGTGTTCACAAAAAATTTAATTTATTTGACCAAAATTCAACGTGATTAGGACGTGAAACGACATCCGGTGCTAGCTGGGAGAAGAAACAAATGTAGGTATATATTATTCGGTTTTAATAATTTATTTACATATTTTTGTCTGTTTAAAAATGTTCTCACTGATAAACAAATTATTTCTAATCACCGTTGTAATAAAACAATTTAGGACTTTATAATAGTTTTATTTGCACAGTACAAAATAGCTAAAGAAATTATGGTTAAATATTTTTTTGTAGTTCATTTTGTAAAATAGCTTTATGATTTATTTTTTAAAATTATATGTAAAGGTTTTTTATTTTGCACTTAAAATGTATAGAGGAGACTAACAAATAATTGACGTCTAATAATGATAACATTCTTGTATTACTAAGCAACACATTACATCACATTCTGTAATGTTCAATTTTCTTTCCGGAAATTTGTACAGGATAAGTAGATTTACTGAGAGTATAAAATGAGAAACACATTTGTTGGATTTGCAGTTTACCAAAAGTTGAATTCAACACAAAAAATATGAATACGGCTCGCTTACCAAGTGGATTGTCTCCTTTCGGTACTAGCTGTAAATATTTTCATATAGATAATGAAATTCCAGCAACCTTGTAAAAAAACAATTTATTGCGCAGAACGTTGCACAAAAACTTTTAAATTTTATATATTTACACTACACTTTATTTGCAAACACTGCCTTAGGATTAACAATATCTATTATTTATTATCATTTTAGTATCTTTGCTCAGAAAACATATGTATATACAAAAAAAATAACAGCCATCGAGTTTTGTGTTAAGACCTGTCTGACTTCTCTCGGATTTTAAAATGATTTGTTTTTTTTTACCGTTCAAAGAAAAGATATGCATGACTACGTGCCAGCAACTGGTTGGCCTTGAGTGGTTTCACGCTGATGCAACTTAGTGAATGCGACTATGGTCACGTAGACCTTTTTTTACAGACGTCTATAACAAAACACCTGCGCAGCGAGCACAAGGCCGTCTCTGAATATACTATGTTTCAAAATGTGTTTTAAAACAATAATTAGAATATTGGAATTTTTATTTGAAGAAAAAAGCAGGCAAATGTTTTATATATTTAAGTTTAAATTTCTCTTGACAACCTTAATTGATACATCGATTAGCCACTTGGAAATCAGCTGTTTACTTTTGTGGCTAACTGGCTTGCCAGCAACTAACATACCAGTAACAAGTACCATCTAATTTTTATAATATTTGACATGCATTCTGTAAAATTAGTGAATTTTGTAAACGCTTGTTGTAAGATTTTACGACCGATTTTATTTGTAATTTAAAAAATCTTTTTAATTCCTTGTTGTGAGATATAAAGGCGGAAGTATGAGGGTTAGTTTGTTGAGCAGTTTGGCATTTTCCCAAATTTCATATTAAATTCATGGGAAAGCCCTCGAGCATTAGAAACTAAATCCGCATGGAGTAAAAGCAGACGCACCATGTTTAGCTCAACACAGAAAGTTTTGTAACCGAATGCATATGCGTTATTATTGCTGTACTACGGTTTTAATGAGACAAGTTGGGAATATAAATTATATCTGGTATAAGGAATGGATTGTTGTTAATTGGAGTGATAAATCTATGCTGTTGTAATTCTGTTTAAAGCGAGCATGTGCACAAGCTAGATTTTAGTGGTTCGACATAAAAAAAATAGTTGAAAATACGAGAAAGCAAATTGGGAACATCCGGAACTAAAGAAAATAAGTTAAATAGCATATAATGGTGGCTGTTATTGCGAAGAGTAAAATCTGGGGCTAGTATCTTAAATCACCTGTGTGAATAAAGGCCATTAATTGCGAGGGGATTACTTTGGACAAAAAGTTGCTTTGGAAAGAACATTGTAAAAAAGGCAGAAAAAGAAGTAAATATATTGAGGTTTGTTTCTCATTTACAATGGGGAGCGGACCCAAACATATCACTATTACTGTATAGATCATGTATCAGAGCAATTATAGATTATGGTTCCATTCTCTATGCAGATGCTGCTTAATCTCATCTAAATAAAACAGATGTAGTGGCTAACAAATATCTTAGGCTATCGATTGGAGCCTTAAGAAATACTCCTATTAACAATCTACAGGTAGAATGCTGTGAATATCCAATAAACATTAAAAGAAATATTTTAGCGAGCCGCTTTTTAATAACAATTGGTGCAAAAAATCCACTCTTATTTCAAAGATACACGAATTATTATTTAGCAGATTTATGTAACAAATATTGAATAAAGAAGAACACTTCATGCTTAGCTAAATGCTATGAAAATGTACAGAAATATGAAAACTCTCTTTACAAGACAGACTTAAATAAAATATACAAAATAGATTTTAACAAAATAGATAAAATTAAAACTTACTACCTAAGAAACTATACAAATTTTCTAAACATTATAAGAAACATTCTTTTTAAATCTAACGTTAACAACTTATTTAAGAATTATTATTATATTTTTACAGATGCCTCTTAAAGTAGCGAATCCGTTGGTTGTGCAATCTATGACGAAAATGCTAACTACAGCAGAATTATTAGCATTGCTTGAAGCACTAAATTATATTACAACCATACAATATACTCAATTTGTCATTTTTAGCGACAGTAAAAGTGCACTGGAAAAGATTAGAAATACAAAATCGCAATCCAAAATAAATTATATTGAAGCTAAGATATTACTTAAAATTGACGCTTTAAAGCAAGTTGGAAAATTAGGAGTTTTTTCGTGGGTTAAACATTAAACATTTTGCAATAACTGAACGAATAGTCCGACGTGCTTTCAGTATCCAAAATCTTTCTCTCGAGATACCCATTAAACCTTCAACGCCAATATGACACGGTTTTTCGTGTTCTTTCCTAATTAATCTCTTAACAACAGGGTGTTTTGCTGGTAGCAAAATAGGATGACGAAAATCTAAATCGTCATCACGTTGAAAAAGCCTAGTTTTAACACGTAGTAAACCTCGCATATCTTCAAAAGGAATCAAAAATGATATTGCCGAATTAAATACACCTCCTATAAAAACTTCCTTCTGTACTATTTTTATTAAAACTATTTCAGCCTCCATCACCTCAACTGTTGTCACGTCTCCCCGACTCTTATTCATGGGAAATTTCGAATTATGTAAAAATCTTTTCATCCACGAGATCATGCGAAGTACTTTATTATATTTAGAAAAATACCTATACAATCTAGATGCATCAACCTGACAAACATTCAAACAAAAAATTTTGCCTTTCGGTTGCTCCGAGGCAATTTCTTTTTCATTAAAAGAACAACTCAACGTAGGCCATAAATGCATAGGAAGTTTGAGCCATTTCGGTGCCTCCCACCATCTAGATTCTAACAATTTTTTAGCTGAACATTCCCTTGTGGCAAGGTCAGCTGGATTAAGATGACCGGGTACAAATCGCCACTGATCTTTTGAAGTAAGTCTCAAAATTTCCTCAACTCGGTTTCTAACAAAAACAGCCCACTTATTTTCACGATATAACCAAGCTAAAACTGTCGAAGCGTCTGTCCAAAAATATGAATCGATCGTTCCAAATACATTTGTTTTCAATATCGATGTGGCTAGTCGTGATCCAATTGTAGCAGCCATCAATTCCAATCGCGGAATTGTAATCTGTTTAAGAGGAGCTACTCTACTCTTAGCCTGAATTAATCGAACTGCAATACCTGAGACTGTCTGGATTCTAATGAATAATACAGCAGCATATGCTACTCCACTAGCATCACAAAATGTGTGAAGGCTTACATTTTCTAAGTTGCCACTCAACACATAAGCAAAATGCCTAGGAATTTTTATTTCTGATAAGTAGGAAATACTTTCCAACCACTTTAAAAATTAATTTTTAACTATTTCCGTAACACTATCATTCCAACCAATTTTGTCCCCCCAAGATGACTGTAAAATTAATTTAGGGAACAAAGATACAGGGCAAGTCAAACTTAACGGATCGAAAATACTATGAGAAATGGATAGTAAAGTTCTCTTTGTAATATTTCCCGATATATTTTTAATACTATCAAGAGACAATGAAAGCATATCACTCACTTTATTTCACATCAATCCAAGAATATTACAAGACTCGTTATCCTTACAAATATACTTATCTAGAGAAGACAATACAGTATGTTCCCACCCTCTCAGATCAAAACATCCTAATCGCATTATAGATTTTGCATCTTCAACAAATTGATTTAATTCAATGACAGTGTCTAGACTCGTCACGCAATTATCGACATAAAAACTACTTCTTAGTTTATCAATTGTCATTTTACTGAAATTATTAACACCTTTATGCGAATCTTCAAGTGTCTTTTGCAAATGGTGTTGAATAGTGGCCCCTAGTAAAAATGGACTGCTTATCACACCGAATACAACTCGACAATGTCTATAAACTTTCATATTTCCCTCATGGTCTTTCCACAGGAATCTTAAGAAATCTCTGTCATTCGGATTAAACCCTATCTGTAAAAATGCCTTTTTAATATCAGCTATTACTCCAAATTTTCCTAACCTAAATCTCAAAAAAATGTCTGGAATCTTCTCTATTAAATTAACACCTTTTTCAAAACAATCATTTAACGATAGTTGATGCATCTGTTTTGCAGACGCATCAAACACAGGCCTAATTTTCGTAGTACTATTTAGCTTTACAATGTGTCTATGGGGTACATAATGACCTTTGACGTCACGTTCATTGACTGGAACCTCTTCAATTATTCCCTCATCTAGCCATTCATTAAAAACTTTTTCATACGCCGAATAACAATCATCTTTCATCAACTTATTGATTGTAGAATTGAATCTACGAAGTGCTAGTTCATAATTGACTGAAAGTTCTGGATGACCCTCTATTCATGGCAAATGAACACTATAACGACCATTCTGATCCACTGCAACAGTATCCTGAAAGTGTTTTAACACAGCTTGTTCTAACTCCTGTCTAGATTTAGTTTCCACAGGATCCCTTATTCCTAACAAATCTAATTCACATAAGTCACTTACTTTCATGTTAATGGTTAACAAAGAGGTGACTATCATAGCAGAACTTTCTTTATATACCGGAGACTCAGACTGGTATCTGCCCATTAAAGTACATCCTAAAAGTGTTTCAACTGCAGTCAAACCTGAAGCTAGTTGTATAATTTTCCCTGTAAGCAGCTTACCTGCTACATTAGCCCCTACTAAAACCTCAACGTTTGCTATACTGTCAGTTAAAACAATATCAGTACATTCTAACTCTTTCATCCAAGGTCCACAGCTTACTGACTGGATATTTCCACAAATTTTTTCAAATTCATTAAAATTGCAAAAATAACTCTTACTCATGTACTTACTTCACTTGAGGCCTCTGTTTCCAACATTTTATTAAATATGTCTCGATCCAGACCTCGAATTTCTTCATACTTTTCTTCCAATGTTTTAAATGAAGCTCTTACCTCTATTTTATTCACATCGATGGTATCGATTGATAGAGATATTGTATTATATAGCCTAGTGAATGCACCTCGCTGGATTGCCCTTACTCTCTTCACCCTTTTCATTATAACGCTTGGAATGTTTCACAATATTAAAAAGAATATGTCCTGTCACGGTCGCCAAATGTGAAATACCAGTCCAAAGAATTAGGTTTATCGTAGAGCAAAACTTTATTAAAAATTCTTACAATTCAAAAAATGTGACATTCATGTATATAATTCAATTGACTATCAATCAATCTATTTTTTAACCGACTTCAAAAAAAGGAGGAGGTTATCAATTCGTCGCGATATGTTTTTTTTTTTTTATGTATGTTCAGCGATTATTCTTTAACACGGTGTCCGATTTCAATGATTCTTTTTTTGTTGGAAAGGGGGTACATCAGGGGTGGTCCCATATAAATTCAGTCAAAATCTAATAATTGGGTCCATGAGAAAATCCTCAATCTCTTCATTTTTGATGTATGTTTAGCGATAATGCTTTACCACTTTGTCCGATTTATATGATTCTTTTTTTTGTTAGAAAGGGGGTACTTCAGGGGTGGTCCCATATAAATTTAGTCAAAATCTAATAATTGGGTCCATGAGAAAATCCTCAAACTCTTTATTTTTGATGGATGTTTAGCGATAATGCTTTACCACCTTGTCCGATTTATATAATTCTTTTTTTGTTAGAAAGGGGCTACTTCAGGAGTGGTCCCATATAAATTTGGTCAAAATCTAAAAATTGGGTCCATGAGAAAATCTTCAAACTCTTCATTTTTTATGTATGTTTAGCGATAATGCTTTACTACCTTTTCCGATTTATATGATTCTTTTTTTGTTAGTAAGGGGGTACCTCAGGGGTAATCCCATATAAATTTGGTTAAGATGTGGTGATGGCATCTGCACGTTTTTGAAGTCGGTTTTTTTAAATTTTTAATTTACACTTGTTAAACAAAATCATCAAAAAATCAGAACAACATACTACTTAGATACTATAATATCATGTACAGGATGTTACAATGATAATGCTTATGTTTCATTCTAATCCAAAACAAAAAATAGGAATATATTGATTTATATTTTACCTTCCATTTTTCATGATAGGTATCTTGGATAATTTTTTATTGGTATTTAATGAGTCTATCGTTTGACAATTTTTTGTTAAATATCGTGACGTTTTTTTCTGTTTCTTTCTGATTAATCCTCTCCAGTTTTCAACATCACTACTATTATCAGATTGTTGATCCTCATTATCTGCGACACAATTGTCATTTACTTTTGATTACTTTTCTCATTTTCTTGTGTCCGAGCATCAATAATTTTTATTTTTCCGGTCAAATATTTATGGTACTCTTGAATAAACTGGTCAACTCGGACTTGTTTCGAAAACAGTTTAAAAATTTTGTTTTTCACCGTGTTAAATTCTATTTCTACAGGTGCACTAGATGCTGGAATTCTGGCGTATTGAAATTTTTGTGAATATATATTTGACCATAATGGTAGCCATTTGATATCATTTATTAATTTATCGGCTAATTCTGGCATGTAGTGGGGGCATTTTCGTCGTTTCTTGTCTCATTTATAATGATGCTTACTTCTTTATTAATATTATTTGCCCAATTAGACCAATAATTGCTATAATTAGTCTGAATGTCTAATATTGATTGTTCGCATATCTCAGTCCTATGATCTTCACTGTTGTATTCTTTCATATCATTTATATATTCTATATTTAATTTAGGATCTAAAAGTTCCTTTATTTTCTGTTTATATAATTTGCATTTTATTGGTTCCTTATTGTTTAATTCACCAGTAAACTATATGCTTTATCTACATCATCACATAGCACTAACTGTCCAATAGCTGCAATGTAAAACGTCTTTATACTTTTATTTCGCACTTGGCCCAAAAATTTTGCATAACATTTAATGAAATGTGCAACGTCCATTCGTATGTAGCATCCGACTGTACCACGAATATATGCATCGGCATATTCCTGGATACTTAAAAATCCAGCAAACACTCTAATAACTGCGTTCAGTATTGCTTTGGAACCATCACAAACCACTTCAGGTGGAATTGGGACATTCATTCGTTTCCATTCACCTAGCCAGTTTGCGATCGCATTAGTATGATGGATTTCACTTACCATATGAAAGACTGGCCATGGACCGCTGGCAGTTTGTATTACTCTATTATAAAGAAATATATGATGGGAAATATCTCCATTTAACTTTTTAATTTTTTTGCATATACCTCCAGTAGCATCTATAGACAAAGCAACATGACCAGCTTTCACAGAGGAACGGTACATATTTATCTGATGGTTGCTCCAAAAGTGAACAAAAATTGGATCAATCCCAATAGAATGGATAAAGCCGCACAATGGTCCATGTTTTAATGTGCTAATAGCCAGTATTGGATCCTTATGTACAAAGTTCGAATTTACTACTTCATGCCTAGCTTGACGCATAACATTTTCACTATAAAGATGTGGTGGTTCTGGATCTCCTTCGTCCATTAATTTATCCGCCTCATGGGCTCTATATGCTGTAGCGGATTGTAATTTAAGAGCATCTGCAACATCAGTTCTGATAGGTTTACGCAAAAAACGCTTTCCACATTTTAATGTCGTTTTTGCTGAAGATGTAGAACACTACAGTTACATTTTTCTTTTCTATATTAATATGACAATACATTTTTCTGTCACATCTACAATGTCCTGTAATAAAATATTTATAAACTGATATTCTAATGGAATTAATGATTATATAACTCTTGACAAATATTTCAAAAGTTGAAAGATATTTTTCTATTTAAATTTGGATTTCTGATAGAGGGTTTCACCATATTAAACAACACCCTTTAAGAGTTTATTTTCTAATATAAACTTATTTGAATAGTTACGTTAATTATCATTCAAGTTATATATTTTTTTATATGCTATTATTTAACACCTTATTTTAATTGAAAATGTTTGTATTATTTTACCTTGTACTGTGCCAGAGGCGAGTGTGTTATTAATATAATGATAATGGAAATGGAAGACCCACTTAATTTTAGCTTTATTCCACAGCTCCCTGGTAATAATATTTTGCCACAGTCCATACTTTAAGCGAATAACATTACGTCTAACACATTTTTTCTTAAAAGGATCGTTTGTTCTTGCAATTCTATATTCAAGTAAATTTTCAAATTCTTCCCGTTTTAGATATATATCAACTTGTAATTCCGTATCAAATGATTCATTTATTGAATAATAAGAATCATCTTCGTTCGTGCTAATTGGCACATTTACGGAATGTTCCAGACTGGTTTCTTCAGTAACATCAACAGACATATTCAAATTTAATACTTCCCCTTTAATATCCCAAGTACACGCCAATGAATATAGTGTCCTACTAGTTAATTTATCACCTATTTCTTTTGAAAGGGCTATCCATTTAACAGATTTTTTTGTTAACACTTCATTATTTTTTTCATAAATTTCGGCTACTCTATTGTGAAGTTCTTCCATTTTGTAAAAAATTGCGTAAAAAATCTATTGTAGGTACAGACCCAATCAACGAATTAATGAAACAAACTAAATAGTTGCATCCAAAGCTCGTCCAGTAAAGGAGAATCATTATAATTTATTAGGGCGAAAATATAAACATTTGTTTTTTCAGACACCGAATTGTGTAAACAAATATGTTCGTGAAATCTGTTTCAAATATGCCGCAGATTTTAGGCGCCGATAATAAATCCGATACCTTTTTCTTTTGCCGATGAACTCGGAGACAAATAAATGAAATGCTTGATTAGCAAATGATTAAAAAAGGAAACACCGAATTTGTTTCACCTTGGATTTGTGTAACGAAAAAGGGCACGTCCATACGAGTTTGTAAACTCGTTCAATAATTTTACAATTTCACCTAAACTAGAGAAATTATTGGATACAGACGACAATCCATTTTTTAATTTCCTTAATTTAAAAAAAAAACTTTATAAACTTGTATTGTCAAGATAGCAGAGCACCTAATTTTCCGATAAAGGCAAGAGTGGAAATGTTTTATGTTAGTATAGAATTAGCCTAAAATGAGTCTAAAATTTATGTGGCATCACTTTTTTTATTTTCATCAATTTTTTGAATGAAAAACTCTAAAAACTCGTATTGTTAATTTTTTCGATAAATGCAAGTAAAGTGTTAGTGGATAATTACAGTTCATCAAATTTCTAGAGGCTTTCGACGGCTAGACAGAGAAAGCACTACTGAGAGGCATCGGTTGGCGGGGCCGACGAATTTACGCAATGAAAGTACACTCTGTGCATCAAGTATTTCACTATTTTATTCAGACGTAAATGTCAGATGTAAATTTCGCTAAAACATTTCTTTTATTTTCGTTTGTGTTTTTTGCTCATTACAGTTTAATAGAACCTAAGTATGGAGTTTAATAGCAAATTAAGAGGCCGCGTGATTAACAGTCAATCTCGCGAAATAATAGCCAATGTTATAGAGTTTATGAGAAGAGAAGGAAACTTTAATTTACCTTCAATAACATTTAAAAATGTAAATGATCGTGTTGCTGCAGCCACAGGAGTATCTAAAAACACTGTCGTCCGCATTTCTGGAGAGAAAAAAAGAATCGATAACCGTGAGATATCGGAATTTTCATCACCAAGAAAAACCATTAAAAAACCAAAAACAGTTAATGATATAGATGAAGCTGACAAAGGTATTTTAAAAAGAATTATTCTGTTCATGTTAATCTCGGAAAATATTGTTCCAACATTAAAAACAATTCTGACTAAATTTAGAGAAGCTACAGGGTACAAAGGAAGCTATGAAAGTTTAAAAAAAATAATAAAGTCGCTAGGATTTCGTTGGCGGAAAACAAAAACAAACAGAAAAGTATTAATGGAAAGGTTTGATATTCAAAAGCTACGTTTAGACTATCTGAGTTATCGAGCAGAGGGCCGTCCAATTGTCTACTTAGATGAAACATACATTCATGCCTCCCACACACACCAGAAAGCTTGGAGTGATAATTGAAATGAGGGATTAAAGAAACCAATTAATAAAGGTGATAGACTAATTATTGTCCATGCAGGAGGTGAAATGGGCTTTATTCCGAATGCCCGGTTAATTTTCAAATCTGGAACCAAAAGTGGAGACTACCACGATGAAATGAATTTTAATAATTTTTCTAAATGGTTGAAAGAAAAGCTGTTTCCGAACCTCCCTCCAAGAAGCGTCATTATTGTTGATAATGCTCCTTACCATAATGTCCAGGTAAATAAAGCACCAACGTCAACTTCTAAAAAAGGTGACATGCAGGATTGGTTAAGGAATCATAATATTGCTTACGAAGAGGATATGCTCAAAACGCAATTATACACTTTAGTGCTATTGCATAAGTCACGATTTAAGAGGTATGCAATTGAAGAAATGATAAATGAACATGGATTTAGTTGTTTGCGTTTGCCACCGTATCATCCCGATCTTAATCCGATCGAATTAGTGTGGGCATAATTGAAACAATATGTAGCTAGTAACAACACTGCATTTAAGAGGCAAGACGTACAACTGTTGTGTGAAGACTTTTTTGATACGTTTTCTAAAGAGGAGTGGCAATCTCGTTGTAATAATGCTAAAATGTGGGAATCTAAATTTTATGACAGAGAAGTTACTTTGGATGAGGCAACTGATAGATTTATAATTAACTTAAACAGTGACAGTGAGACTGATTTTGAATCTGATATGGAAACTGAAGAAAGTTTTTCGGAAGACCATTAAAATTATATCTATACCTAAGATCAAAAAAGTATTATATATTTTTACAACGAAGATGCACAAGAATCAAATTTTATTTTTTTATTATTAGATAGCTATTTTTGTTTCTGAGTTGTGTTCATTTACAGGCTCAATTTTTTTCCGTTTCTCCTTTTTGATTTTATATGGGGTTTCAAGTTGTTTTTGACTTATTTCGACGTAAATCACAACAACACACTTTTTTAATCAAGCAAACAAGTGTTAAGAGGTATATGTACGTGTAAACTACAATTACAAAAAATTGATATGAAACCCATGAAACCACCAACAAAAATGTAAAGCTAGCTTCCGTACTAGAACATGGTGTCATTCGTCGAGATAATTTATTGTTTTGTTTAATAGATCAAGAAATGTAAATATTCCCCTGTTATTTTTTATAAAATTATGAGAGAAATAAATTTTTTTCTAAATAGTATAGTTTATTATTTTGTAGAAAAACAAAATTTCGAAAATTTTAGTAATGTTTCAGAAACAACCGTTATTAATAATAGGTACCATTTTCCTTAATTATACTTCTATTGGACACGTCCTCCTAGATCACCATGTAGTTTACTTCTTATCACTGTTGTATGCGCAAGTTTAAAGAATGATTCACTCATACCTGACTGACTGCTCCGAACCTCTTTGTACTCATTATACTTTTTGCGCTGTTAGTGTAAACATATCGATTTTTAATAAAAAGTGCAAATGGGGAAAAGAAAGGCCAAAGCTAGGTCCGAAATAAAAAGAAAAATGCAAAAATTAGAAAGAAAATTGAAGAAATACGAATCAAGTAAGTACATAAAATAAATTTTTGATTTTTAGATATCACTCATACCAATTTATGCATGAGAAATTATTCCGCTGTGATGATAAGATAGGAATTTACTTTTTTCTTCCTCTTTCTTTTTGTTTGTTCTTATAAACGATAAAATAAATAGGTATAATATGTATTAATAGTTTATTACGACAAAAATAAAATTTTATTCACCGGCAATCGTATGCTAAAAATACAGGTCGCCGAAATACGCATTTTAATATCCTGTGAAATATACAGGGTCCATCAAAATGATACAAAAATTTGATCTGTGAAATATACAGAATCGAAAGTATCCAACAATTACCTGTGAAATATACAGGGTGTAACAAAGGCATACAAGCGATCTGAACTGTGAAATATACAGGTTCGGACAAGTTTTTCTTAATCTGTGAAATATACAGAGTATAGATAAAGGTATATAAACAATTCGTTCTGTAAAATAAACAGACTATGACAAATACCTCATAAACATAAAATTTGACCTATTAAATAAACAGAGTCATTCGTAGGGCATGACTACAATAATCTTAAATACTGCTAACTCACAAATTATAATGCATTCATTTAAAATAAACTTTCGTTAAATAACGTCGTGTTTCACAGGTTCGGAGTCTGACATAACGTCCAATACCAGTAGCTCGAACGATTCCGACAGTTCAAGCAATGATGGGGGCAGTGAAATAAATAATATCCTTGGTGAAGACCCCACTGCCGAAAAACGCTATGGAGCTGAAATATCCCCCGGATTAGCGTCTAGATGGAACAACTATCTACAGCAAGGTCTAGATAAAGAGGCAAAGGCAAAACTGTTTGAATCTCAATATATACCAAGCAACTGCCTCCTTTTAGAAGCCCCGAAAAATAATCCCGAGGTCCAGGCCATGATCTTACAGCCAGATGCAAAGAAAGATGATTTTTTAACAGAGCTGCAAAATCATCTTGGAAAGGGAATTGCGGCGCTTGGTTCAGTTCTGTCAAATATGCTAGAATCAAGTGAAACGAACGCCGAATCCAATCAGAACCGATCAGGCCTAGTAGAGGCCGGTAAAATGTTATGTGCCGTACATAATTCCCTTTCTAACCACCGGAAATTCCTCCTTTATCCCAACTTTAATAGCAAAATCCTAAAAATAGCAGCATCTCAAGTAAGAGATACAATGCTATTCGGAGAAGATTTTGGAGAAAAATGCAAAATGGCTAAAGCATTAGAAACATCAGCCAAAGAACTGAAGGCTCCAACTGCATCTAGTTAAAAAAACTTCAAAGGCCATGCCTCACGAAGCCGGTGGAAACAACAAGAGAAGAGGGGAAGAAAGAACAACTACAGTGGAAACAAACAAGCATACAAGACCCACTACAAGTGGAATCGCAGTGGAAAGGAGAACCTGAGCAACAAGAGACAAGAATGGAACAGACGCCGTTAAAGGTAAATGTAAAAGGCAAATATGCTGGTAGAATAAAACAATTTTTCACAGAATGGGAAAAAATAACCAATAATAGGTTAATTCTTAATTGGGTAAAAGGTTATAAGATACCATTTACTAGCATCCCTTATCAAAATGTAACACCAAAATCACAAAAATCCAATAAAAAGGTATCAATTGTTTACTCCAAATGCATTCAAAGTCTCATCGAAGCAGGTGCTGTAAAAAAGGTAAAACAATGCAAGGGGCAGTTTTTATCAAAATATTTTTTGAGAAAAAAACGCAACGGTGAACATAGGTTTATTCTAAACCTTAAACAATTAAATAAATATATAATACCGCCTCACTTTAAGTTAGAAGATACAAGAACCGTAAAAAACTTGATTTCTAAAAGCTGCTATCTTGCATCAATAGATTTAAAAGATGCCTACTTCTCAGTACCTATTTCCAAAAATCACAGAAAATATCTAAGATTTAAGTTTAATAACGAAATTTTTGAATTTCAATGCCTGCCTTTTGGCTTATCTACAGCTCCCTACGTTTTTACTAAAATTCTTAAACCTGCGATTAAATTTCTTAGGGAAAAAAATCTAACATCTGTATTTTATCTAGATGACGCGCTACTCATAGGCCAAAATAATAGAGAATGTTATGAAAATATCAAAGAGACCTATAGTCTTCTAGAGAGGTTAGGATTTATAATAAATAGAACTAAAAGCTGCTTAAAGCCTACGCAAGAAATTCAATTTCTCGGTTTTGTATTTAACACAAAAACTATGACAATGCGTCCCACTGAAGACAAAAAACTTCAAATAAAAGAACTGATAAATAAAATGTTAAACAAAAATAAAATTAAAATAAGACACTTTTCAAAATTTATCGGTCACTTAATTTCAGTGTGCCCAGCCACACAATATGGGTGGTTATATACAAAACAGTTTGAGAGGGAAAAATATTTGGCATTAAAAATAAATGAATACAACTATGACAAAATTATGAAAATTTCTAATACGCTTAGACAAGACTTGATTTGGTGGCGAAATAATATAAAAACATGTAAAAATTATATAAAAAATCCAAATTATCTGATCCAAATATTTACTGATGCCTCTAACTTGGGGTGGGGCGCCTTCTGCAATGACCAGGAAACAAACGGGTTTTGGGATAAGGATGAAGCAGAAAAACACATTAATTATAAAGAACTGAAAGCAGCACTATATGGCCTGAAAGTGTTCGCTAAAAACCTAAATAACTGCCATATTCTTTTACGCATAGACAACATAACAGCGGTGTCATATATAAATAGAATGGGGGGTGTTAAATACCAACTATTAAACGAAATAACCAAAGAAATATGGCAATGGTGTGAACGAAATAAAATTATAATTTTTGCTTCCTACATAAACACAAAATGCAATGTCAGGGCTGATAAAGCTTCAAGATCCAAGGATATTAATACAGAGTATTCCTTGAATCCTGTAGCCTATAAAGAGATCATTAAAAAACTAGGAACTCCGGAAATTGATTTATTCGCAAGCTATTTAAACACAAAATGTATAAAATTTGTCTCATGGCATCCAGACCCGGAAAGCCTTGCAGTAGATGCTTTTACATTACCCTGGAAAGGGCTTAAAGCTTATATTTTTCCTCCCTTTTCACTGATACCTAAAATACTTAATAAATTAGAATCAGAGGAGGCAGAATGTATAATGGTTTTTCCACTTTGGAAATCACAACCTTGGTACCCAAAACTTGAAAAAATGCTTACATCTGAAATAATAATCCTTCAACCAAGGTATAACTTGATCTTGTCCCCTTTCAGGGAACCACACCGACTATGGCACAACCTTACCCTGGGAGCCGCTGCGTTATCGGCGAAGCATACAGACGGAAAAACATAATAGGAAACGTCGCCGAAGTCATACTTTCATCTCTGAGCTCAAATACGATAAAACAATACAACACAACTTATTCCAAGTGGTGGACCTTTTGCCAGGGGCACCCCGACAAAATTTACAACCCAAGTACGATTTCCTTAACCAAGAATTTCAGAAAGGTTCAAAGTACTCTACCATAAATACTCACAAATCAGCCCTAAATATTATATCAGAGGCAGGCAAATCTGAGATCATAAAGCGATTCATGAAAGGGATATTTAGAACACGACCATCATTTCCAAAATACGATGAAACTTGGGACCCACATCCAGTATTACTTATGCTTGAAAAACTTCACCCGAACGAAAGCCTTGACCTAAGAAATTTAACTATTAAACTTACTTTATTATTAGCATTGTCCACAGCTCAAAGAGTGCAAACATTATCCAAAATAAAAATCAAAAATATAAGACATATCGAGGGAGGAATAGAAATTAACATCACCGACTTTTTAAAAACCTCGGCCCCTAGAAAACCTCAGCCTCAGCTAAGATTTTTATTTTTCAAGGATAAACCCGCCCTCTGCGCGGCCGCCACTATACTTCATTATATTGACAGAACCAGAGCATTCAGAGAAAACGAAGAATTTTTGATCCTAACCACAAAAAAGCCTTACCATCATGCTACGACACAAACGCTTAGCCGATGGATAAAAAACGGATTAGAAATGAGCGACATAAACACAGACAAATTTAAGGGACATAGCACTCGGCATGCTGCAGCCTCGGCTGCATTAAGGTCTGGAATAAATATCGAAATTATCAGAAATTCAGCAGGCTGGTCTGAAAAGTCAAACACATTTTGCAAATTTTACAACAGACCTGTGAATGTAAAACATGCAACATTTTCAAGCTATATAGAGATAATGACAAAAAATGTGTGTACAAAATAATAGTTATTTAGTTGTTAAGAAACACCTTTGTTATAAGAAATAAGGGTTTTAAATTGTTAAATTTATATTGTTATATTATATATTATAATTAGATTAAATGTTAATATTTTGTTAATTTTTCAAAGTAAGATTGTGTCAAAAATGTTAAAAAATTTAACATTGAATGTTAAAAGAAAATATATTAAACAGATACAAAACTATTCGTGGTATAAGATCACCTCCATCTATCTCTAAACATCTACATGGTGATCTAGGAGGACGTGTCCAATAGAAGTATAATTAAGGATTAAACGACTTACCTTAAGGAAGTTCAATCCCAATTATACGATATTGGACACGTCCTCCTAGATCAAACCCACCCCTAAATGGAAAATAATATTATAAAAAATAATAAAATAAAAAATAATATTTAACACCCAACCCAGAGGTGATCTTGCGAAGTATAATGAGTACAAAGAGGTTCGGAGCAGTCAGTCAGGTATGAGTGAATCATTCTTTAAACTTGCGCATACAACAGTGATAAGAAGTAAACTACATGGTGATCTAGGAGGACGTGTCCAATATCGTATAATTGGGATTGAACTTCCTTAAGGTAAGTCGTTTAATCCTTAATAAGGTAGAAATAAAATATAAACTATTTCCACGATTTACAAAGGCCTACAAAAAAATTATAGGTATTTTCCGCTATCCTATAAAATTTATATTTTCTGACTCAATTTCAAAAGTTTGAAGGAATTCCAAAACACCTTTTATGGCATAATAATTATTTTCAATTCTACATACTATCTTTAGCTGCTTTTAAAAACGTTCTAAGAAAGTCCAATCAGACCAATTTAATCCCTAAACTATTCCACACTTTTAAAATTTAATTACCTAAAAATATTAAAAACTATTTAAAATAACTTGTTTAGCAGACTGTACAATAGCTATCTTAGTCACACGTAGCGCGTTCTCTGTCTGGGCGTCGAACACCTCTAGAAATTTGATGAACTGTAGCTTAAAATGAGCCAAAAATTTTACCGAATCTAATTTTTTTGTTTTCTAAATTTTTTAACGAAACACTATAAACTCGTATTGTCAAGCTAACAGAGCAACAAATTTTTCCGATAAAGGCCATAGCGGATTTTTTTTGTTGGTATAGAATTAGACTAAAATGAGTCTAAAATTATGTCCTATCTCGTTTTTAGTTTCCTCTGTTTTTTTATCGAAAACTATAAACTCGTATTTTTAAGTCAGTAAAACTCTTAATTTTTTCGATAAATGCCAGTGCGGATTTTTTTTATGTTGGTATAAAATTAGCCTAAAATGAGCTGAAAAATTTACGTATTTTTAAGGTACTGATGACAGGTCACTGTTGTCTAGGTAATCACATGAAAACAGAAGGTCTGCAACAAACGTGTCTATGGATTCTGTAGCTTGGAAGACGAATACGGGTTAACTAGGCCCATTGTGCATCCTCCTTAGTAGATAGGCATCTCGTGAGCCAGCCTACGGATTTAACGTCGCTAAAAGGTGTTACTTTTATTTTGTCCGGTATTAGCCAATTCTCGCCAAACACAAATCTTCTGGTAAACGAGAGAGTCGGACAATCGTAGAGAATATGTTCGATGGTCTCATCTTCTTATATACAGAGTGTGGATTCTAACAGTCTCATGATATGGAGACACTTCCGTACTTGGCAATGACCAGTCAGAATGATTATGAGCAGTTGCAGATTCTGTCTAGTCATAGTTAAGTGTTTGTTTGTTTTAGTGTTGTCAAGATAACTTAAAAGCTCCTTGGCAAGTATGTAGATAACTTTTTCATTCCACCTTTCGTTGAATTTCACTAGGTAATTGTTTTTTAATTTTTAATTTAAATACTAATCATTTTTTTAGCATGCTTTTATAAATAATGTACAATATACGGAACGGAATTTGGTGCATAAACTATAACAATTTTGATGTTTTTCTATGGCTACTTGTAAGTCACCAATAAGATCTACATTTTAAAATTATTTTAAAATATGCCAAAAAAGGTGTGGCATTTTAAAGTTATATTGTTTTTATGGAAAGCCCATTTTTATTGCTATTCCCAAAATGGTCCGTATTCGATAAATTTTACAAAATGTAATAAATTTTAATTTTTAATAAAATTATTTAAATAAAAGTTGTTTGTTATAGTATTTTCTATATTTCTTGTACCATATATAATTTCTGTAAAATGGACGGTATTTGAAATACTTGAACAAAAGAGTAAATTTCGAATTTTGAAGAACACTCAAAAACGGATAAAGAAAAAAACACAAAATTATAATAGTCCAATCAACAAGTTCAAAAGCGTGTTTTTGGGACATACTATTACGAAAATTATGTTCAATAGCTCATTCGATTCGAAATAATGTCTAGATCAATGTGTGGAGAAAAATTTTGTTATGCATAAAAAATTGCAAAAGTTATAAACAATTAAACACCTCAAAAACATGGTGTTTGGTTTTTCGCCTATAGTTTGTAGGATATAAATATTTTTGGATTTTTCAAAAAAGGTCCTTAAAGAGGAGGAAATTTGCTATAAATAAGTTTTGACTCCCGAAAATGTACCTCCATTATTTATAATTTTAATTTAACGCTCAAAGTAGCCTTCCGCGCGCCATTTTTAGGTTGCGCGCACGGCGTCGAAACTGAGTACGTTACATAAAATAATTTTTTTAAGTTAATAAAATTAAATTCAAAAATTTTTAAAAATTACTGTGTATTCTAAACACTTAGAAGAATTTATTACGGTTACAATTTTTCATAAAAATTAATTTTCCAACAAAGTAGGTTATTGTAAATTAACAAAATTTTTAGAATTTCTCTAATCATTACAAATTGATAAAAATATTAAATAATTACCGTAAATTTTGTTTGCTTTGTGGAGCTCTTTTTATATACATATAAAACAAAATAGCTTCATAAAAGTTTAAAAAATGTTAATACTTTGTTTATAATAATTTTTTAAAGTTTACAATAACAGAAAAGTCACAGTGGTGCTATAAAAAATTTTTTTTTTTTAATTTATTATAATATTATTAATGTCGAGAAAAGACATTTATTAATTAAAAAAAAAAAATTTTTCTCTATTTGTTTATAAATTTTTTTATAAACAAATGGAGTATTTCAATTTTTTTCAAATTTTTTTTTACAACTTTCTAGACAATTGCCAATTATTTAAAAAAAATTTTTTTCTTAATAATAACTTTTAATTGTTTATAATCGTTTTTTAATATATCTATTGTTTAAATTATTAGTTAAGAAATGTGTTTTTTTTTAAATCATAATTGACAGTCCTCTACAAAGTGACAGCAACAAAAAATTTTTTTTATTAATAATTCCATTGTTTATTAAGTTAAAAATTTGTTATACACTTTGGTTTATTTTTTTTCTGAAAGATATAAAAATTCCAAAAACGACTTGGTGCATTAAAATTACGGAAAAAATTTCATTCCATTTTTTATTAAACTTTGAAAATATACGTACTATCAAAGTTGCAGCAGCTGATTCATTTGTTGACTTAAAAGTTGATATAACTTTTAAACTATTGGAGATACGACAATAAACATTCAAGTAATTTTTGTAGGCAATGAAATTATCTCTCAGATAAGAAATTATCTCTTAGATAAGTCATTTGTCAACTCCGTACCTATTGTTAATTTGTTGTTTTTTATATTTGTTTATAAAAATTGATGTTTTTTAAGTTTAATAAAAAATCTGATGTGTCCGACACATGACTTTTCTATCTAGTTATTACAGGATTTTTCCGGTTATTTTGTACAACCTATTGCAGCACCTCTATAAATGTTTAGAGGAGGATAAACTTAATATATACATTTTCCACATACATCTACCTCGAAAACATTTTTCTATAGATATTCATTGAAAACGAAAATACTGAAAAATTTTAATTTAGCACTTTTCCTATAATTTTTCCATTACGGTCCATTTTAGAAAAATCATGCATAAACAAAAATTATAGAGATCGATATCGCAAACAACTTTTATTTCAACAATTTTCATAAAAATCAGAATTTTGCACATTTTGTCAAATTTCTCGAATACGGACCATTTCAGGAAATTTTTACATTTAACAAAAATTATAGATAATATTATTGGAAGTAACTTTTATTTGAACAATTTTTGTCTCCAAACATAAATAACAGATATATTCCATAAAATATAAAAACGACCTCCCATAAAGTACCCCCCCCCAGATGCTCCGACTTTGTCCAAAATCCAACCATTTCACGTCAGGCCGAAATAAAACTTAAGTTTAAAATTTAATGTTTTTTTCTTTATCCGTTTTTGAGTTTTCTTCAAATTTCGAAATTTACATTTTCTTAAATATCTCGAATACGGTCCATTTAAGAGAAATTATGTATAGAATAAAAATTATAGAAAATTATATTACTAACAACTTTTGTTTGACAATTTTTATAAAAAAATACTTTTTTACATTTTGTCAAATTTCTCGAATACGGACCATTTTAGGAAAATTTTGTATAGAACAAAAATTATAGATAATATTATAAGAAGTAACTTTTATTTGAAGAATTTTCTTCCCCAAACGTAAATAACAGATATATTTCATAAAATATCCCAAAATCTAACCACTGTATTGAACGCTGAAACAAAGCTTAAGGTTAAAATTTAGTGTTTCTCTGTTAATCGGTTCATGAGTTATGCGACACACACACACACACACACACACACACACACACACACACACACACACACACACACACACACACACACACACACACACACACGCACGCACACGCACACGCACACGCACACGCACACGCACACGCACACGCACACGCACACGCACACACACACACACGCACACGCACATGCACACGCACACACACACACACACACACACACACAGACATCATCGCAAAAATAGTCAAAACGGATTCAGGGGACCTCAAAACGTAAAAATCCGTCGAAAACTCGAGGTCGAAAAAAATCATGATTCCTATACTTTCCTTATACATATCTGTATACAGATAGGAAAGTAAAAATGGAATAAAATGTTCGTCGTTTTTGGAATTTTTATTTCTTTCAGAAAAAAAAAAACCAAAGTTGGGAATTTGTTTATAACAAATTGTAAACTTAATAAACAATGGAATTAATAATAAAAAAAAATTGTATTTGCTGTCACTTTGTAGAGGACTGTCAATTATGATTTAAAAAAAACACATTTCTTAACTAATAATTTAAACAATAGATATATTAAAAAAACGATTATAAACAATTAAAATTTATTATTAAGAAAAATTTTTTTTTAAAAATCATAATTGGCAATTGTCTAAAAGTTGTAAAACAAAATTTAAAAAAAATTGAAATAATTTATATACAAATGGAGGAAAAAAAATATTTTTAATTAATAAATGTCTTTTCTCGACAATAAAATAGTAATATTATAATAAATTAAAAAAAAAAAATTATAGCACCACTGTGACTTTTCTGTTTTTGTAAACTTTAAAAAATTATTATAAACAAAGTATTAATTTTTTATGCACTGCAAAATTTTTCTTCACACATTGATCTAGACATTATTTCGAATCGAATGAGCTATTGAACATAATTTTCGTAATAGTATGTCCCAAAAACACGCTTTTGAACTTGTTGATTAAACTATAAACTTAACCTTTGTTGTGGCCTCCGGTGATTTTTGGCAGAGTCGGAACATCTGTTATTTACGTATGGAGAAGAAATTTCTTCAAAAAAAACTTACTTATTCTCTATAATTTTTTTTTTTTTTTAATTATTCCGTAATCGAGAAATTTGAAAAAAATATGCAAAATTCTGATATTTAAGAAAATTGTTAAAGTAATAGCTATTTGTATTACTAGGGAGGAAAGTGCCACTTTTCCTCCCGCAGGATGAAGTTTACTGTCCGACGCGAAGCGGAGGACAGTAAACATCCAAGGGAGGAAAAGGCACTTTACTCCCAAGTAATACATATGATTTTTCCGCCTCCCTCAAATAACAAGTCATTTTTAAATCATTTTCTTCGGCGCATTGCTTGAAATGTAAATACTGTTTCTCGTATTTTTCTTTAGATTTTTGGGGTAATAGAGATTGTACTGTTGCATTAACCTGTTCCAAAATATCCGGTAGTGTATTAATTATATCTTCAAATTCGCTTAAATCACTCATTTTTTAAATATTATTTTATATTTTGTAGATATATTATAGCGTAACACACTTTGAAACTGATCTGTCAATCGACCATAGCATGCTATAATATTTCTGTCCTAAATTCGAAAATCGGATGAATCTATGAATTGAAGTCAAATTATTAATGTAAAAATCCTTAAATTAAAATAACAATTTACTGGTTTTTACTATTTTGCAAAATACAGGGTGTTCTATAAATAAACGGTTAAATTTATACTTATATAATAGAATATAGTTTAGGTCGTCAATGCCGTATAAGCTATTTCATTTATGACATACCATGACGTCACTTTTGCTTTTTCTCCCTAGGGAGTAAAAGTACGACTTTGCTCCCTGCAATGAGGCCAGAAAATGTATACTTTGGATAGGGGTAGGCGGAAAAAGTTGTTTGCGATATCGATCTCCATAAGTTTTGTTCTATACATAATTTCTCTAAAATGGACCATAATGGAAAAATTGGAAAAGTGAAATTTTTTTAATTTTTCAGTATTTTCATTGGCATTAAATATATACACTGTGTGTCCCGCTATTCATGAGTATATCCTAATATCTCGGTTATTATTAATACGATTTTCTTCAAATTTTTGGTGGTGATTATACGATAGAAAAATAAAGTATCTGGCTATAAGAACATTTTTATTTACCATTGGCGTTCAGTGTTGGGGGTAAAATATTCTTTATTTTTTGTAAAAAGGATATTAGAGCTTATTTAGATTACTTTTTCTATCGGATTTAGAATCGGCATACCAAAAAACCCCTGAATTCATATTTTAAAAATCTCAAAATCTGATTTAAGCAGAAAAACAAATTCATTTAATTTAAGTCCCTTTTTATAATAGGTTGATTATATTAACTTTTAAGGTTAAATGCCCTAATCCTATTGCGTTTTAATTATATCCATATCGTTTTTGTTTAATTCGGTATCCTCCCAAATGCTGTCATTACTTTCATTTAGATTTTTGAAATTTTGCTAAGATACGAGCGGTCTGTGTTGTTTTTGAGCAAGTTAATCAACGAGTGCTTTGAAACAAGTTTTTTGTTTGATATTTAGTAATTCATAAGAAATGAAAAAAGTCAATTGTTGTTAGTTAACTATTAATAGGATGGCACAAAACCAAAGAATAGTTCTTAAAAGTAGAAATTATCCGCTTATTTGGTAATAATGTAATTAAGTCAATTTTCGTTAAATAGTTTATAATAATCGACGGTTGAACCAGCTCCGAGATTGAATTAAAAATTTCAGTTCCTAATACACCGATTTATTGAACAGCTGATAATAGAAAAATTATTTAGACACCGTAATCCACGATTCCGATATTGCTCGCAAGAGATACAATTTTAAACCGATCTAAATTTCTAGCCGCGATCTTGACGAAAGGTACATTGTTGTCATTGTTTTTTATAAATTGATATTTCTTTTTTTTTTTTTCATCGCTCGAGACTTTAATTCATGCTATTGGAAACCGTTTTATTTTTATTTATTTTTAATTAATATTATTCCGTGTTGAGTTAAGAATTAAATTTTGTTTTGATTAAGAATTACTTCTTGTTTGAAAATACTGTTTTTTTTTGGAATTTCATTTTAGTTTATTTAAGGCTTTAACAGTAAAATAATTTATTTTTCATTTCATCGTAAATATAGTCGTATAGTTAATTTTTCCTACTACCGTAAATTTTCGTGGGAAAATCGTAAATTTCATTTTAGTTTATTTAAAGCTCTAACCAATAAATAATTGGTCGGAACTGTTTGAGAATTGTTTAATATTTTGATTTGTTATCTTAATAGAATTGCGACGAGGCATTTTCTTTCATTTTATACTCCAAACCGCAAATTTAAAAAGCGCTTAAATAGTATCATTCCCCTGTCTAAAGTGGCTCGTAATTACGATCACTTCATTCAGAGATAATGTGCTATCCCGGTTATTAGTTTATTTTACGTCTAAAACACTCATTTGCGTAAATCTCCGTTATTTTAAGAGAGCTTAAATAGTATCAGTCCCCTGTCTGAAGCGGCTCGTGATTATGGTCACTTCATTCAGAGATAATGTGCTATCCCGGTTACTAGTTTATTTTACGTCTGAAACACTCATTTGCGTATGTCTCCGTTATTTTAAGAGAACTTAAATAGTATAATTCCCCTGTCTGAAGCGACTTACAATCTCTTCATTCAGAGGTAATGTGTTATCCTGGTTATTAGTTTATTTTACGCCAGTCTTCGTTATTTTAAGTGAACTTAAATAGTATCATTCCCCTGTCTGAAGGGGCTCGTGATTACGATCACGATCACATTCAGAAATAATGTACTATCCCGATTATTATTTTATTTTACGTCTGAAACACTCATTTGCGTAAGTCTTCGTTATTTTAAGAAAGCTTGAATAGTATCAGTCCCCTGTCTGAAGCGGCTCGTGATTATGGTCACTTCACTCACAGATAATGTGATATCCCGGTTACTAGTTTATTTTACGTCTGAAACACTCATTTGCGTATGTCTCCGTTATTTTAAGAGAACTTAAATAGTATAATTCCCCTGTCTGAAGCGACTCACGATCTCTTCATTCAGAGATAATGTGTTATTCTGGTTATTAGTTTATTTTACGTAAGTCTCCGTTATTTTAAGTGAACTTAAATAGTATCATTCCCTGTCTAAAGCGGCTCGTGATTACGATCACTTCATTCAGAGATAATGTGCTATCCTGGTTGTTAGTTGGTTTTACTTTCCAACTACTAGTTTGAGTAAACTTCTTATAGTCCCGGTTCCAGCCCTGAAATTAGTACTATCCCGAACCTGTCTCCTCACATTCTCTGCAACCGTATATTTAATTTTGCTGTGCCGAAATATTCAATTACATTTGATTGTAAATAACGATTGGACAATTCAACAGTTGATTTTTCCTACGACCGTAAATATTATTTTCTGTAGAAAAATAGTAAATTTAATTTTTAGTTTGTTTAACGATTAAACTGTTAAATAGTTAATTTTTTCTTCGTCCGTAAAAATAGTCCAATAGTAAATTTTTCCTACGACTGAATTAATATTTATCCTGAACGAAATAACAAGTTATATTTTTAGCTTAACAACTGAATGGATAGTTCAATAATAAACTTTTGCTGCGACCGTAATTACTACAATTATTTATTTAATTTTTTGAAGTCTGATTGAGGTTATTCGGAAGTAATTTTCCGGCCGTTTTGTTTGTTTATTTTTGTTCAGGGTTTGTACATATTGCCGTGAGGGTGGGCGTTGAAATACCCTAATTTATTCTTTTTTATATTGTAAATAGTTTGAAACAATATATGTGTCAAAGTTAACTTGCCGTATTACTGGTTACTAATTCCATACTTTAATTCCATTTTGTATTTCAGCTAGTGATAAATTCTGTACCAGCTCAAGCGACGATTAAAGCCCGTTACTTGTGGCCTACTATTACCTGTGTCTAAGTGACCTTTAACCCCTGGAATTTTTTATCTCCATCTGTAGCTACCCGAGTACTTTCGACGCAGCTTCGATAGTTTGTGGGGTAAACCATTACCAAAAATCTGGCGCTCGAGAACCGCCCGTAACCAGCGCCATTAGTAACGGACAATTTTCTCACAGGCGAGAAAACCCCTTACAATAATGAAAGATCTACGCGTCAGGTTGCTAAAATAGTCAATGAAAGGTATCATGATTGAGCACCAATTTCTTACAATACCGTTTCTTAAATCAACAGATTGTTCGCAAGTACTGGAGCGGTTTTCAAGACAAGACCAAGAAGGTACAATTTAAATTAAATGCACTATCCAGACGACGAACGTATCTTAGCAGAATGTAGAAACAATCCATATCGTAGTAAGCAGTTACGAGGATACTGAATTTAGTGATAAACAAAATATAGAGGTGTTTGAAACGTAATAAGATTAGGGCATTTAAATCAAAATTTCTACATAATCTATTAAACGGTAATTTTGAACGGCGGTTTGAATTTTGCTTGTGGTTGCAAGGAAAGTATCTTAACGACAGACATTTTCTAAAGAAAATAGTGTTTTTTGACGAGGCAACGTTTAAGTCAAACGGTGTGGTATCTAGTCAAAATTGTAGGTTTTCGGCAACCAAAAATCCGAATTGGGTAATAAATTTTAAAAACCAATACAGTGAAAAAGTTATTGTGTGTTGTGGAATATTTAACTAACCAATTGTTGGACCTCGTTTTCTAGATATCTCAAACAGAAAAAATTTTCTACATTTTTTACACAATGATTTTTATTAATTTTTCATGGAATTTCCTTTAGCAACTTTTTAAATGCAGCTTTCCCTATGAAGTGGATAGGTAGAAATTCTCCTTTTAAATCATGGATACAGCTGTGGGAGCGCTTAAATAAAGTGTATGCAACTCGGCCGCGTAATAGGGAGCAGCTTTGCATTAGAGTTAGGCAAGCGTGTCAGGAAGTTACTCCTCAAACTTTAAGAAAAGCGATTGTACGTTTAAGAAGAATTGTTCAAAAGTATATTGTTTTAGAAGCTAGTTATGTTGATAAAACAAGAATCTAAAATAATATAATTCGTAATTTTGTTACCACAGTTACAAATAAAGAACTTATTAAATAGTGACTTGAAATTTTTTTTCTGATAAAATTAACTCTTGTTTTTAAAAATATGAATTAAGGCATTTTTTAAGATGCTTATTCTAAATCTGATAGAAAAAGCCCCAATATCTATTTTACAAAAATAAAGCCTTTTTTACCCCCCAACACCGAACGCCAATGGTAAATAAAAATATTCACTATGCCAAATACTTTAAGTACTACCAAAATTTGAAGAAAATCACGGAGATATTAGGGTGTACTCATGAAAAGCAGGACACACTGTAAAAAAATGTTTCGAGTTAGAAGTATGTGGAAAATGTATATATTCAGTTTATCCTCTAAAAATTTACATAGGTGCTACAATAGGTTGTACAAAATAACCGAAAAATGCCTGTAATAACAAGAAAGTCATGTGTTGGACACATCAGATTTTTTTTCTTAATAACGTATAATAATTTTTAAAATTTGTTGATTTTGTTAGTGGGTTTTAGAAAAATATACTGTACAACTCGAGTGGATTGTCCTTATCCATTCTTATTGCACAAACTACTTAATTAAGAAGAAAAAAACGTTGTATTAAAATAGACATTTATTTATGAATGAACTGTGCGATTCTCTTCTATTTAATAATTTTTATTTTTGCAAGTAATTTTGGAAATTTACAAAAATTGAACACACCCAAATAAATATTTAAAAATTTATAAATCAATATCATATGAATATAAACAAGTTTCGCCATTGTCCACCCTAACGGGATATCGGTGTCTTAATCGCTTTCAATAGATCAGATATCGTTTCGATAATACAAACAAAGCAAAATTGATTTACGATGTATAAATAGATACCAATGACGCCCCAACAGATAAATGTTGAGCAAAACATGGAAATCGATTATTGCCGTAAATTTCTTGCACCAATTAGTTTATTGAATTAATGTCGAACTGCATTCCAATGTTATTAGATTAGTAATAATGATTTCAGAGATACCATACTGAATACTAATACTCACCTCTTATAATTTAATTGAATCTCTCATTTCCAAATGTATGTGATAATATTGTTATTCTGTGTAGGGTGTATTAGCATAATGAATGGGAATAAGAATTAACTAAGTAGTATTTAAAACTATAATATTAAATAGGGTTGGATTTACAATAATTTTGTCTTGCAAAAGTATTTTCTAAAATTATCAGTTAACTCTTTAAGACCTAAAAACATTGTAGTGCTATAATGAGTCACCTGGAAACATAAAATTACGTTTGAGTTATCTAAACGTTTTCTCGAAAGACAACACTTGACAGGTGATAACTTTCGAAAATTGATGGCAAATGAAATAGGATCATATTGTCATGGGAATGCCTAAGCCGTCCCTGTAGAACGTAACCTTCAACCTGCCACTCGAATCATGGTCGAAACACCTCTAGCCCAATCGGAATAGGTGAAGAACAGGCTTGAGATTCTGAAAAATTCGAAGCAGCAATTTTCCTTCGGAATTCGTTGGAGGGGGTCTGTGGTAGTCTAAATTCAAAAAGTTGGGATTCCAAAGTTGTCGTTACCTCCGCCAGCTTGATTTAAAGGGTTATTTTTTGTATCTTAAATAACTCATTTATTTTCAATTTTACACGGAAAATAGTTTTTACAAAAGTTATTTAAAATTAAATTTCCTACAATTCTGCTTTTTTTTTGTACGATCGATTTTTTTCGATTTATACCCGAAAAGAGGGGGTGAATTTTTGGTTATAGAATAACTCGTTTATTTTCAATTTTACGAGAAAAATTGTTATAAACAAAGTTGTTTAAAATTAAATTTCCTACAATTTTGTTTTTTTTTGTACGCTCGATTTTTTTGTATTTATCCCTGAGAAGAGTAGGGGTAAACATTTTTGAAAATCAGCAAAAAAAAAACAAACAGAAAAAATAATGGTACAACATCAATAATAAACGTGACAATACAATACTTAGGTTCACCCCCACTCTTCTCAGGGATAAATACAAAAAAATCGATCGTACAAAAAAACAGAATTGTAGGAAATTTAATTTTAAAAAACTTTGTTTATAACAATTTTTCTCGTAAAATTGAAAATAAACGAGTTATTCTATAACCAAAAATTCACCCCCTCTTTTCTGGTATAAATCGAAAAAAATCGATCGTACAAAAAAAAAGCAGAATTGTAGGAAATTTAATTTTAAACAAGTTTGTTTATAACAATTTTTCTCGTAAAATTGAAAATAAACGAGTTATTCTATAACCAAAAATTCACCCCCTCTTTTCGGGTATAAATCGAAAAAAATCGATCGTACAAAAAAAGCAGAATTGTAGGAAATTTAATTTTAAATAACTTTTGTAAAAACTATTTTCCGTGTAAAATTGAAAATAAATGAGTTATTCAAGATACAAAAAATAACCCTTTAAATCAAGATGGCGGAGGTAACGACAACTTTGGAATCCCAACTTTTTGAATTTATACTACCAGAGACCCCCTCCAACGAATTCCGAAGGAAAATTGCTGCTTCGAATTTTTCAGAATCTAAAATACTAATCCGATTGGGCTACTCTGAGGTATAGAGACAAACGCTTTGTATCTCAAAACTTCCAGAACAAGCGGTATGTGACTTTAAGTCACAGAGATAGAATTCTAGGACATCGTCTAGACACTTCTCGTACAGACAAGTTAGTTAAGAATAAAGTATTGGACTGAAAATATAAATTGTAATAAATAAATTAAAATTGTGAGTTAGTACCTAAGTATTATATAAATTAATTAGTACGTCATAAATAAATTGTAATTGCGTCGTGAATTAGAAGATCGTAATCTGAAGACGACAGGGAAGAAAGCAGAGCTGGCTGAGCGGCTTAAAAAAGCAATGGAAAGCAAAGGTTTGGATCCGAAGACACTTCTATTTTTGGATGATGCTTCTTCTATAATTTCTTCAATTTCTTCCAATATTTTCAATGGAAACTGAAATTACTGCTGATGTTTTTTTTATAAAAAATGATATTTCCTCCTTAAAAAGTAAAGTTTCTTTTGACATTTCTTCATTAGAAACTAAAGTTTCTTCCGACATTTCCTCTTTAGAAAATAAAGTTTCTTCTGATATTTCTTCTTTAGAAGAAAAGGTGGCTTCTGATATGTCTTCCGTGAAAAACAAAATCTTATTTTTAGAAACTAAAGTTTCTTCTGATATATCTCCTGACTTGGAAAACAAATTAACGTCTTCTCTGAAAAATGAAATTCCTGCTGATGTGGAAAATAAGATGACTTCTGTTGAGAAGAAAATAATGTCTTCCGTTGAGGGGAAAATAAAAAAATGGGAAAGAGATAGAAGAACTGGAACATTCAGAACTAGTCAAAGACGGTGAAATAAAGTGTTATGAGGTGTCGAAGTTAAAATTGGAAGGAGCTGTAAACTCTGCTTGTGTTAAATCCCCAACCTTCGACGGAAAGATGTCATGGACCAAAGAATTCGAGAATTACAAGGGCAAACAAATGGTCTGAGAGAGAAAAGGCAGTAAATCTGACAGTCACCCTTCCAGGACACGCTTTAGATGTTTTTCAGACAATACTTGTGGATGAGACAGATGATTTTGAACAACTGAAAAAAAAACTCAACATACGATATGGCCACGACCACTTGGAGCAGGTATACTGATTACAATTGAAGAATTGCAAACAGAAACGTGACGAGAGCCTTCAAGAATTCGAATTAGATATTGCGAAGATGGTGTGATTGGCCTACCCATTAGCTCCGGAATACATGATTGAATGTTTGGCTATTCAAGCATTTGTAGATGTCTTATCCGCTGCTCTTGAATATAAAGCGGCTACGTTGGCTTCTGGTGGATACAGTAAAGTAAGGACTGTAAAAAAAGAATAACAGAAAAATAAATTGGACCAATTGTTTCGCATGATAAAAACACTTATTGCGAAGCAACCGAAGACTATTAGGTGCTGGAATTGCGGTGAAATTGGAAATGTAAGCAATTTGCGCAAACACCCAAAGAACACTACGAATCGAAAAACCGTGCCGGTGGCTTTACAGGAAGGAACGGTGTTGCCTGAAAGTAGTGAAACCCTAAGAGTAACGCGGTTGCAAGGAATTGTAGAGAAAGCAACGTTTGTCATGGTGGAACCTTCGAAGCGCAATGAAGATGTTTGTCAAGAAACTCTGATTGAAAAAGGGTTGGCCACATCTGCTAAAGAAGTTACAGTACGTAAAAAAAAGTTCCTATAACTTACCTGTTTTAGACATGTTTATTGACTTTCACAAAAAAAATGTTCAATAATTAAAAAAAATATTAAATCAATCCAAAATACACTAATACAACACACAATGTTACAGGTTCAAAAGCAAAGAGGAAAATAAGCTTTAGTACGTTTTGGCTTGTATAAATACAAAATGATAATCCTTTACGGCATACCGACAAAATGCCATTATACCTACTTTGATATTAACGAAATAAAAAACTTTCTTGTGACACGTGCCGGTGTAGGATATATACCGGGTGTCCTATAGGATTCTGGCCAGCTATTGTCTAAATGATTTAATAACATCAAATCAACCTTTGCCAAACCACCCCCTAGAAACCATCCCTAGCCGAGCGGCTAGCGTGAGATTAGTGTACATCCGCGTTCTCGCAACAGTTAAACCGTGATATCTCCAGTCACGTCGTGGATGATTGTCGGCTGGGACGATTACCATAGGCCATGCCACCATGTGATTAAGTCAACATCGACGATGTGAAATTAATAACGGTGAATGAGTAAGTAATTGATAAAGGAGTGGGACGTTCAAATGGTGGTACAAGAAACTGCAAGCTGCAGTGACACCACGCTACAAATAGATTAAGGTAATACTACGGAGGGTCCAATGGGTGTAAAATAAAATAAAACCATTCCTAGCATTCATTTTTCAATTTCAAGCTCACGTTTTTTTGTTATTATGATCAAATTTATCCCCCTCACTTCAGTCATATATCATATTGCTTTTTTTAGGTTGTATTTATATGGTCAAAATGGTTGACTTAACAATGGAAATATTTTACTATGTAATACAGGTTAAGTGAGTCTGTTATTTACAATTTTGATCAATACGTTGTATAATATCGTTGATATGAAGCGAAAAATGTATCACATTAAAAAAAAGTGTGGTGGCGTGGTTTGAAATATAAATGCTAATGGTGGTTTCTAGCGAGTAGTTTTATAAGAGGTTGATTTGGATTCATCAGGTAAAACACTTTTATCCCTTTTAACAGTTATCCATTAACATATGGGAGACCTGGTATATACATTAATGTATTTTAGTATACTATTGTTTAAATTTAGTATTCTGTGTGATTTGTGTTGTTCCTTTAGCGGTTTGTTTCATGACATGCCGAAAACAAAAAACATATTTTTTGTTGAAGAAAATTGTATCCTCAGTTTCAAAGCGGTAATGCCATATAGGTATACCGCCGACAACAAAAAAACTTTAAAACGGCCGCCAAAATTGGTTTGAACTATCCCGCAATCGCCGCCAAGTGTGGCTCGAATTTAGTTAGTCATATAAGAATTTTGTTAAAAAGAGATAAATAGATAAAATGATCTAGCACATAAGTTGTATTAAACAATAAGACAAATATAAGGGAATACCGCAAATGCAAAAAAGGTAGGCCACTGCTTGAAGTACTCGAAAAAAATTGGTGTGCAAAACGAATTGTTAGCGGGAAGTCAACTAACTAAAAACAACAAATCGACCTCTTTGATTTACCGCCCATAGACGGAGATATATTGTTTTACTTAAAATGTTATTCGTATATTATTCATCATTGAGTCAAAAAAATATTTGATTTCAAATCTTTTTTTCCGTATTGAATAATGATTTTTTATTTCACTTATTAATTAATATAATTAATCTTAGAAATTGAAATGTTTGTTGAATATGTTTTTTTTGCAATGAGCCTATCCGACATTTATTCTTAGTAAGTATTTAATAAAAATTTTCTTCTAATTTGTGTTACAAAGTAACATTTTTTGTAATCTAAAGTGTCCAAATAATCCATACCTACTTTAAGTAACTAGTTACATAAATTAAACTGGTTGTCATAATTATGTTCATTATTGAAAAAGAAAATGAAAAAAGGAAACATGTATTTAAATTAATATATGTATAGGTACGTCTATTGCCTTTAAAAGTATATATGGGAAGAACGAAGATTGGTTATATAAAAAATAATTTGGACAATGTGCTAAGGTACGATTAGTAATAATACTAGTTCATTCGCTATTTTAAAAAGTCATCCTAAACCTGAACAAAATAATCGAAACACTGTTTCACTCAATACATGAGAAAAAAATTAAAATATCCCTAATTATGTACTATGCAAAATAACCCATTTTCTTGATAAGAAAAAAGAAAACTGTTTGTGATGATAAATATTTAAATATTTTAAAAGTATCAGATTGGTGTGAAGTTGACTATTATTTCCAAATATTCATTTTCTAATATCTTTGATTGGAAGTACAAAAAATTATCGGTTAGTCATTTTTTTCCAAACAATTCAATAAATATAAAAAATTTAAACAAACTAACCAATATTTAAATAATAAACAGACATCAAGACGCCACTGGCTCTTCCTAATTTCTTCTGCTTCTACATGTTGTAAGCGACCAGCTCGTCTATACCGGTTAATCTTAGCAAAGTATAGAAAGATAATGAATAATTGGAATACTGTATATTTCGTACAGAGTTAGATCATGTTATTTTTGTGGTATACTAATAATGTCAACAAGCATCGTATAATCAATACGCCCAGTAGTCACTTCTTTTTAAAAATATATTGAGATAGAAATTTTATAGTAATTTTTTTTGTAGCATCTTCAAAATATCCTATTAATATTATCATGTTAAACCTAATGCTTGTCGTAATTAAAAAATACACCAGTCCTTTACATTGGCCTGACATATAGTGCTAAAGTTAAGCCTCAATCCCCTTCCATTTCTAAATTCCGTTATTTTTAAAACAATATTTTTATAAAATATTTTTGTGCCAATACTATTTCTATTCCTACGAAAAAATAAGATATCGGGATTTATAATATGTATCGGCATCACTGCAATATATCTGGTGTCCAAAAAATGCGTTCATCTGCGAGGCAGTGGCAGAAGCTTCCATACAAATTAGGGAAAATAGTTTTGAGAACGTTTTTAGTTTATCGCTGTTATGACGGGTTTGAATGTAAGATGTGTAACGGTCCCCGATCGCCGAGGAGGTCGTATTAAACTGCCGCCTTAAAGAGGTATTATCCGGTTATACTCATAATTTTACTGTGGTTTACCGAGACTATATAATCATATATTCTTAGACTCATGAGAACCGTAAGAAACAGCTAGTCTCAATTTTTGAAAGACTAACGTTACATAACCTCAAAATATCGCTAGAAAAATGCAAATTCGTGGCCGTGACCGTTCCATAAATGGAGAGCCCCCAAACTGATTGTTTATCCCAAATTCAAGTAACACACTTCACAAAATCCTTGGGAATTGCCTAGCATTAATATCATGGGGCCTTATCAAAGGAGTAGGAGACATTTTTTCACGATGTGTTGAAGCTAAAGCCGGCATAGGTATTCTGCTACGAATAGGGTTATCAAATTTCTCGATTTGGCTATCCAAATCTATAATATCGGAAAACGGCTCGCAATATGCCTCAAAACTTTGGGAAGAATATTGTTCTAAGCATAAAATCTCTCATGGTACATCTGCTATATTATTATACTTAGGTCTTGCAGTAACGCCGACAATGGTCGTTCACCTGCTAAAGTTCTAATATGTTTTGATCCTCATCCACTAGGTAACTAGATACACCCGAAGAGCCTAGTTTGTATTAGCAACCACGGCCAAGTAATAGAATAAAAACACAAAAAAGAGTCACACCTCCCATATGTAAAGTCATGGTAAGAAAAATCAGACCTGCAGCCGTAGATGCATTTTACTTCATGCAAAAAGACGAACACTTGGATGACATCTACATCCTTGAGTGTGATCGCTACGCTTTGAAATTTCATCTGGACGATATGAGACCAGCACCACCATTCATGGAATCGACGTCTTCTAAAGAAGACAATAGTAATGAAATTTGTAGTTTTTCAAATTCATCTGACAAACTTAGTTAATCTTTTATGCCACCAACTACCGACGAAGACATCCTCATTCTTAAAATGGTTCGTTTAACTCCTAACTCTGACATTTCATCTAAAGACGAATCATACTAAGTAAGTAATCAGTGATACTTAATGATCATTCCTTGTCAGAAGGACGAGGTGAATACAAATGTTTTCCAATGTACTACTTAATTTCTCTAAACCCTAAACACACATTTACCTTGCCACGTTCTTTGATCAGATGGACAAACTGACTGACATTTTTTTAAGATTACTAATCAAGTCATATGGAACTGACACCTTACAACCGACATACTCATCTGTGTCAGACGGATGAACTGATAATAGTGGTTATTTATTGACGGATAAAATCTTACTTCCTATACTATATTCACATTTTAAATACGCCCGCTGTTAACAGAATCACGTGAACACCTAAACAGAACAGGGCCGCATTAAGCTCGTGAACCACGCGAAAAAAAAAATTTTGAATTTGTATTTTAATATTATTAAATCTTAAAATATGTATTGTACAAAATCGGGACCAGGACTGGACTGGGTGAACATTTTAATATGTATGCTATATTTTTTTAATTAGAAGCCATAACAACTTACTTTCGTACATTTAAGGGGTACTTTTTAAAATGAACTTTTTTAGAAAGCTTTTTAGGACTATAGCTACTGACTTACTTAAATGTATTATTCTGACTCTAATTCTGACATGCTTGAGCTATTACTGTCACCAACTGCTATTACAATTGGTTCAATTTAAACCTCCATGATATTGTCTAGTTCCCACATTTTTGGTTCTACCTTTTGACGTACATGTTCAATACAGCGCTGCCATTTCTATGGAGAAATTAATAATACCGCCTCGTCAAAAAGAATTTTCATGTCGGCAAATTTAAAAGTTACATTTCTGTCGGCCACGAAATTCTTCATATCTGCCCAAATTAATTCTATTGGGTTCAACTCACAGTGGTACGGTGAAAAGTGCAATACTGTTTTATTATGTTATTTAGCCATTTCGTCTATTATTAATTTGTCATACTACTTTTTGTGCTGTTTAACAAGGGCAAGCAGTTTTATTTTAAGCATTTGATCATCGAAGTGTATATTCTTTGACAGTAACCAGTTCTGAATTTCTGCTTTCCTAGATGCCGTTGTAGGTATTTTCTCCACTTTTCTCGAATGATAGGATGCGTTGTCCAATACTATGACACAATTGGCTTCTAACTTGGGTAATGAAAACCAGTTTTAAAATGACTGTCCAGTCATTTCATCGTGGTAATCACCAGACTTGTTGGATTCAAATGCCCATAATAATGCATCCTGCACAAATCCGTCTTCGCTGCAGATATAACATAAAATAGGTCTTTTTCCTTTTCCTGCAATTTATTTTAGTTTACGCATCAGTAGCTTTTATTTTTAAACAAAAATATTGAAAACAACACTTGTACATATTCTTAAAAAGTTGTAAATGCGATTTTCTTTATTTACAATAATAATATTATATATATATATATATATATATATATATATATATATAATTTAACCAGTAATTTGTGGGTAATGCAGCAAATGAAAGTTTACTTTTTTAAGTTTATTCCAAGCTTTCGGAAATGTTTATTTCCATCATCAGGGAGAATCTTAATTAAGGTTGTTCATTATGGTGGTATTATTCATTTTAGTGTAAATATACAATGGACAAGCTGAATCAATTACAAAATAATATACACAAACAATAATTACGATACTTTAAAACTAAAAAAATATAAATACACCTACATACGCTGTAAAATAAAAAGATGTGACTTTAACTATTTTAAAATTTCAATTTTTGTTTGTTTTTGTCCACCATGTTCTTAAAATTGTTTGTCGACACTAGAAGATGGAAAAAGCGTTTTCAGAAGCATATTATTATATGTTGTGACTATGAAATAAAAAATAAATACTTTTGAATACATATAAAAAAATTTTTTCTTGGTTTTGCTTCTATATGTGTATGGAATCGCATCCTTCATATATCATGGCAGTAGCCCAATACTGCAGTTGCCTCCTCTTCGTGACATAATCGAAAAAAGGTGTCTTTTGCCAGTGCGAAGTTGTACATATTATGTCTTTTAAAACTTACAATGCCATGTTTATAGGACAAGTATTTTAGTACTTCTCCTATTCTTACTCAGTTTTGACGATGGCGCTTTTATTTTCTGACCTGCCTCTAACTTGGCGTTCCTGAGATTCATTGAACACCTGCTGCTTTGCGCATGATCTGATGGCGTTTTTGTAACACCACAAATGAGTGCTGAGCCCAGAAGCAACTTTTAGGCTACTTCTCGACCTTGTGCCCTCTGTGGCCTGGCACCTAGGGTAAGGTTAGTCTGTTTTAAGGATACCAAACAGTGCTTCATAGTATGTGAAAATACTTAATACCTCTTTTGCACAGTGTGTATTGTTGCTATTATTACCTGAAATATTGTCGCATGTTTACCTAGTTTCAGTGAGACAATTTTTTTTTTATTGGTTTTGCAGCCATATGTATTGCAGGTGATTTGTGCGTGAATATAAACGCCTCCATTCCATGCTTCCCTGTTGGCTCCAAAATTTAAATGTTTATTTGATACTTTAGCCACTTTCACTTAATTATATATTTACCTTGAAATTAAACTGAACGTTTGTTTTAAGCTGTGTACAGACCGCGCCAATGAATGAAAACTAACATAATTGTCTTTTGGTTACCAAACATTCGTTGGCCATCGATAATACGTTGTTGTTTAATTAAAAGTTAGTTAGTATTTGACTACAATTGGTTTTACAATGCTTTGACAAATTATGTGCAGTTATTCAGAGAGATTAATAGGTCAAAAAACCTTTTAAATGCACAGCTAAAAATATTAAAACTGTTCGGATGTTACCGATGAAAATTCAGAAATATCGATTTCAACAAAATTTAAAAATAAATAAAATTTAAAACCATGGCAGCTTTAAAGAGTTAATGAAATGACCTTTCAAATGAAGTATCACAGGCCCCTACTTCCAATTTGAGAATATAGGGGGTTAAAGATGTCATCTGAAGAGGATTAAATTTAGGGATGCCATTTTTACGTCGCAACATGTCATTTTAGAATTAGAAATTGACACGTCTTAAGATTTTTTTTAGAAAAACGCATAATAATGGAGCTATTGGATTTATTCCATTTGGATGTTCCACGCCTTATTTAGTAAGTGTAATGCCAGTTAGCATTGCTTTGTTAGATACAAGTTTTTTAACTTTTTGTAAGTATATTTTAATTATACATTGTGCATCATTTCCCCTTCTTTGGGAAAAAAGATATCTACATGTACGATATAGTATATATACGACATGTAATATAAGCGGATGAGTTTATAAAAAATGTTAGGCACAAAATTATTCCCAATAAAAAGTTTTGTATTACCTAAAACGTAAAATAAAATCATCAGATATCACATTTTTTAGTCGTATACGGGTTTCGTTAAAAAATAGAAAATTTGCTTGAGAATAAAGTACCTTTATTTTAAACACACCTCGTATACGACGGATAAAATTTAGTATTAGATGTTTGTATTTAAGGTTTGATCATGCACAACTTTCTGCGAAAATTAACTTTTTTCCTAAAATTATTAATAAAAAAGTTTTTATGATTTCAACTTAGGTAGACACACTGTACAGTATGTCTGAAAAAGTTTTACGAAAAAAAGTTATTCTTTATGAAAATCTCTGCTTGCGAAAATAATAATATTCAGGTTGTTACTTTAAAAGGGGGATTTAACCTTGTTGGTTAAATTATCTCCCGATTCCAGGGTTTTCTGTGAAGTGGTTCTGGCACTCAAATTTATATTTTTAATTAAACAAGAGGGTTGTCTCTCTACAGTATTTTATTATCTGCAGCAAATAGATGGAGTTTGTTGTTTATAAGATATTTACAATTAATATTATAGAATAATATATTGTTTACAATAAAATCAAGCCCCGGTCTTCTGTGTGGTATGCATACTATACGTGAAGATTCACAACTAATCTTTTGGACCATACAAAGTAAGTAAACCTATATTATATTTAAAAAGCCAGTTATTAATTTAGATAGCAAATCTATAAGTTTTATATGGATTATATATATTTTGTAGGTTATTGAAGACTACTTCCTATTTAATAAAAAGAACAATCTTAGTTTTCTCTAAGCATTATGGGCTATGGTTATGAGTACGAAAAATATATGAAAATCAATAATAAAGTGGTATATCTTGTATTGCTACTACTTAGCTGCGTTCCAGTGGACTTCGGAGACTCAGGATTTCCTCAAAAGTGCATTCACTGCTTCTTAGCCTAGTGATGTCAGCCTCTATTGGATATACGAAACCTGTACCTACTCAGGAATATTCGTGAGGGTTTCTTCGAGCCCAAAGATGAATTAAGAGGGTGAATAAAGATTGGAGAACAAGACAATCTGATGCGATACGATAAGGTAAGTTATTACACGATAACTTAAGAAAAGAGACCTAAAATAATATTTTACATTTTAACAACCAGAGTAAATTTTAAATAGAATATTTTGAATAAGTTATTTCTATAAGACTCACCTTGGCGTGGCGTGAGGCCTCCAAGTGGCTTCGATAAAGTCGAAGTATTTTAAATTCTAAATCTAAGAATAATTATGAAAATTATATCTACAGTGATGTCATATTTACTAGTTTTCGTAAATATTGAAATATTCACTAAATTTATTCTAGATTTATGTAAAAATCCGCAATAATGCGAGCACGTTCTTCACGAACCAAAATGTGCGTTCTAAAAAGAAAGCTTTTCAAAAAAAGTTCCTTTTTTTTTGTTATTGATCTTAGCCGGTCTTATTAGTCTAAAGGTAAGACTATAGAAAAGATCTGGTTGTAGGTTTACCTGACAAGTTTTAGTTTCCTAATTGACAATTTTTATGTATGAGAAGAAAAGAATAATCATTGAAGTTTAAACCTTTGAAATTCTAAAGGTTATGTTATTGTTATTAATTTATTCAGGGTTTAATATTTATTTTTTTTTTAAGGAAATTTAAGAAGATATAAAAGACCCTATTAGTGAACTAAGAAGAATTATGATGGAAGTAGAATAATTGAAATAAATTGTTATACATTGTACTAGAAGAATATCCCGAATAAAGTTAATAGTTTTACTTTGCCTTTATTTATTTTGTGTCAGCTTATTGGAAAACAGGTAAATTTACTATTTATTTTAAATTATGCCCAGAAAAGATATTCAAATTTAAATTAATTAAATTTTTACAATTAACCCGTAACAAGGTATTTACATTTGACATTGCAAAAGATTAATAGAAATGTTTTGACAACTTCAATTTCAACTTAAATTTTGCAAATTTTAGTTGTTAAACACGTCAACTTTTATCTTATTTAACAATTCAACACATCTTAAATGTTTATTTGCTGATTTGCAATATTTTAGCAATTAACTTAAATCAGTGATAAATAAGTAATACCCAACAAAATAATGTATTTTCTAATGTAATACACAAAAATAAACGAAATAATTTAAAATTTAGGCGGTTCTGACTGACATTTCTCTTATCGAAAGTCAGCCTAGTAAAAGCTTTCGAGAAATAAATAATACATATTAAAGTTTTCGATATTGTATAAAATAAAGGTACTTTACTCTTGTTCAAAATTATATTTTTTGACAAACCTCGTATACGGTTTAAAAAATTGACATCTGACATTTGCGTTTTACTTTACGGGCCATGCAGAAATTTTTATAAAGAATAACTTTTTTTCGTTACAACACAAAAAAAAAGTTTCTCATATGTTGCCAACGTTTTCAGACATACTGTATATTTATTAGCTCTCATAAATTCATAAAACCTGAAAAAGTCAAACGTCAATTTTGTACGCCACTGATTGAGCGATACTTTCTGAATTCCATGTTTTTGAGTTATTTAACAAAATAATTCTTACTTGCATATGTATATGTATTTTTTTAAATATCATGAATAGGTAACTTAAACAATAGTGTTTTTCTTTAAAATAATCCAATTAATTATTTTTAAACGAAATACTATACTGATATTGTTACACCAAACATCACACGAATAATAATTAGAAAAACTCTGGCCCTGGAATTCGAACAAACACCACACCTGAATCCAAAAAATACCAAACTTATACCGCTAAGATCTTCGCTACCAAAACTACACATTACGAAAATACGTATTGAATTTAAACCTTCCCATCACGGCTTATTTCTTATATTTGCCTTGTTTCATAATAACTGTTTCCATGAAACCACCGCGCTGTTGCCAAGTTTCGGGCCTGTAATCGTTGTAAAAATGGAACGAAATATATACGATATACACTTCTAACTCGAGCGCCACCTAGCCGTTTGGTCTCGGAACTAAATCCGTATAAAAATGACCATTTTTGCGACTTTTCAGGCCCAGCTAATATTTCATCCCTGTGATCTATAGACCCCCTCTAGCCCATCTAGCATGGAAAACGTTGTCATGCCCGAAAGTGGGACTGACAACGTAGGTTTTGGAATGAGAACGTCGGTAGTATGTAGCAAAATGGGAATGTGTAAGCGCTAAAGTAAATATATATATATATATATATTTACTTTAGCGCTTACACATTCCCATTTTGCTACATACTACCGACGTTCTCATATATATATATATATATATATATATATATATATATATATATATATATATATATATATATATATATATATATATATATATATATATATATATATATATATATATATATATATATATATATATATATATATATATATATATATATATATTCTACCTACACATCTATTTATTTACCTGCGGCTACTATTAAAAACATTTTAATAATTATTACTTATTACTGGTTAAATTAGGTTAGTGTGTTTTCTTTTGTTTATAATAATAAATACTATTTTCCCACGTAAAAAATAATGCTATGTATAGTTTAGTAGCTGTAGGTAATCGTAGGTAAAGAATAGTACGTAATCGTGTTTTTAAGCAATTATGCACTCACCTAATTACTTTTCCATTTTTCCAATTGTGCATAATATGCTTTTTACAACCCTCAATACGTAATATGCCTATCATTATTTAATAACTGTACTGTATGCTTAGAAAATGATAATATTACCCAAGATTAAGAAAGTAACTGAAAATCACTTAACTGACAGGTTTTTTAACCCTGTTGACACTCCATCCAAAAAGGCTTGTCTGGATGAAGCGATAGAAGTATCTACCCAAACTTTTGATTTTGTACGGCCAGCGTTAATCCAGGTTTCATCCGTGTAATATATTTTTCGGCCTTCATTTCTGAATTTAAGTAATCCCTTCTCCACAGGACAATTTCCTCTCTATCCAGCAGCATACTATTTCTACCCCGAGTTTGACATTTAAAATTAAGTTTTTTTAATAGTTTCCAGAAAGTTGTTCTTTTAAAACTTGGTAAATCTGGATCATCATTAACCTCTTTTAAAACTTTATCATTCCTAAAAGATAATTGATGCACTTTCCGTCTTATTGCATCTTTATCGAAATCTTCTACGGAATCTAAGATTTGCGTGTAGCGCAATTTTCTTTTTGGTTCAGAGAATGTTCTGTTTTGTTTTTACTCCTTAACGATGTTAAACACTGTTTTACAACACAACCCCGTTCTATCTACCACTCTTCTTTCAATTTTATGAACCACAATCTCAGGATTCTGTAGCCTTTCATGTTTATAAACATTGAGGATCATTTCCTTTGTTCGGGAGTCCAAATGTACCTTTTTTGGACGTTTTTTTGGGAGGTGTGAACGGTATGTTTTCACCTTCATCCGCGGTATCCGTGGAGGACATAGTATAGTTTTATCAAATAAAGCAGTCCAGCAAAACGAAATTAATAACAACAATACCAACAACAAACAACAAGAAACAACAACAAACAACACGTACGTTGTGTAATAAAACTAAGCGCTTGCTCAACCAAAACCAAGAATAACACAAAGCTTTACACTCTAAAATAATAACTGTTACTCAGCCAAAGCCAACTGAGCCGAATACAACACTGGTCAAATCGATCTGGCGTTGAAGCACGTTCGTGTTTGACCGCCCAATAGCGTTGCGAGAATTGCGAAACACGTGGCTAGCACGCACTGATCACGCGCTGGTCACTGTTTACATCGGGCGTATTTGAAATGAGAATAGACTTTAGAGAATAACAATACATAATCTCTACTTGTGACAAACGTTTCGTTATACATTGGTAAAAGTGCATACCCAGAAGAATACCGAAAATCAGTAAAATTATTCTAAAAAAAGTGAATATTTAATCTAGTTTCTAATCTTTCCCGTAGTTATTATCTGAAAATGTTAACTATCCTTAGACGGTGATATTCATGAATACTTAGTACTTTTATGTTGAATTTCTTAATGTGCAATTGTTTTGATTGTATATATTGTAATGTTATAATTTGTTTTTAATAACACTACACTTTAAAAAAAAATTACTTTATTATTATTATTATTATAAATATTATATTATAAATATTATAAATACGGAGTGGCCTAAAAGTCTGGAAACGGCCAATTATCTCGTAAATTGCTAATCCTAGTCGTACAAAATTTGAAGTACACCTATTTTGGGATACGAAGATTCCAGATTTGATATTTGCAATGTTGCCAGATTTGCCGTTTCTCTTATATCATTAGTCACTTTGGTTTTTCAAATTTATCACCCTGTATATTAAGTCATTATTGGAATCTCCTATTCAATACGAGTTCAACCATATGTAACACTTATGATTTTATGTAGTCTGGAAGGTCCTAAATAAATAAAACAATCATGGAGAAATGTGGTAGACACATTCTACCATCGATTAGGGTACTGTTAATTCAGAAATGGAGCACTTTAATTTGGAACATTTGATAAAGTAACCATTATGTTAAAAATGTTATATTCTTTTTATTGTTACGTTTTAATGTAGTTGAAAATAGTTTGTATTAAAAAATTTATTGAGACAATTAGGCGGTGCCAGACTTATTTTATTTATTTAAGAGCTTCCAGACTACATAAAATCATAAGTGTTACATATTGTTAAACTCGTATTGAATAGGAGATTCCAATAATGACTGAATACACAGGGTGATGAATTCTAAAAACCAAAGTGACTAATAATTTCAGAGAAACGGCAAATCTGGCAACATTGCAAATATCAAATCTGGAATCACCGTATTCCAAAATAGGTGTACTTCAAAGTTTGTACAATTAGAACCAGCAATTTACGAGATAATTGGCCGTTTCCAGACTTTTGGGCCACTCTGTATATTACAAATTGTTTTCATTACTAAAATATGAAAAAAATTTGTTTTACATGTAACTTTTGCAGTTATTTTATGTTTTATATCCGCCATTTTACGTTTAGTTATTTCTTTTTATTACAGCATTATTGTTCTTAATATGTATTTATTGCTCATGTTATTTTTCTATTTATTACTTTTTGAATTGTAAAACAAACAAAAAACATTTTTTTTTGTTTCTTTGAAGATTGTACTTGTCAATAAAGTCCGAGCTTAGAAAACCGAATGAGCACTCTTTTTCCCGGGGCCATGATGTAGAATTACGTAATCGTAGCCACGACCAATATTTGAATTCGCCACGATTACGATGTAACAGCATTTGCCCAATCAGGTTCCATGCTTCCGCCATGTGCTAGAGTGCTAGACCATTGTGTTTAGGTTCCTGCTGGGCTTCATGCAATAGTTGACTCAGCGGATTGACGATCGACATTTTTTAACACAGAGACTACACCTTTTTTATCAGAGTGCTACTTCAGTTTTAAAAGCTCAAATTACAACAGAATTGTTGTTAATTTGTTTTATATAATTAATTAAATAATAGTCGAGTGTATTGGAGTATCGTTCACGATAACATACTCCTTTTAAAAACAGTATAAACAAAAACGTATACATGCAAATATCTGTAACTAATGACTGTTACTTCACAAAATTGAACTAAAGAGCGTTACCTGGGAATTGAAAGTTATATATACTAATTTTGTATGTACAATTTTTAGATTAAATGTTCTGTCCGAAAACCAATCTTTTAGATACATTTTAATAAAAATATTATATTAGTAATTTTTTGCATAAAGTTATCCTTTCAAGTTTATGAATACAGTCACCAATGTTAGGCTATCATGTCATTACTTTAAATTCTATTTTGTGGGAGGCTGTCCTACTCGAGGCTCAAAATCGACCGAAATAGAGCGCCTGTTCAAAGTTTAAAAGCGTCAGATACAATTTGTAATATGTAATTCTGAGACGCTCAAAACCACTCTTGGGATATTTTGATGCCTCCATTTATGAGTGGCTTCTCTTACAATTTTTATGCAACAGATTGTTCGCAGATGGTGTCTGCCACTTAGGGATTTTCTATTCTGTTTTGTTTGCTTGATAAAATTAATTTTCTTCGTTCTTTGATACTTTACTGACGAGATACATTACTTACATTATTTTAAGTTTTCTGCCATTCATTAAAAAACTAATTTTTAGTGATTTTAAATATATAATTAGAAAGTTGTTATTTAAAATACTTCAGTTGGGTGTGGAATGGGGGGCTGAGGCTTATTTGCTGCCAAGTGTAAGTTCTTCATAAAGGTATTTCAATTCTCCATTCGTATTCTAAAGACAGTTTTAAGAAATTATTATGTGGTCACCAGTGGAACCACTGATCTGTATTATTTTACTGGATAGGATATAGGCTATATTTACCATACTAAAAAATCGTTTCACCAAGGAGACCGGAAGTGCAACAATGCTGGCCGATTTGGGCAAATTATCACAGAACTGAAATTTGGGATAATTTGACATACTTAACCTATAATTTGATTAGTTTTTCTTCTTATTCTTCTTCTATTCCTTTTGCGGGCGATGTCCTTCGGGAAATTTCACCCATAATTTAATTTTTTATGAAAGAAAATATAAAAATGGAAACGTGAAGCATATTGTGTCTTCAGGAATGAACGTTTATTGTTTATTTCATACTCTTTTTACTTTGTTTTCCACAATAAAAACATCTCATCGTAGCTTGTTGACACAATTTAATGACAAATGTGATGACAAATGGAAATAGAGGTTACGTTAAATAACATCCGGTCCGCTATACGATTCTTCTCACCTAATCAAAAAGCATAGAGCTCTGCGATGTTTAGCGTCACCACAACGCATGCGCATTACGAAGTTTTTGGAGAAAGTACAACGAAAATTACACATAAGTATTATTGGATGCCTATATCACCCAAGTAACAGTTTGATATTTTATAAAAGCTGAAAAATGTTTACAGAACAAAATGTATAAAACAGAATATTAGCTAAGAACATTTCCGGAACATTTTTTCAACATGGGCGCAGTATTACAAAACTCTGTGGTTCATTTGTAAATTGTATAAGATTTGTTAAATGCAGTTACCGGACAGTTACTACACATTTACACAGTCTTTAAACAAATGTTTTTTTAAACTTTTATAACTGTTTTATAAATTTTTAATTTTCAGCTTATGTTGCATATCAAAATCAGTGTTAGGTTTTTGAATGTATCTGGTAAAAACAAATTAATTCTAGATTTGTCATAAAAGGTAAATTCAAGGCGGTAATAGTAAAATGGTAGTATGTTAATTATATAGCACATACAATACTACATTTTTAAGCGCATCGAGTTTTGTTCAAATTTCTAATATTTTTTCAGTGTGAAACAAAAATTAATTTTATACATTTCGATTTTTTTTATTAATAAGATTATGTTAATATTACTAAAAATAAAAAATCTTTAATATACATTGGTTTTGTCAAATAAACTAATAAAACCGACAGTAAATTTAGTTTTAAAACTATCTTTGATTTTTGTTAAATATGGCAGCTATTCAAATATTAGGAATTTATTTTAAGATAGAATCATATTTATAAAATAATATTGTAATAAAAACAACAGTGATACAATAATTAAGCTGTATAAGTCATTCCTACATAACAAGTTCTCACCATGGTTTGTTTTATACAAAGATATCTTAGATAATATGATGTCTATGGTTTTATAATAGTTTCAAATTGCTGCATTGTATGACTTAAAATATAACATAACCTTACTAAATCGTTTGCAAGTATTTTAGAATTGAACTGATTAGATTTGTTTCTACAGCTTTATAGAGCAAGCATAATTTATAGTATTGCTAGAATAAGAAAGTTTAATATGGACATCGCCAAAAATATGCCTTTATTTTAGTATTGGGGCATGATTATTCAGAACATAATTATTATCTGGCTAAATGATACTTTTTTAAGCTATTGCATAGCTTTTATCGCGGACTTTGAGCGCGGCGACCGAATCAAGAAATTTCGTAAAGCGTAACGAAAAAAACCTAACACCCCCCACTCTGACCGGCACAGCGGTGCGGCGTTAAACAATATTAACTTCTCATTTATTCAATAAAAAAATATTGAAAAATCGAAAAATCGAAAAATCGAAAAATCGAAAAATCGAAAAATCGAAAAATCGAAAAATCGAAAAATCGAAAAATCGAAAAATCGAAAAATCGAAAAATCGAAAAATCGAAAAATCGAAAAATCGAAAAATCGAAAAATCGAAAAATCGAAAAATCGAAAAATCGAAAAATCGAAAAATCGAAAAATCGAAAAATCGAAAAATCGAAAAATCGAAAAATCGAAAAATCGAAAAATCGAAAAATCGAAAAATCGAAAAATCGAAAAATCGAAAAATCGAAAAATCGAAAAATCGAAAAATCGAAAAATCGAAAAATCGAAAAATCGAAAAATCGAAAAATCGAAAAATCGAAAAATCGAAAAATCAAAAAATCGAAAAATCGAAAAATCGAAAAATCGAAAAATCGAAAAATCGAAAAATCGAAAAATCGAAAAATCGAAAAATCGAAAAATCGAAAAATCGAAAAATCGAAAAATCGAAAAATCGAAAAATCGAAAAATCGAAAAATCGAAAAATCGAAAAATCGAAAAATCGAAAAATCGAAAAATCGAAAAATCGAAAATCGAAAAATCGAAAAATCGAAATCGAAAAATCGAAAAATCGAAAAATCGAAAAATCGAAAAATCGAAAAATCGAAAAATCGAAAAATCGAAAAATCGAAAAATCGAAAAATCGAAAAATCGAAAAATCGAAAAATCGAAAAATTAAAAAATCGAAAATTCAAAAATCGAAAAATCGAAAAATCGAAAAATCGAAAAATCGAAAAATCGAAAAATCGAAAAATCGAAAAATCGAAAAATCGAAAAATCGAAAAATCGAAAAATCGAAAAATCGAAAAATCGAAAAATCGAAAAATCGAAAAATCGAAAAATCGAAAAATCGAAAAATCGAAAAATCGAAAAATCGAAAAATCGAAAAATCGAAAAATCGAAAAATCGAAAAATCGAAAAATCGAAAAATCGAAAAATCGAAAAATCAAAAAATCGAAAAATCGAAAAATCGAAAAATCGAAAAATCGAAAAATCGAAAAATCGAAAAATCGAAAAATCGAAAAATCGAAAAATCGAAAAATCGAAAAATCGAAAAATCGAAAAATCGAAAAATCGAAAAATCGAAAAATCGAAAAATCGAAAAATCGAAAAATCAAAAAATCGAAAAATCAAAAAATCGAAAAATCGAAAAATCGAAAAATCGAAAAATCGAAAAATCGAAAAATCGAAAAATCGAAAAATCGAAACATCGAAAAATCGAAAAATCGAAAAATCTAAAACTCTGCTATTTCTGGAGGCGTACATTCGGAATCACTAGAATTTTTTGCAATTTTACAATAAAATAAAATTTTACAAAATGACTGCTTGACAATTATTACTACAGCCTACTTAATGTAATTTTCTAATTTTTAAACTTTAAACTTACCTGCTGGGTTTAGTATAATTACAATAGCCATAAAGAATAGGTTTTCCTTCACTTTCTTTTAAATGCATTAACCAGTAATCTTTATAACACTTAATTTTAAAGTTTGAATTATCTTGTAGACACTAGTATATATTTGAACACAAATCACAATAAAATTTAAATATTTTCAAACTAATAGACACCTACAAAAAAGTGTATTGTAAACACTTACATAAACATAACCTCAAAAATTCACATTGTCGTATTTTATACCAAACATAACACTATAGAAAAGAAGAAGAAATTATTTTCTTTCCAGAAGTACCTTTATAGAAAATTATTACTAGAAATGTAAGAAACATATTGTTAAGCGAAACCTTTCTTTTGAATGTTTTGCAATCAGAACTATTTCTAAAAATAGTAGTTTATGCAACAAGAGTAGATATGATGACCATATCGCACAGAGACGAAATTTAAGCACGACGCCGTAGGCAGAGTGCTCAATCGTCTGAGTGCGATGGGGACAATCCACTCGAGTTTTACAGAATATTGTTTCTATGACCCACCAACAAAAATTTACAACTAAAAAAATATTTTGGGTAATTAAGATAAAATAACTAATTTTAAAATAATTTTTGACTTTTAATAATCATTAAAATAAAATAAATAAAAAAAAAGACAAAAAGTTTATTTTATTTTTCCCTATCTGAGAATCGATGTGGAACACTAGAATGCTAGCCGCAGGACCACCTATTCTTTTATTTTTGTTGCTTTAATACTCGTAATTAAATTGACTTCACATAGTTTTATTTAAATTAACAAATTCTTTAAAATTATAGACGAAATAAAAACAGAAATGCTATTATTTATCAATTTTACTCCGGAATATCCCATTTTAATGTATGTTTAATCTCAATAACTTAAAAATATACTGACAGTTATTTTGACAGAATTGTCACTTATTTAAAATTTTAAAAATAATAGCAGTCGGTTGATCAAAATATGAACGGTGATTGGTGATTTTATTTTTTTTGCATTGTTCTCACTATCTAGAATGGATATGAAATATATTTGTTTAGTTAAAGGCAATAGCATACTTTTCGTTTTGTAATCTGTGCGTAGATAAGCTAGTATCCAAGTGGGTGTAAACGGCTAAACGTGTATATTATGCTCTAGTTGAGTTCCATTTAAGATATATAGAATTACATTTTGGGGAAATTGTAGCCGTGACTTAGTCAATACTATTTTTGTCTGCAAAAAAGAGCAATACAATTTTTATATAGAGTGGACAATTTCGACACTTTTAGTCAACCTTCTCAAATAAAAGAATAATTCCCCACCAATTACTGTCGATGACATTGCATTGATAAAAAATATAATAGGGACAGCAATACCATATTTGTTGAATAAAAAGACTGCCTTTGACATTATCATTCATTTCTGAAAATGTGGTGGCCTACATATCTGTTTTTTTGCTTAAAACTTAAAAAAAAACATGTTAAATGTTAAAATTGCATAGAGCTGTTATTTTCCTTTGATATTACTGAGAGGAAAAACATTGCGCTCTTCAATATATTGTTACGCTGGTTTTTGGTAACACAATTTATTTCGACTGAACTTTACAATAACTATAATTCAACTTTGACAATAACTTTACAACTGTTAACATTCATGTATAACGTCTATCATAAAACTAAAACTCTGACGTGATATAGCTTATATAGCTCTCTTGACCTTCTCGAACCTTCTCGACCTGTCATCTAGAATGTTCTTGACGGGTGATAACATTTCTGGAAATTTCTGGAATTTTCTTTTACTTGTACTTTTACTTATGACAACCGCAGCACACTGTAGAGCGATGAGTAACATTTCACTTCTTTTTCTATCTGTACATTTCCTATGATAGCCTCAGGCTACTGCAGGGTGCTGCCTAACAATATACATAAATCGTGGACGTTTGATAGCACCATCAATAATTTTAATAAAAATATTCACTGTTTTCAAGAAAAAAATACGTCAAACCTTGTCCCTTACTAATAACATGATACCTTCGGAATCAAATTT
>OV651821.1:57320055-57322555 GCA_927349885.1 Psylliodes chrysocephalus
AAAAATTCTTCTCCAAACGTAAGTAACAGATATATTTTATAAAATATAAAAATAACCCTCTATAAAGTACCCCCCCAGATGTTCCGACTCTGTCCAAAATCAAATCAGTTCACCTGAGGTTAGAATAAAGCAAAAATTTATTGTGTTTTTCCTTATCCGTTTTTAATTTTCTTTAAAATTCAAAATTTATACTTTTCTTCAAATATCTCGAATACGGTCCATTTTAGAGAAATTATATATAAAATAAAAATTATAGAGAAATATATCACAACCAACTTTTATTTTTGCAATTTTCACAAAAATTTTATTTTTTTACATTTTCTCAAATTTCTCGAATATGGACCATTTTATGAAAAGTTTGCTTCTGGAATTTGCAATAAAACGCTCAAATTAATAACATCGTTTAAAATTTATATTTTAAATTAAAGTACAAATATGGTGGTTAGTCATGAAAAATAATATCGGGCAAGTGACCTCCTCTTGACCTTTGGCAGGATATCATTCCCTAAAACTTTTTCGATATTTCACCAATTTCAGTAATAATGTTACCCTTAAGGTTCTGTATGGTTTGAGGATTATCAGCGTAAACTTTTTCCTTTATGAAACCCTACAGGAAGAAATCCAAAGAATAACAAGACCTAGGTAGCTAATTAATGATTCCTCTCCGTTAAATTATTCGGTCTTGAAATTCCTTATGGTTTTTTTTTTAACCGTTTCTGCAACACTTTTTTCATATTTATATTAGGTTTTCATTAAGAAGACGCTTTGTTCAACCATATATCGCTCCATAACTAAACACCGCAATATTTTTACATCACAACCTTCATCTGTCACGCGACAAATAAATAGAACCAATGCCAGTGGAGAAATATTTTTTAAGAAGCAACCTCAAACACCCATTATATCAGTAGGATAAATTAGAATTTAAAAAACTGTTATTATTTAGTATCTTTTACGTACATATCTGACAGTAATTTGAATAGTAATTGAACAGTATTATTTACCATCGAGTCTTCATTAAATTATTCTAATTTATTTATAAAATATCGTTATAAAAGAAAATCTGTATTCTCAAATTATTCAATTCTGTTTTTCCGCATCTTCGGCTTTTCTCGCAGCCATCGACACTTTATTTTCGGTAATTCGCAGACTGGTGCGAATTTCAACGTTTCGGTCGTAAGTAATTTCGCTAAGATATATCGAGACAATTTGAATAATTTGTTTTGTCCCGATCGTACTGCCTACGCGATATTGCTAGCTTAGGAGTGCTTAAAACTGCATTAATGTACGTTACGCTTTACGTAGCTCCAGTGTTGGCTCTTAAGGCATCATGATTTGCTTTATCGAATTGTACGTTACAAAAATAATATGTTAACGACATACATTTTTCTAAAGTAAGCCATGACCGAAAATTTGACGTATTTTATTTTATAAAATTTAACCACAATAAAAAAGTTCTTATTTAAATTAAAATAGTAGTGTTCTAATTTATTCCCTAATACACGGGAGTATTAAAACAATTGCTTTATAAGCCTACAGGGTGTTTCATAAGGAAAGGTATATATTTTAACCAAAGGTTCAGGACCTCAAAACATGGACATTATTCTAAACAACACTGGGCCAAATGCTATATACTTCTAAAATATAGATAAAATTTATTTTTCGTCCTTCATGCAACATTCCCGCCACTATTTAATGTATTGACTCGAAACTTAGCATGGCTGCATTTAGAGGCAAGCAAATCATAAACGTGTTATTAACTCTGATACCGGACAGAAATAGCGCTACCTACATTTTTTTAATGCGTTTTCTCGTCTCAGAGAAAATAATCTGTAACTCCGACCCCTTCAGTCAGAAAATTACTCGTGTCAGCTTAATTAAGGTGGGTTTCTCCATATGCTTCTAATGTCGCGTTAAAAGGTTTCGAGTAGCTTCAGAGGTAAGGAAATTCTAGAGGTTAAGATGGTATTAGAATAAGCTTCTATAAAAGTAAAAATAACTGGTTTTTGAAAAAGTATGTAAGTGATAGTATTATAAATTGCAGTTAAGTAAAGTAATCTAATATTTAAGTATAGTAATCTAATTATACTTGTAAACCACCTTTCTTATACATCTCTCATCTGCTAATATCACCAGTTTGCATTCTCTAAATAGGTCACAGAAAAGCAGTCCACCCTTAGCTTGTCGGGGTATCGAGACTCGAGATGGGTAATTTTTGCAATGCACTCCTCATATTTTTCATACTAGGGCGTATACCTTTCAGGTGGTAGTATCCAATCAATGTCTTTAATATTGTGTATCACATTTGCCAGATTTATATAGAAAAAAAAAATGGCAAAAAAAAAAATAGTTTTAACATGAACTCAAGAGGGAACAAACTGTCTGCCTTAATTTTCCAAACAAGAGTGGATATCTAGTAAACCTAGAAGGAACTTTAAAGGGAATTTTGTGTAGCAAACTACCTGAAGTGGATATATTATTTATGACTTTATACAAAAAA
>OV651821.1:57325055-57332555 GCA_927349885.1 Psylliodes chrysocephalus
CCTAAATTATAGCCTTATGGCACCCCTGAATTAGCATGAAACTTTCCGGATGTATTCCCATTATGCCTTACTATAAATTGTCTATCCTAAAGATAATTTTTGAGAAGCTCTAATAAATTACCCGACAACCCAAATTGATGTAATTTTGCTAGTAGTATATCATGGTTAACTTACAGATTCACCGAATAATACTAGGTTTGTATTTATAGATCGCCCTGACACAAATCCATGTTGTTGATCAACTATGCTGTTTTTAACATGATTGTAAATTTTAACATACATAATTTGTTCAAAAACCTTAGATGGAGCACACATTAATGAAACACCCCTATATTTCTCAATATCTTTCTTACTGCCTGATTTCCATTTGGTTGGAAAATACTTGGTTTTAATAATACAATTAAAAATATGAATTAGTGGCCTTTTCAACCACTCGTGGCAACCTTTTAAAATATATGGTTGAATTCCATCAACACCGGCGGCCTTCTTTGGTTTCAATTTCTTTATAGCAATGTCAAAATTTTTTGCGCTTACTTCAGAGAAACTCAAAACATCATGGTTATTAAAATATATGCATGTCGTATTTCGATTTTTCATTACTATCAACAGATGCATACGAAGGTACGAAGGCGTAGAAGGGCCACATATTAAAAAAAAAAATTTTTCGACTTTAAAGTCGAAATTCCGACTTCAAACTCGAAATTTCGACTTTAATCTCGAAATTTCGACTTTAAACTCGAAATTTCGACTTTAATCTCGAAATTTCGACTTTAAACTCGAAATTTCGACTTTAATCTCGAAATTTCGACTTTAAACTCGAAATTTCGACTTTAATCTCGAAATTTCGACTTTAAACTTAAAATTTCGACTTTAAACTCGAAATTTCGACTTTAATCTCGAAATTTCGACTTTAAACTCGAAATTTCGACTTTAAACTCGAAATTTCGACTTTAAACTCGAAATTTCGACTTTAATCTCGAAAGTGTTATGTTTACAAGACAGACATTCATTATAGTGCAATTGAGTGAAAATGGACGATGAAGCGGTAAGTAATAATCGTTTTAGTATGGAGTGATCCACAAAAAATGTCTCTAATGTAGGCATTGGAAAAATTCACGTATGTCGGAGCTATAGTTCTTCTTTTTAAGTGTTAGTTTCGTAAGTAATTATCACGGACATGACTCGCCTGTCGATCATGGCCTACTCTAAAAACATTTTTTGTGGATTAATTTTTATAATTATAATATAGGTAATATGTTTTTAAGTATTTTAAATACAGTGAGGACGTAAATTGTGCCTCCTCTTAACTTCTAAATGATGGAGACAAAACAAAAACGAGGTGAAATCAGAGAGATATGATAATTTTCTTATAATGAAATGCACTTTACTTGAGACGTAAGATAGAGGGTGTTACTATCTTTATATGTTCTATTGAAAAGTAGGGTCATGTGATACCTCATTTAAAATATGATTTTATTATCTGTACGTTCATGCAAACAATTTTTTGGTTTTCACAGAAATTACATTAAATAAATTAATGAAGTGTTACATTCTTGATAACCCTCGTATTTATTATTATTGTTTATTACTATGGAAACGCTTTTTACAAATTAAAGAAACACAATATTTACTAAAACATAAAAAACTGCATGGACATAATGATAATGAAAATATCTTTTAAATGAGGTATCACATGACCCTAATTTCCAATATAAGAATTAAAGATAGTAAAGCCCTCTATCTTACGTCTCAAGTATGGTGCATCTCGTTATAACAGTAACATCATAATATTTCTCTAATTTCACCTAGTTTTTTTGTTTCATTTAGAAGTTGAGAGGGGGTGTACAATTTACTTCCTCACTGTATAGACAAATTTACACATATTTATATTTAATACAGAGTGAAAAGTTAAATTGGTAGAAATTCTGTTACTTAATAAACAAAGGTTTCTCGAAATATTTCTGAAACATCTTAATTTTTATTTTCAATAGGGCATAATACAAAGAGGTTTATTAATATTTTTAATTATCTGGGGGCTTCCAGCAATCTCCACCTTTTTTTAATGGAAAGGTAGGTGGATTATTTTTTATTTTAAAGCTATTTCAATTGCAAATACAATTATTTTTTGTTATATTTTATCTCTGCTATTTTCTTTCGACGTTATTCAATAATCATTGGTTACTTATGAACCTCAACTAAAGATACCCATAAAATATTTTACTAAATATCCGAATATCTTCTATATCCTGGGATATAGACGGACATTTGGATGTCCATATTAGATCCACTGGACATATTGGATATCCACAAAATATATTCTGTGGATATCTCTGGGATTTCTTGTATTGTCTGGAAGATTCCCATTAAATATACATAGGATATCTTCTACATTCTGGATATAGATGGACATTTGGATATCCATATTAGATCCACGGGATATTTCTGATATCCTGTGGATATATTGGATATCCACAAAAGATATTCTGTGGATATCTCTGGGATTTGGTGTGTTGTCTGGGTTCATACCCAACCGTATTCTTGAAGCCGTTCGTGTTGTACCCCCTCTTTACCTACCAAAGGCCTTTCTTTATACTATCCCTGCCCTAGCCTAGAAACATTTATTGTTACTCATTATTCCTTATGTGCTCGTTCGTGTATTCAGTGTTCTCGACCGATAACAAAGCTTCTTTTCTTTCTTAATTTCGGCGGACGTTACTACATTTTAGTAGATATTTGTTTCATTGCATAATAATACACAGGTTAGTGCATTCCATTGATTATTTTCTCTGCTAGTAATCCAATTTAAGAAAAATAGTGTACCTTTTAATTACTTTTTCGATTATTTACCTATTTTTTTGTATTCTAACTAACAAATAAGAGCAACTGAGATCTATTTTTTTTAATCTGTTCGTAGTTAACTGCTTTTATTATAGAGCTTTTTCCGTGTAAGCAGACAGTTTACTATTAATAGGTCATTGATTTTTTTGTTATTGAAATAATTTTACGGCTTTCGGTGAATTTTGCTAAATTTGAAATATCTTGTAGAACTTGATTTACTTATTAAACGCTACCATTGAAATAAAGCTCTATGTGTAATAGTTTGTAATGTAAAGGGCGTTGAACTGTTCAAAATTTCAAAAATTAATTATGAAATCAAAACTAAATTAGGTAACTATGTATTCATTATTTATAAGTGCAACACGAATGTCCCATAGTGCATAATTATATTTGCCATAATATATAAGTTATACAGAGTGTCCTAATTATGGATTTTTTTATTGTCATTAGAAAATTATACGGTGTCGTTTTGGATATTTTATAGATTATATCACACACAATGTAATAATTTCCTATATTTTTAGTTGGCTTATAGTCATTTATCATGTACCTACTTGACTAATATAGTTGATAAATCATAGTTGGTACATTTGGATGGTGTTATGCAACAAAGAACCAATCAACATTTTTTCAACATAACAAGTAGTTACCTCACTTCAGTAACTCCAAGAGGAATCGCTGGAAAATATTTTCTACTAGACACTAGATGGCGTAATGTTTATGACCAATGATAAACAGATAAATGAGTGGGTAGTCGAAGTTAATTAAAACTTGGCATAGATTGCGATTTTCACATTTTTAACATAACTTAATTTGACATTATTTTGAAAAATAAACCTGTTTTATTAATTGGCCCTTTAGTTAGTAATAAAAAATCTCAGATCTATATAAGATCATGTTCCTTCGATACGGACGACGTCCTTTCTTATTTATATGTACATATGATACAAAAACCGTACCTAGTTACTTAAAAACTGTTTGCTTATAATATTATTATGACTTATGCGTAATGTATACAAATGTAATAACCGATTTATTTTATAATTTACAGCATCTAGACATGTCGCTGCAAGACTTTCTAAAATGTAGAGGATTGCCAGAAGCAGTAATTCAACAGTTTACGGATGAAAAGGTAAGTTCAAAGGTTTTTTAGAAACTGAAAAGGCTTACACTAGCCACTAGTTTTTTCATATAAATATTTAATAGTGGATCAAAAAGGTTTTGCTAACAGTAAAAGTCGTATTATCTTAGTTGTTTTGATATAGATATACCTTAGTTAAACCAATGCTACCCTTATCGATATAATTTTCAATGGTGTACATATTTATAAAAAAGAGATATTTTAGAAATATCTGTATGTACCCAAGAAATTATAGATTTTATTTTGTATATTTGGGATACATTACTGAACTTTTAAAAAATATTTTACTAAAATTAAAATTAAACAAACGATTGAAAAAAATTTCGTAGTAGAATTTGCTGTTTAATTTATTCCAAGTGGGTGGAAAATAAAAATAAATCGGCTGATCCAGCGCTTCGAATAATACGCTGGTAGTGAAAATATGGTAATTGAAATTGAAAAAATAAACCATTTTGATAGACTCGAGTAACATGCAGTACAACTAACTATACAGATACATAATCTTATATTATATGCCTTAATGTGAGTTTAACAAGGTATAATAGGAACATGCACATATCGGGTAGAGACTTCTATCACTCCTAGCGCATAAATCTGTCTGATATATGTAGTGGAGCGAGCAGAAATCGAAGTCGTATCGAAGCTCGCTGACAGCGGTATCTCTCTGTTTTGTGTATATTCCTATTAAACTTTGTTTAGCTCATTATAAGACATATTTTCCGTGTCTCTATGTGCAAGTATCGAAAATTATTGCTAAGAGTTTTTTATCAGCTTTTCTTTGTTTCAGATTGATTGTGAGACTATACCAATTCTCAGTGAAACTGATTTAAAAAATATTCTACCTAAGTTGGGTGACCGAACAGCAGTTATTAACTTTTGTAAAAAAAGTTTACAAAGCAAAAAAAAAAGTTTAATAGAGAAATTGAAAGAAAAAATAGAAAATGAAACTATCAAAAAAAAAATATTCGAAAACCACCGGGGATTCAAATAACATGTCACAGAACTCGAAGAAAACAAGAGCTGTTGAGATTGGGTGGGTATGTTTTCAAGAAATTGATAGCAGCTATAAACAAGTGCGCAGTAAATATGGTGGTGGAACTAGAAAAATTTCGGTTCCGAAGGACACAAAATGTTCCGAATTATTAGAAATGGCAAAACGACTTTTTTTTCCGGAAGAAATTTCTACTAAAGGGCATCTCTCGGAATTCAATTGTGAATTACTGGACTTTAAAAGCCATCAATTTGATTTGGACTATACAGTTCAAGAAATGTATGACATTTCATCGATGAATATGTTACGGTTTTATTTGGCATCATCAAAAAAGACCAATGATAATGACTATACCCCCATCTCTCGATTTACAAATAGAGATAATTCAGTAAGTTTAACAACTAACCTGAGAGCATCACATAATATAAACAGCTAGAAATATTTAAATTATTTATAAGATTTTTAGTTTTATTTTTTATAAATTTAAAAAAATTATTTTTATTTTATTTTAATTCTAATTAAATTAAAGTGGTTTTTTATTAGAATTTATTAAAGAAACCAATAATATTCATTTTTTTGACTGATTAAATGCCATTTCTTAAAAATTCATCCCTAAATATTTCGATCAGTTTATTGACTATATTGACTAACATACACATTGCCTTAATATTCAATGCCCCACTTTCTGCTCCTAAATATACAAATAGCAATACCTGTAACATTTTTTAGGTTCCAACTCTACAATCACCAGTGGGGCCTACGATGAAATGATAGCAAGTGAAAATATCAATTCCGTACCTATTATTTTTGAAGGTCTAGACAATGAGAATAGTCACAGCCTTTACGACGAATTGGTTAATGAAGTGTTATTAAATGATCCAATTATATTAGATGAAAATATTGACAAACCAGTTAAAAATATGGTTCTTCATAGGGGATATATTATAAATGAACTAATTGAAGAATTTATCAATATTGACTCCGTAAATCTTAGACACGTAACAGTAAACATTGAGATGTATCTTACGAATGGTGCGAAAGAATTAGGTTTAGATGTGGGTGGTGTATTTCGTGATGCTTTATCCGAATTCTGGAATTCGTTTTATGAAACATGTACCAATGGCACTATCCTTAAAGTCCCTATCATTAGGGAAGATTATATTAAGGTCAAGTGGGAAGCTGTGGCAAAAATAATATATGTAGGATGGAAACAAGTTAGATATTATCCAATAAAACTGTCACCAGTTTTTATGGAGAATTGTATTTTGAACCAAACGTATTCAGATTTGATAAACAATTTTTTATCTATTGTTAGTGAAACTGAGAAGGATACTCTTAAAACATGTATTAATAATTTTGATGAAACTGATTTCGACGAGCTTATTGACGTTCTTGATAATTTTGAATGTAAGCGAAAACCTAATAAGAATAATGCACAACACATCATTTACGACATAGCCCATAAGGAGATAATCCAAAAGCCTAAATACGTCATTGACTGTTGGGCACCGATTCTTTCCGGTTTATTGGACTTCAAAACAATCAATAATATATACGATAAATGTGACGCGAAGCCCAAAAATGTATTAAATGTATTACAAGTGCCAGATAGCTTAACATCAGATGAAATAAAAATATATTCTTATTTAAAAAAATATATTAGAGAAGCAGACAAATCCACTTTAGAGAAATTTTTAAGATTTTGTACAGGAGCAGATCTTATAACAGATAAAAAAATTTCTATTCAATTTAAAAACAGTACTGGTATACAAAGAACTCCAGTTGTGCATATTTGTAGTAGTGTACTAGAACTGGATGTGAGTTATGACAATTTTCCAGATTTTAGATCTGAAATAAATTCAGTTCTAAGCTCTAATATTTGGGTTATGGATTTCGCTTAATCTATCATTAAACGAAATTTTAACACAAATGTTAGAGCTCCTTCGGAATTAAAATTGTATTCTTTTAATTAAGCAAACAATAATTTGGTGTAAAAACTATATCTAAAAGGCATAATAATTATTTCAATAATTATCTTGGAAGCCTACGTTCCCATATTATTCCAATTAATGGAAGTAGCTTATATGTTCCAGACATCCACGATAAGAATTAATGAAATAATTACGACATTCAGATTTTGTTCCAAATACGAAAATCGCAATGGTTTTTTGACTAATATGATCTCGTTTTACACCAAATCAAGATTTTATTGCAAGGATACAATTTTAGTTCATATTATTTTAATTTATGTTTATATTATTTAGTTTGTTTTAAACCTTGAATTTTTGGATTTGCAATTGTTTCTAGACTAATGTAGTCTCATTTTACTTCAAATGAAGGTTTTATTCCAAAAATTCCTATAATTTTATTATTTGTTAATATTAATAATTTGTTTTTTGGTGTACAATAATCAATGTTGAATCCAACTCCGAAAGTCACAATTAACCTTTCCCGTTATTCGACAATTTCGCCTTTCTCAAGTGCGAAAAAAGTGCGGGACTTTTGAATCTAGTAACTTTCCAAACAATGT
>OV651821.1:57340055-57344547 GCA_927349885.1 Psylliodes chrysocephalus
AACATAGATTTGAAGTATATTTTAGTTTAATAAAAGATATTAGAATTGTTTATAGTTGACAGTTCAATAGGTAAATACAGTTTTATCAAAAAACAAAAACGAAGAGGCGGTTTAATCAGTATAAAAACAATACAATGATTGGTTAGGATCCCGAGCTCTTATTGGATAAAATCTCAAAATTTTACTATTTTGACAGATGAAAAAAATAATCTGAGTAATTATCAACTGTAAACATTATAATAATGGTAGAGGAGTTACATATTATAAAGTAACTTGTGCATTTCAATTTTCATTTAACCTAAAAGTAAAAGTACGCCACGTGCCTATACATCAAATTCTGATTATTACAACGCAAGTCACGAAATAGCTAATTACAGTTTTAAAAAAGTATAAATTGAATTATTAGTAGGTAAGTAACTTTGTAAAGCTATATCCATACTAACGAAAGATTGCGGAAAATATTTTGTTTGCTAGTTACCAAAACCTGTTTATGGAAACAAATAACAATAGAATTACCTTAAACATTATGGTAATCAATAAGGAACCTTCAGAAACAAATATTCAGGAACACGTTTGATAAACAAGCAAAAAAAATTATCCTATGTATATAATATTTTGAAGATTCTTTAATTTGTAAAAAGAGTTTTCCTAATATTATTATTATTACTATTATTATTATTATTAGTAATAAACACTAATAGTAAATACGAGAGTTATCAAGAATATGTAACTTCTATAAAAACATAAAAAAAATCCTAAAACTGCATTGACATAAAGATAATGAAAATATCTTTCAAATGAGGTATCACATGACCCTACTTTCAATTAGAAAATTTGAAGATTGTAAAGCCCTAGGCTCTATCTTATAAAGTGTATCTCGTTATAACAAAAATATCATAACATCTCTCTAATTTCATCTTGTTTATGTTTCATGTCTCTATCTATATCTACTTCCATTTAGCAGTTAAGAGAGGGGGGCACAATTTACGGCGGCATTGTATGTACGCACATAATAGTAACCATCGCTATGTGCTCTGTGCTACCGGTACCACAAGTCTAAATAATGTATTACTTACTTTTGGATCACTAGCTGTTGAACCTGCTCGAAGCCAAATAATTTGGCGAGAAAATCCATCGATGCATCCATTAATACATATACCATACGGTTTAAGCTTATCATAGGAGTCCATGTGCCATAAATAGTTAGGCCCTTTGTTGTGATACTGTCTGCGACGTAGGCGTTTTCTTTTCCTCATTTCAACACCTTTTGGATCTAAATATAAAAGCAATTCCCGTACGGTGTCTTGTGTAACAACTAAATTGTTCTGCAAACATTTTAAATGAAACCATCGATATCCATGTAGTTGAGTGGCTTGCTGTAATTCTTTTTCTATATACTTCGCAACATCTTCTAATTTAGAATATTTCTTTCTACGGTATAATTCAAGTTTGGATAACATTCTTTTTAATGAACGATGGGACATTTTAATGTTATGCAATAAATTTAAATAAGCCAGTATTTCTTTTTGTTCAAATCCCAATGAAAAATATTCCTGGACTAGTTCCTTTACACTTTTCTTCTAAAAAATATTACATTACAATATAACGTACCGTAAAATATATTTATTGTAAATGCTTACCTGCACCTCGTTATCCATTTTTCTAAACAATACACTAGCTGCAATCTGTAATATATTCTAAACTCTACTGAAGCAACCTGAACTAATGATTGATTTAACCTTTTAAAATGGGAATTTCAACCTAATTTCGAGATTAAAGTCGAAATTTTGAGTTTAAAGTCGAAATTTCGAGATTAAAGTCGAAATTTCGAGTTTAAGTCGAAATTTCGAGATTAAAGTCGAAATTTCGAGTTTAAAGTCGAAATTTCGAGATTAAAGTCGAAATTTCGAGTTTAAACTCGAAATTTCGAGTTTAAAGTCGAAATTTCGAGATTAAAGTCGAAATTTCGAGATTAAAGTCGAAATTTCGAGAATAAAGTCGAAATTTCGAGATTAAAGTCGAAATTTCGAGATTAAAGTCGAAATTTCGAGATTAAAGTCGAAATTTCGAGAATAAAGTCGAAATTTCGAGATTAAAGTCAAAATTTCGAGTTTGAAGTCGGAATTTCGACTTTAAAGTCGAAATATTTTTTTTTTTTACTATGTGGCCCTTCTACGCCTTCGTAGATGCAAAATATTCAGCAAACTTTTCGGCTATTCCACTCGGCAATATCTTATTACCTTGAAAGTAAAATGACTTAACCCCACCCGTATTACTATTACTTTTATTAAGAAAATTCCAAAAACAGTTAATGTCATTATGTATAGCTTGCTCAGTTTGTTGTATTGTAAGGGGTTTTCTCGCCTCAGAGAAAACGATTACGTGCAAATGACGCCTGTTGACGGGACGGCTCTCGGGCGCCAGATTTTGTGTGGTTTACTCCACAAATTTTCGAAACGGCGTCGAAAGTACTCGGGCAGCACAGACGGAGATGAAAAATTCCAGGGGTCGTTGGTCACTCAGACACAGGTTATAAGTAACCACAAGTAACGGGCTTTAATCGTGACTTGTGATGATAAAGAATTTCTTACTGCTGAAATAAAGGGGGAAGTAAATTAGGGATCAGTAATCTCAGTAACAGTCAAGGTAACGTTGACACATATATTGAATTTTAACTATTTACAATAAATAATTTGTAACTAATATTTTAACGCCCACCCTCGCTCGTATTTTTAAAACCCTGAACAAAAAGAAAAACAAACAGAACTTTGATTAGTCTCAATCAGATGGTATAATTAAAATTAAAAGAAAGATGCTCAGTGGCAATAGTAACTAATTAATAAATTGTCGGTTCGGTGGTTGAGCCAAAACGAAACCAAAAACAAAATTACTATTTCAGTTAAAGAAGAAAAATGGCAAATTATTGCGGTCGTAGCAAAAGTCAGCTAGTTAACTGTTAAATCGGCAAAAAAAAATTGAACCAAAATATTTTGTTTCGTAAAAGCAGAAATAAAATCACGGTCGTAGCAAAAAGTTACCTGGTTAACTATCTCGCCGGTATTGAAACTGAAACAAACCTCCTTGTGTTAGTGAATAGGGAATAGATAAATGATAAGAAAACGGAATAGTATCAATCCTATGAGGGGTGCACTCGCCAGAACCAGCCCGCTCAACATAAAAATGATACTATCATTTTAATCATAGCGCGGAGGTAACTAAAAGAAAATAATCAAAAACCGGGTTAGTATTCAATCCTATGATGAGTGTACTCGCGAAAACCAGCCCGCTCAAACATAAAACAAAATATTAAACCGGGTCAGTATTTATCCTATGACGAGTGTACTCGCCAAAACCAGCCCTCTCAAACATAAGAAAAACACTGATATGTTAATCACGGCTGTGGGTTAATCTATAAAAAATCTAAAACCGGGATAGTATCTAATCCCATGTGAGCTTTCTTGCCAAAACCAGTCCATTCAACATGAAAAATGATACTATTTCAACTTTCCAACTTTCGAACTAATTCTATTCCCAAGTAAAGAAACATAAATAAAAAAAAGTTAAACTAGATTGTGAATAAATAGAAACAAAATTTACGGTCGTAGTAAAAGTTAAGTAATTAACTATATACGAAATTTAATTTAAATTTAAATTTATTATTACTTAAAAATAGAAACAACATCCACGGTCGCAATGAAAATTAAGTAATTAACTGTATACGGAATTTAATTTGTAATTAGGTTTACTATTACTCTAAAATAGAAACAATCCACGGTCGCAATAAAAATTAAGTAATTAATAAAATAGAAACAAAATTTCTACTTCCTAATAACCAAAACTAATTTCCAATGTTTCTAAATAAAATCAAAACTAAATAATTTATCTGTAAATCAAAATATTTTTAACGAAAATCAAAAGTTAATTATTATTTCTATTAAATAAAATCGAAAACGGAATAATTTAATCAAATAAAACTGGTATTCAAACGTTTAGCTCAAGAACCGACGACAGGAAAAAAAACGTAAACATTAATTCGGTGTACCTAACTACGGTCTCGGCAATGATTTTACAGCTTATATCGAAGCAGACTTTACGAGGTCGGAAAAATAAATTCAAGCTAGTCGAATGATTTTGAATGAATGATTTTAATACTGAATTCTGAATCCGAGTCTCTATGCCCAAGCAGGCTAGCACTCGATGTGCGCGGATCGCGCGCGCTATCGTTACTCAGGTATAATACGGGAATTTAAATGAAACAAAATTTGATATACAATGTCTACCCATGAAGTTAAAATAAAATAAAAATTAAAATTTATATCCGGAATAGGCCGAAATATAGTAATGAAAATTGACTTCATTGCATCATATGTTTTCGATGTTCAATATTTATTAAATATTAGAGTTTTCGCCTAGATTCCAAATATATATTATTATAATACTCTGATATATGTTTTAATTTTATATATATGTCTACTACTCCTGCGCCATAACA
>OV651821.1:57345047-57554709 GCA_927349885.1 Psylliodes chrysocephalus
AGTTGTTTGCGATATCAATCTCTATAATTTTTGTTTATACATGATTTTTCTAAAATGGACCGTAATGGAAAAATTGTAGGAAAAGTGCAAAATTTAAATTTTTCAGTATTTTCATTTTCAATGAATATCTATAGAAAAATGTTTCGATGTAAATGTATGTGGAAAATGTATATATTTAGTTTATCCTCTAAACATTTATGGAGGTGCTGCAATAGGTTGTACAAAATAACCGGAAAAAGCCTGTAATAACTAGATAGGAAAGTCATGTGTTGGACACATCAGATTTTTATTTAAGGCATGTAAAATTATGACTCGTTTCCCCTTCGAACATGGCCCAACCACGTTGAACGACATCATGTGTGTCGAACCATGTTTCATCGAAATAAACTATATTTCTATTGATATTTCTAAATTTAAAAATTTCCCTTAAATAAATTTGATGTATTTCCATAATTCGACGCGATACCATAATGAAATTTCGACTATCTAACTTTTTATATCTAAAACCACAAGTAATTAAAATTTGTCGAAGCGATTCTAACGATTTATATTTAAAATCTTCAAAATCTTGTAATTTTGTAAAAATAATCTCTAAGGTTGGGACTTAGTTTCTTTATACGTGTTGTAAACCATTCGTAGAATCACATCTTTAGATGCATCATCTATCCGACGGCTCACGACACGTTTTTTTTTCACTGTGTTCAATCACAACGCCTCGTTTAATAACAAACTAAATTGTGGAAAAGGGAAATTTTGTTAACTTACATATTCTATTAACTACATCTGTCTGCAAAATATTTGGATTTTCTGAATTAAGACCAGCAAACATATTTAAAATGACCTGTTGGACTTGAATATGTAAGTCCTGATTTTTAAATTCTCAAATTATGTTTTAACTTAATTGTCATAAAAGGTAATTGCAATATTGTTACGTATTTTATCATTAATGTGTACTGCATTTAGTTGTACTTCGTCATTATTTCGACTATTATTTATTGGAATTTCATTATTATTGTGAATAACATCATTAACCTACAATTCATTAGCATTTACCTCAAAAGGTTTCCAGAAAGCCATCTTCTCCAACACAAATCAAAATTTAACAGAAATACCGAAAAATAAAAACAAGTTTAACAAACGCTTTGAGAAACCGCAAAAACATTTCTGACTATTCCACACTACTGAATAAAGAGCAACTGAATGGCTGTCAGGCCAGTGTTGCTAGATGAAAATTTTCTGAAACAGTAGATGGATGGGAGAAAACAGTAGATCATGGAAAATGAACGGTGGATTTTAAAACAGAAGAAAATAATTATAATAGTTTGCAGTATAATAAATAAAAAAATATGTAAAAAATGAAAAATAAACATTTTTGCATTTACACCCCAATTAGAATTTAAACAAAGAATAAAATGAATAAAATTTGTCAGGAGAAAAAAAGAAAAATAAATCAAAAACAAAGAAACCTATTTCTTTCAGATCAGTCTCAATCAGATAATTTAAATATGTTTAGTTTGTCATGCATATTCTTATCATGATACCCTATTAATATTTTATAAATAAAAATTTCCTTGGTGTAATCGATTATAAATTTTATTTTATATTGTTAGCACCGCACAACATATGTTTTGGAGAACTTTGTTTCCATCTTCGGGTGCAGTCAAATTTTAAAAACATTAAAAAAACACATGGGGACGATTTCAAACAGTTTAAAATTTTTAAAATATCAGAAATCCCATCTTTTTGTTTCAGCGTGTAAAGGTGTATTCGAAATAATATTAATTTTTTGCTGCATTTTAAATCAAAACATGATGATTCTCTGAAAGTCAAATATTGGCTGTATTTAACTTATTACGCTGATTTGACTTCAGCAAATTTACTTGAGAAAACATCCTTTGTACATTTGCTGAAGAACGAGGCAAATGTAATAAATTAAGAACAACATTTGACAAGTTGCCGAAAACAGTAGATTTCATGCATAAAACAGTAGAACAAAGACAAAAACAGTAGATGTACTTTTAAAATAGTATGTCTGGCAACACTGAGCCAGGTGCACCAGCAATTTTAAGAAATCGCGGGACCGCTCATTTGTGGACTTTACATCAACTGTAGTTGCATTGATGATTAAAACTTTAGTGACATCAGTGGTATACCAAGGCAATTCACGCTTATTTGCAATGTGAGGGTATAGAATTAAAACGCGAATTATTACGCACTCCCGATACAAACACCTTTGTTAAATTTAGTCTAGAAAGACAGTAGTTATGATTAGCCAGTTCTGGTACAAGGTCAGAGGCAAGGTCAGAGGCAATTGATGTAATTAGTAATTACCCTAAGTACTTACCCCCACCCTTCGCGCAATTAGCAAGTACCTCCCAATTACTCCGTACATCATGTAGTGAGTGTCTTATTGGACCAGAACCCACATGTGGTATCTCATACCAACATGTTAAATGGGTGTTAAAGGAACAAATAAAAAGAGAACACCATAGGCTCTGGATGGAACTTCCTGGACTTAGACAGTCCAAAAGATTCATAGAGGGGCCATCCACGAGCAGACAACACCAACTGCTAAACCTTAGCAGAAGCGAACTCAAGGCCGTAATAGGACTCCTTACGGGACACTGCGGTTTTAGAAGACACCTTAATCTCTTAGGGATATCTGATGACTCCCTATGTAGAATATGTGAAGAGGAGGACGAAACTCCTATTCACATACTATGCCACTGCCGGAACCTTAAATGGGAACGGAAATGGCACTTTGGGGTACAATATCCGGAACCTGAAGAAATCGCGAAATCGCACAACAGACCTATTCTTGAATTCATCAAGAAAATCAATCTGATGGGATAGAAACTGTGAGGGGTACAATAAGCCTAGAGCTTCAGTACAAGTGGGCTTTGAACCACACCCTACTTTAGATGATGATGTAGTGAGTGTAATTGCATAGTAAGTACTTTTCAATTACCCTATACACCATATGTAATGAGTATTGTAAGTACCTCTTATTACTCCATACACATTGAAATATAATGAGTGTATTTACCTTGTATAAATAGTAATTGCTATGCATGTCATAAAGTATAATAAGTTTAATCTAAGTACCTCTCGGTTATTACTATTGTAGCGTACATAGCGTTTTGTATGCCTAAGTACATTCTAAATAATAGACATAATTGTTTTTCATAAATGGGGGATGAAGTCCGCACATCCTTGACTCTCAACCACCACGATAAGAGTGAGGAACCGGCCAGGCGCAAGCATACACGGCATGAATATCGAGGAAGGAGCTTAGAAAAAGTGGGGTATTTAGTTAACAAGTACTTCCCAATTCTGTACCCACTGTACTTAGTCTAATTGCATAGTAAGAAACTTTCAATGTGTAATGAGCATCGCAAGTACTTTTCATTACTCCATTCACATGTAGATACCTTGTATATAGTATGTATATCATGTGTAATAAGTTATAGTAAGTACTCCCCATTACTTCAAACAAAATGAAGTGGTATGAGTGTAAGTACCTTATGCATAGTAATTGCTATATATATCATGAAGTGTAGTGAGTTTAATCTAAGTACCTCTCGGGTATAACTATTATACCATACAGAGCGTGAATATCGAAGGAGCTTAGAAGAGGTGGGGGATTTTTGAGAGGATATATAGTAGCGTACGTATCCAAAAAGTTTAAACATCGTAAGCTTCCACAATAAAAGGTTTCAAAAACGGGTAAAAATATCTTATTTCGACACAAAATACATACAAAAACGGAAAAAAATAACAGAATAATTACAATATCCTTCTCAGGTGAGAAATCAAAAGTTTAAAACAAAAAAAAAAATAAGTAAAATGCAGACACATTGGCACACAACGTTTTCAACTAAACTACATTATATGTTTGGATTAGTGGAGATCTACGTATAATACGCAAACCTCGAACTCAGGTTAAAAAGAGCCGTAGTTAAGCTAAGTTTAGTAGAAATATGTGTTTTTTATGGTCGCGATCTATAGCGAAGTTTAGGTAGTTCTTCTAGAGTAGGGTGATGAGATTTGGTAGAACCATGCTTTTAATAGTTTTCGGATTATTTATTGTGCGTAAAAAACTACAATATTTTGAGAACAAAATAAGTAACTATTTGATAAAATAGTATAAGAAATACGGTGAAGGCAGCAGTCTCTGCAGCGAATATGATACATATAAGTTGGACTTGCACACATTTTGTGAGGAGATAGTTACCTTAGGTACGAAGACTTTCTTGAAAGGTATCTTACTATACATAACCACACAAATAAGGAGCAAACACGGCTTAATGGAGCAGCCGCAGTCAGATGATGAAATCGATTGGAGATTAATCTATATGTATAATTAGAATACAAATAATACAATATACACAGTTTTAATGTATTTTCTTTAAAAAAGGTTACACGTTATTATTTTTGTTAAAACTGAACACAAGTATGATTTCAGATATAAAAAATAAGAAAAAGTATGTATTTAATTGAAAAATACATAAAAAATACAATATCTTTGACACAGGATTGAGCCTTTCATATATAGTCAAATATTTGACTATGACCAGCCATAATCTGCGCCTAATCACAGTCATTCTGAGTAGTTATTACCAAGTACGGAAGCATTCCCTTATCATGGGGCTGTCAGAATATGTTCTCTGCAGGAAGAGCGGACAAGAAGATGAGGCCATCGAGCTTATCCGCTACTATTAGAAGATTTATGTTTGGTGAGTATCGGCTAATGCCGGCCAATATAAGAGAAATACGCACCTCTTGAAGACATTGTCAACTACATTAATTCATTTTGTATGACAGAAATGTTTCTATTCACAGCGATGCCATTTTAAATAATATTGACGTCACAGTGTACTTTAAGTGGGAAATCTCAACTGTGGCCTCTACCAAACATATTACAAATTTCAGTTTGAAAAAAAAATAAATTCTAAAAATTTGGTGGTGTAAGGTACATACGCAAACTATGCGTTTTCGTTAATGACATGTATTTCTTACTTAATATAAGCATATAATAGCTACAGAAAAATGCAATGTCTTTCAGGCAGGATTAGGCCTTTTCATACATAGTCAAATACTTGACTACGACTGGTCATTGCCCAAGTATGGAAGCATCTCCATAATATGGGGCTCTCAGAATACACATTCTGCAAGGAGTGCGAACAAGAAGATAAGACCATCGAGCCTATCCCCCTACGATTTATTAAAGGATTTGTATTTAGCGAATATCGGCTAACACTGAACGATATGAAAGAAGAACCTCTTAGCGACGTTGTCACCTACATTAAATCTGTAGGCTGGCTCACGGAGCTTGTTGCATATCATCTAAGAAGAATGGACAATGGGCCCTAATGAGGCTTTAATGTCATGAGGTAACCCACCCTCCATACGTTACATGTGCCGTGCCTTTCATATATAACAGACACCAAAAAAGTCAAATAACTGACATAAAATGAGTAAAGCTCAAAAACGGCTAAAAATAATTCATTTCAATACAAAATACTTACAAAAATGGAAAATAACATCAGAATAATTACAATATCTTTCTTATGTGAAAGACACCAAAAATTTAAATTTAAAACAAAAAGATAAGTGAAACTCAGACACATTAATCTGTTGGAACTACAATAACCTACCTATTATGTTTTGATTGGAGGAGGTCTACGTATAATACGCCAACCTCAAACTCAGGTAGAAAAGGTGTCGTGCCCATAAGGTATTTAGTTGGGCTATGATTAGTAGAAATATGTATTTTTTATGGTCACCATCTATAATGAAGTTTAGGTAGTCCTTCTAGAGAAGGGCGATGAGATTTGATAGAACCCAGCTTTTATTAGTTTTCGGGTTTTTTTATTGTAGGTAGAAAACTACAATATTTTGAGAACAAAATAAGTGAATATTTGATGAAATATTGAGCTGTATATTATAATTACTAAAATATCAAATGCATATTGAATTTGTAGTCATTTATGTACATATGCTAGGTTTTTCTTTTAATTGGATTCACAAAAATATCTAGAATCCAGTCCTTTATAACATAACAGTTGACAAATAAATATTTAAATAAATCTTTAGATATATATTATAATTACTAAAATATCGAATGCATATTAAATTAGTAGTCACATATATTACTTGAGTGTAAAGGATAATACAAATTTGCTGTTATACCTATTATATTGGAAAATACAGATGAACTATGAACAATTTTTCATTAATACAGGCGCTTTAATACGATTAATTCAATTTTAATAAAAACATACACATACAAGTTCGTCATAAATACGAGTAGAAGGTTACAGAGGTAGATACTTTAAAAAAATCAATGTTTTTAAGGCACCAAGATATCGGCACGATACACCTTTATCAAATGTCGAAGCCGCTAAGGGCACTCAGCGACAGCTATCTACCTACCTACAGTACCTACCTATAACTGTGAAATTATATTTCTGGCGTATGTCAGCAGTGTTACCATTTAGGGTGGCAAATCGCCAAAATGACGAATTTTGTCTCTATGAGAGTATGTCGTCGATTTTCAATAAAATGCCTACTTTTGGCGACTTTTACAGGTGAAAAAAATTTCTGTATTCATAGAAGCATATCAATATTTTCATACACGTCTTACACAATACATAGAAAGAAATAACAATATTAGTTATTATTGTTGTTATTAGGTATCTCGTATCCCTCATGAAACCGCGGCTTTAGTAAGAGTAGTTATTTTCAAATATGTTAGATGTAATTTGGACTTAAAAAAAAATAAAGATTGTTGTTTAAGTTATGAAATCAGCGAGAAAAAATTCTAAAAATTAATAATATTTATAAAGAGACATCAAAAACCAGGAAAAATTATATCAAGTTCAGATTCAAAAAAATCTCTAGGAGCAAAGTGGCGACTTTTCATACTGATCCATAGCGACTTTATACTTTCTTACTCTGGCAACACCGATATTTAGTATAGCAATTACTATTTATACAAGGTACATACACTCATTACATTTCAATGTGTATGGAGTAATAAGAGGTACTTACAATACTCATTACATATAATTGGGAGGTACTTGCTAATTGCGCGAAGGGTGGGGGGTGGGTACTTAGGGTGATTACAAATTACATCAATTGCCTCTGACCTTGCCTCTGACATTGTACCAGAACTGGCTAATCATAACTACTAAAGACTATTAAAGAAAATAAGTTATGATTTATTTATTTTGTTTTATATTTTGAATTGTCAAATCTGGTTTTCATCCATGCGAATAAAAATAAATACTCAACTTTCTAAACACCCTGTATTACTCATCGAGTTTTTTCTACGTTAGCCAGCAAAATACTACCTCCGTCATTATTAAATGTTGAAGCTACATTCCCTTGTATTATAATAAACAAATCTAAATTTGGATTTCTTGAAGTTAATAAGGATCTTAAAAAATCTCAACTAAGTTTTCCTACAACGAGTGGATGTGCTTGTTAATTTCTATTTATTTATTAAATCGATTTTTTCATCAACCTTAAAAAAGCGCTTCCTCGCCTTAAAATTCATTAGACGTAAAACAAATATTGACTAAACAAAGAAAAACTCTTTTATACTTTTCCATACAAGGGACAAAGTAACCTAAGTTCTGTTTATACAGTTTAAATTGTAGTAGTTGTTTTTGGGATTATTTATGTCTTCTTATTCTTTAAGAGCGTCAGTCTTTTGAAAAGTCAAATAAAGCATTTGTTACATATTTGATCCTGGTTGTATGGTTCTTTGTACTTACTTTTAGGCCAATTTTATTAGAGGATCAATATTTTTAAATTTAATTTTTAACGAATACAAAAGTTTATAGTAACATAATATCTAAAATACCCGTTATACGAGGTCCTTCAGGCATATCTTAACCATATTATATTATTATATTATTACCCACACCAGATGAGAAAATTAACAATGAACATAAAAAAAAGAGATGAATGCACATTTTAAGGTCTTTCGCAGTAACTCGTTTCCAATTTTAAAAGCAAACATTAGATCTGTGAGAATGTCGATGCTTTTAGGTTTACATTCTTTATGTGACTTTGGACATAATATTAAATGAGAAATTATAAACACTTTTTTACGTTATTAATTGTATTATTTTATAACTATAAAACAGTAAAATTTAGAGGAAATATTTCTTGAACCTAAAGACGCCAAAATTTTGTTAACGTGTTTTGATAAAAGTAAAAATTTGTTATAAAACATTAAATGAAAGCTATTGTTTTGACCGGATGTGCTCAAGATAAAACTTTGTTTGTGCCGCGGATTACTTTATTACCAAGCGATCTCCTTTTAGTTTGTATGGCTCTACAAATCCCCATTAAATGAGGTTTCGTCATTACTATAAATAAATCACAGGATAAAACTCTAAAATTCGCTAGCGTAGATTGCCTTTTATTCTACGCTTTTAACATTAGGTGGTATATATACTAATAATCTTCTATGTTTACTATTTGATATAAAATACCAATAAAAACTCCCAGGCCAGATATTTTGGTAATAGAGATATTTTAATTCTGTAAAAGCCAGTTCATACAACGCTAAGAGAGCTTCAGTTTTAGATATAAATTAATTTTAAATAGGTCAATATGTAGATGGCGCTGCGCTCAATATATTTTTTTGCGATGGGAGGATATTTGTTATACCTGGTGTTCTAAATTAAAGCATTACAGCTATATACCGCTTTTTATAAAAAAATCGTTTCAGACGAAAGTTTTACAGTTTTGTAGGGAAAAACTTTTGGCTAAAATCGTTTTTTATAGCTAACCATAATATGGCCAACTTTTTTTTCTCGCAGCAATATTTTCAAGTAGCTGTTACTCAAAAAGTAAAAGTCCAATAAAAAAAAATATTTCCATTAAAAGTTTCTTATTTTTTTATGTACTTTAAGAATATGTAAGAAAAAAATGGGATTCCCATTTAAAAAAACAAAGTTCACCTAGAAAAAAAATGAATTTAGCCAAAATGTTTCCCCCAACAAAATATAAAACTTATGTCTGAAACTTTTTTTCTAAAATGCATATTTTCGGCGGTATTTAAATGTAACACTTTAATTGGAACACCCGGTATAACGCATCTTGTAAAAAATGCAGTTTTAAGTAGATTTTGTTCCATAAATTAATTTGATAAATTTAGCCATTTTTGATATACAGAGTGGGTCACTCAAAACAGTTTCATCCTGTTTTTCAGCATTAAACATTAGATTTTAAGAAAATGCTTAAACAGCTCGATTTTTATTCCAAATTAAAAACAATTTTACAATACAGACATCTGTCAAGTGTTAACCCCCTCCCTTGCACTTCTCCAACATATTAATTTTAAATAGATAATGCATCATGTATGGGACATCATTGAAAAGGTAATTTAACGGTGATGAAATAAAAATCTTTATATAATTAAATGGCCTTTAAAATAGCATTTTTCATAATTTTCACTGCACTCTCCGCTAAACCATTGGTGGCAGGATGGTAAGGCGCACTAGTCAAATGTTTTATACCGCAACAAGATAAACATTTTTGGAACTCATCAGAAGTGAAAGTTGTGGTATTATCTCTGGTAATTTCTAATGGTAACCCGAATCTTGCAAAAAGCTCTCGAAAAATTTTTATGGTGGAAGTAGCTGTCAAATTAAAAATTTCATAACATTCAATCCATTTTGATGTGGCATCTTGTATGACTAAAAATTTTTTATTGAATAAGGGTCCGAAGAAATCAGCGTGCAACCGAGTCCACGGTTCCTTAGGCCAGTCCTATACAGTCAATGACATTTTAGATGGATTACTAGCATAAGCAGCACAAGATTGACAGTTTTTTGATAGGTTCTCTATTCGAGCATCTATCGATGGCCACCACACATAAGACCGTGCTAATGATTTCATTTTAACTATGCCCATATGTGTGCTATGTAATTCATCCAAGATGTACTTTTTAATTTTTTCTGGTACTATTAGTCTGTAACCCCACATCAAACAATTTTGTTCTATGGTAATTTTATTTTTCCTAATAAAAAAACTCCTAAATTCTTCTGAAGGACACTTAATAGGCCAACCATTATAAAAAAAAATATTTTACTAAGGACAGGATCCTTAGCTGTTTCTTTTTTATTATACTACAATCTATTGAAAAGTTTGATTCAGAAAAAAAATGTAAATATGAAATATTCGAATTTATATTGAAATTTAAAAATTTATCATTCTTATTTATTTGTTTAACTGGCAATCGTGATAAACAGTCAGCGACATTTTTTTCTGAAGTGACATATTTAATTTCATAATCAAAACTTGATAAAATGTGGGCCCACCTTTGTAATCTATTGGCTGCGAAAATCGGAAGTCCCTTTTTCTCTCCAAAAATGGTAAGTAAGGGTCTGTGGTCCGTTACTAATAAAAATTTTTGATTGCAAAGGTCGAGGCAAAGGTATTGAAAAAATTTTTTTAAAACAAATATTATAGCAGCAGCCTCTTTCTCGATTTGCGAATAAGACAGTTTAGCATTATTTAGGAGGCGTGAGGCAGAAGCGATGGGTTTTTCGGAACCGTCTTCGTAAACATGACTTAAAGTGGCTCCTAACGCAAACTGAGAAGCATCAACTGTCAATTTAATTTTTTTTGCTGGATCGAAATGAGCAAGAACAGAGGGAGACAATAATATATTCTTAGCTTTTTCAAAACTATTACTACATTCCGCTGTACAAGACCATTTAACATCTTTTTTTAGCAAGTTGTAAAGAGGCTTTAAAATTGCTGAAGCATTGGGTATAAATTTGCAATAATAATTTATCATTCCCAAAAAAGATTTCAATTCTGTAACCGTTTTTGGTATTGGGGCCTTTTTAATTGCCGTTACTCTAACATCTAAGGTATGTAAACCATTTTCGTCTATCTTATGGCCTAAATATAACAAAATAAGATTCAGGAGCGATGTACACAATATTAATATTCGCAGAAAGGATGATATCTCCATTCCTCGACATTCCACTGCTATGTTCAAAAGTTCATTTTCATATTTAATAGGCCGTATCTTGAATCTTATAACAATAGAGTTTAAAAAATTAAGTCATGTAACTTTTAAAAATAAGTTGAAATTTTTGTTACTTCGGGGACAGCTTTTGATCGATTTTAAAATATAAATATTAATTTGTGATTATTTGATTGTTCTTTGTATATTTTTATATTTATTGCTTGAAGCAACGTTCACTAATTTTCATTGAGCTTCGTCTACTAGACTAGGTAGGTATTTATGATGTCTTTGTTTGTTATTAATTACAATTTTCATTTTTTTATGTGTATCCATTATGTATTTATATATGTACTACATTTAAGGGGTGTTTATATTTAAACTATTAATTTTGACCGGGCGTATTGAAAACCATTTTAGTCTGTCTTCTGATAGGCTACGATGAATACGATTCCTTTTCAGTATAGTAGATAATCCTTGTATTTTTGTTAAAACTTCTTGTGTTTCACTATTTTATGTATATGGATTCTGCTTTCTGAATAAATATTATTATTATTATTATTATATTATTATTATTATTATAAATATTGAACACTTTCTTGAAACCCACATTCTTTTAGCCGCTGAAAAACCTGTTCTAAACGCTCTAAATGTTCTTGGTCATTTTTCCCAGTTATCAAAATGTCATCTAGAAAACATACCACCCCTGGAACTGCAAACATTTGTTCCATAATCGATTGAAATATTGATGGAGCACTTGTAACTCCATAAGGGAGTCTTGTATAGGAAAATAAACCTCTGTGAGTCGAGATGGTAACCAATTCTCTAGAATCATCTGTCAATAAAATTTGTTGATACGCTTCTGAGAGGTCTATTTTAGAGAATTTTTTTCCACCTTGTAGTTCTGAGAAAATATATTCTATACGCGGCAAAGGAAATTGTTGAACTTGCAAACAAGGGTTTATGGTAACTTTAAAGTCACCACATATTCGTAATGATCCGTCTGGCTTTAAAATTGGGACAATTGGGGTTCCCCAATTTGAAAATTTTGTTGGGACCAATACCCCAATTTTTACTAATCGATCTAACTCTTTTTCAATCATAGGTTTGAGTGCAAATGGCACCGGTCTTGGTTTAAAAAATTTTGGTACGGTACCCTCTTTTACATTTAAAGCAATTGGAAATTTATTGAAAGTGCCAATTTCTCTGTCAAAAATTTCGTGGTACTTTTTTAATAAATAGGAAATTTCGGTAGATGGACTTACATTTTTATTATTATTATCACATGATACGTATTTAATTTTATTTATACCTAAATTTAACATTTGAAGCCCATTTCTACCTATTAGTGGAGGTCCACCATTTTTAATAACGTAAGTTTTTAGCACAAATGATTTATTTTCAAAAACAATATTGGCGTTGCAATAGCCCAAAGGTTCAAAAGTAAAACCTACATAAACTTTTAATGTCAAGTCACTTTTATTTAAAATGATATGTTTAAAATGTTTTAAATAAAGCTTTTCCGAAATTGCAGAATAAGCGAATCCCGAATCTGCTTCAAAATTTAATGGAATTTTTTCTACTAGTAGTTTAATATAAGTAGGTTTTACGTTTCCTTGATTGTCTATTAACGTTTCCTGAAATACTCTGATATTAAAAATAGTTTCGTACACATTATCATAATCATCATTATCAGTAATATTCCGCAAAATACGATTTTACCGGCGAAAAATGTTCGATTAAAATTGTAATCAATTCGTCGTAACTTTTAGTATCTGGCAAATTTGGCACACACAAATTTCTAACTAAAATATAACAGTTTTCCGATAGTGTGTTTAACAAAATAGCCTTTTTTTGTTCGGCTTCCGTAGTTTTGTTTGCTATAAAAAACTGTTTAAGTCTTTCTGTAAATACTGAAAAATTCGAAGATTTGGGGTCAAAAGTATTTAAACTTCCCAAAAGTCTTCTTTCTTGTTTGTTAGGCATTTTTTTTTATTTTGTTTTTTTAGCACCGGCACCGATTTAATTCACAATCTATATTTTACCGAAAGGTCACCGGCAAAACAAAAACAATACCGATAAAATAATTTCAGTAATTATGAAGAAACACTGCTACGATTGCACTTTTAGTCAATTACGCGTGGATTTTAGATCCCATCCTCATCGCCAATTGTTATATATGTTACTATCGCCGTTTATGTTATTTTAACACAGATTTTAGTATAAATAAAAGTCACTAATTTGAGGAACTAGTTGGAAATAAAAACTGAAAAACATTTTATATAACAATTACTAATTCAATGCACCACATAATAATAATATAAATATCCTCCATATTGCTCTTGCAATAGTTTGAAAATTAGTAATGCATTATTTTAAACATTATTGCTAATTTTATTTTGCTGCAAGTGCAATATGGAAATATTTATAATTATGTTATTGAATTAGTAATTAATTTAGCTTTCAAATGAAGTGTCTCACTTTATAATACATTACAGGTGTTTTATCCCTATAGAGGGCGCTGAAATTAAAAATATCGCAATAAACAGTCATATTTTTGACTTCCTCATAAAATTACCTTTTCAATGATGTGCCGTACATGACACATTCCTTATTTAAAATTAAGGGGTCGGAGAAGTAGAAAGGAGGGGGTTAACACATGACAGATGTCTGTATTGTAAAAATGTGTTCAATTGGAAATAAAAAATCGACGTGTTTTAGCATTTTCTAAAAATCCAATGATTAATGCCAAAAAACAGGATGAAACTATTTGAGTGACCCACTCTGTATATCAAAAACGGCTAGATTTATCGAATTAGTTTATAAAACAAAATCTGCTTAAAAATGCATTTTTTACAAGATGCGTTATATAAGAAAGATCCTCCCGTCGAAAAAAATATAGTGAGCGCAGCGCCATCTACATATTGACCTATTTAAAATTAATTTATATCTAAAACTTAAGCACTCTTTTTATTCTATGAACTAACTTTTACAGAATTAAAATATCTCTATTATTTACCAAAATATCCGGCTTGGGAATTTTTATTAGTATATATATTTTTTAATATTTCCGAAACGTCTTTAACGATTTGAATAAAATTTTGGTTATAAAATAAATATAAAAATCAACACCTGACTTTCCTGTCTAGTTATTTCTCTTGTTATTGTGTACAACCTATTGTATCATCTCTGTAAATGTTTAAATGGTACACACAATTTCCACACACAAATAATATCACAAACACAAACACAAACACAAACACAAACACAAACACAAACACAAACACAAACACAAACACAAACACAAACACAAACACAAACACAAACACAAACACAAACACAAACACAAACACAAACACAAACACAAACACAAACACAAACACAAACACAAACACAAACACAAACACAAACACAAACACAAACACAAACACAAACACAAACACAAACACAAACACAAACACAAACACAAACACAAACACAAACACAAACACAAACACAAACACAAACACAAACACAAACACAAACACAAACACAAACACAAACACAAACACAAACACAAACACAAACACAAACACAAACACAAACACAAACACAAACACAAACACAAACACAAACACAAACACAAACACAAACACAAACACAAACACAAACACAAACACAAACACAAACACAAACACAAACACAAACACAAACACAAACACAAACACAAACACAAACACAAACACAAACACAAACACAAACACAAACACAAACACAAACACAAACACAAACACAAACACAAACACAAACACAAACACAAACACAAACACAAACACAAACACAAACACAAACACAAACACAAACACAAACACAAACACAAACACAAACACAAACACAAACACAAACACAAACACAAACACAAACACAAACACAAACACAAACACAAACACAAACACAAACACAAACACAAACACAAACACAAACACAAACACAAACACAAACACAAACACAAACACAAACACAAACACAAACACAAACACAAACACAAACACAAACACAAACACAAACACAAACACAAACACAAACACAAACACAAACACAAACACAAACACAAACACAAACACAAACACAAACACAAACACAAACACAAACACAAACACAAACACAAACACAAACACAAACACAAACACAAACACAAACACAAACACAAACACAAACACAAACACAAACACAAACACAAACACAAACACAAACACAAACACAAACACAAACACAAACACAAACACAAACACAAACACAAACACAAACACAAACACAAACACAAACACAAACACAAACACAAACACAAACACAAACACAAACACAAACACAAACACAAACACAAACACAAACACAAACACAAACACAAACACAAACACAAACACAAACACAAACACAAACACAAACACAAACACAAACACAAACACAAACACAAACACAAACACAAACACAAACACAAACACAAACACAAACACAAACACAAACACAAACACAAACACAAACACAAACACAAACACAAACACAAACACAAACACAAACACAAACACAAACACAAACACAAACACAAACACAAACACAAACACAAACACAAACACAAACACAAACACAAACACAAACACAAACACAAACACAAACACAAACACAAACACAAACACAAACACAAACACAAACACAAACACAAACACAAACACAAACACAAACACAAACACAAACACAAACACAAACACAAACACAAACACAAACACAAACACAAACACAAACACAAACACAAACACAAACACAAACACAAACACAAACACAAACACAAACACAAACACAAACACAAACACAAACACAAACACAAACACAAACACAAACACAAACACAAACACAAACACAAACACAAACACAAACACAAACACAAACACAAACACAAACACAAACACAAACACAAACACAAACACAAACACAAACACAAACACAAACACAAACACAAACACAAACACAAACACAAACACAAACACAAACACAAACACAAACACAAACACAAACACAAACACAAACACAAACACAAACACAAACACAAACACAAACACAAACACAAACACAAACACAAACACAAACACAAACACAAACACAAACACAAACACAAACACAAACACAAACACAAACACAAACACAAACACAAACACAAACACAAACACAAACACAAACACAAACACAAACACAAACACAAACACAAACACAAACACAAACACAAACACAAACACAAACACAAACACAAACACAAACACAAACACAAACACAAACACAAACACAAACAAACACTCTTATATCGGCCGGTGTTAACCGATATTCGCCGAACACAAATCTTCTAATAAACGAGAGCGTCGAGCAATCGTAAATGATATGCTCGATGGTCTCATCTTCTTGTTCGCACCCTCTGCAGAGTGCGGATCCTGACAGTCCCATGATATGGAGATAATTTCGTACTTGGCAATGACCAGTCAGAATGCCTGTGACTAGGCGCAGATTCTGTTTTGTCATAGTCCAGTATTTGTTTGATGTAGTGTTGCCAGGATAACTCAAGAGCTCCCTGGCAACTCATGTGTAGGGTTTCCAACTTTTTTAACAAAAAAAGAAACGTATAAAATTGTTGGAATAAGAAAAGATAAAGTATTTTGATGAAAACAAAGTATTTTTAAGGTTTGTTTTTATTGCCTTAAAAACATATTTTTGTGTTTTTATAGCTCATGCTAACAATTGTTTACTATATTTGAAAATTTTAAAGAATATTTTGTAATCGAAACTTAAATTTAAATAAATAAACAATTTGTTTTTTATTAAATTTATCGACGCTCTCTGTCTCTCTTCTCACCACTTCAGATTCATTACCGAAAAATCTCTTGGTGAAAGCTGAAGTGGCGTAAGTGGGTAAGCTATCAAATGCATTTTTAAGAATATATTACCATTTGTCAACTCTATTTTTCTCTGAAATTGTTAACAAAAACAACGGACTATTTTCATAGAATTTCATCCATAGCACGGTCGTTAGTGACATCTGACATATGTTACCTGACACTTTTAACATTGCGTTTAGTAATTGTACGTTCCGTGTTAAGTTTTAACCCATAAGTATTTATAAATAGTTCAGTACTTAACCATAATGAGCGCCTCTTTTTACGTAAAGATTGGAAAATAAAGTATTTTTGCACACTTTATTTTTATGCAAATGTATAAAGTATATTTTATTGAAAATTCCACACCTGTAATTTTGAACCAATCAAAATACGTGTTTTTGACAGATCACCATGGCAACGGAGGTATTTTAGTGGAAATTTTTTTCTCGTGGGGTACCCAACAGCGAATTATACTGGAAATTTTTTGACGTTTACAATAACAGACCATTTTTGACAGACTGGTTTTTATTTGTTCACATAATAGGTTTAGTTTTGATACATTTTAGTTACAATGCTAAGGTGTTTTCTATATTCTTCGGCCACTTCTTTTTTTCTTAATGGCGAAAATGCAGGACTTTGGATGCTTTGAATTATGTGTCTATGTCTAATAAAATATATATAATATTTAGATAATAATTTATTCACCTTTTTCCCATTCAGCACTTTGAATTTTGCGTAGTTTAGGTGCAAATATTCGTGGACAATTCGGAACAAATTTTCGTTTTTCAAGTTGGAGCCACAATCCTCTATTAATCCGAGTAAGTAAGTCATGGTGCAATGATTGATCATTACATCAGACAATTTCACGCATATTTTGCATAGCGTATGATTTTCAAATCGATTCATTTTTAAACAAATAGGTAATTTTGTTGGTTTTACTTGCGGTGCAATATTCTTTATCGCAACAAAACGCGAGTTATTTAATACCCAATCTTCTATCCAAAAACGGTTTTGGTTATGGTATCATTTACATACAGTTCGCTTGCAGTCTTCGGACTGTACTATCGAAACTGACGAATAAAATTTCTTCGAGTCATACACTAATGAAGCGGCCATCAGTTTTTGAACTGATAGTTTTAAAAACTGCAGGCAAACTGAGATTTGACCACAAGCACAAGTAATTTGTCAATTTTGATCCATAGATCGCTAAATTAACGTTTTCAAAATTATCTACGAAAATAAAAAACTAGCAGCATTTCTTGTGATTTTGTTATTACAAGAGCTAATACCATAAGCAAAAAAAAACGATTTTGGATTGCCTATATCAACAAGATATATTATCTCATATGAAATTAGTGCAATAGTTGAGAATTAGTGCTAAAGATGATCTCAAAAACTATCTCAGGATGGACGACATATGTTTTAATGAACTTTTGGCGTTGGTAAAGCCATCCACAAACAAAAAAAAATACGAAAATGTTTAATTACATCTTAAGAACGATTGACAGATACAGAGGCCTATGGGATTTCATGAACCAAATTAATAACAGTTGGATAAAGTTAACAATATTAACTTCAGTAGTAACCCTAAAACAATATCACTGAGATATTTAACAGAAATAATAGGTACTTAAGGATCTTAAGATGTCTTAAAAGTTACTTAATATCGGCTGTATTCAGTATTACATTTCTTGTTCTACTAGATCACGTGTGATACGGATATTGTTTAAGGCTCTTTACTATCCTAAAAAGCAAAATTAAGTTCCAGATTAATCTCAAAACAGCTCCCTGTATATCCTTTTTTATGCTTTTGTCACAATATGTAAACCATTTTCAAAATTCTCATGTGCAGATTTTTTTTTCAGCATTTATTTCTTTTCTATATTGGACATTTTAAAAAAAATCTAGCTAAGTTTAAAAAATATAGGGTATGCAAGAAGATTAAAAATTACTGAATACATATTTATCTATTGAACCATTAAGTAATGAGTCGTTATAGGGATTCGTTAGTTATGGAAACACATAAAACATTTATTAGACCATTAACTAAAGGCTCGATAACGTCCGATTTAAAAAACATTGGAATTAATATTGTGGACACACGCCATCTTTTAAAAATTTAAATCCAAATATCATAATCAAAGTATTTTTTAATAACATACATTAGTATTCACATATATCTATATTCATTATTATAAAATATTTTCAATATAATATGTACCAAAGTTGATTTTATAGCAAGCGTTACAAAAAAATGTATCCGAATTTTGAGAATGAAATCTATTGATTTTCTAAACCAAATTACTGTCACCCTTATGTGTTAGGCAACTGGATTATGTTAACAACAAATTTAATAAACATTCTTAAAGTCTACCGTGTAGGTAGATACCATGGTCAGAATAGTATTCCAATTTCCAAATCCACTCTACCGTAAACGAACCAGATTTAGAAGTTAACTTATGACCAATGATATATTTATATCTGCTCTTTTATATGTATATGTATATTAAAAGATATTATAAATATGGCTTACATCAATGAATTCTTCGTTAGTTCATTCTAATTTAAATTTATACTCTTCCTTGTAGAGTACATTCTAATTTTTCTAATGTACATTTACGTATTTGCATTTACGATATTGTGAATAATAATAAATATTTAAATACCTAAAATTCAAATAACTTATATAAATGGATTCGTATTTATATTCATTACGTTTTTGGACAGTCAGCACCAAACGCCAACTTGCCAAATAACACTTTATAATCCCAACAAGTCACACCACACATAATGGCACTTTACAATATGTCTGACAAAACATAAAATGAAAAATAATAATAGTAGGCAGTGTACTTTTGTGAGTAAGGCACAACAAATAAGAAAAACTACGGCTTGTCTGGTCCTGTGCGCATCGGTACTCGTACTCGTTACTCGTCGGCAGTAGGAATCAGAAGTATTGATTACTATAAAATATAAAGTACTCAAAAATTTTCGAGCACTTAGTCCCATTAGGATAAAGATTCTCACGAATACCAATACTGATTACTTTGAGTACTAATTCACATTTATGAGTACTTAAGTACAATTTTAAGTACACTTTACTTGTACTGCCTAGCTTCTTTTTCTTTTTCTTTTTCTTTTTCTTTTTCTTTTTCTTTTTCTTTTTCTTTTTCTTTTTCTTTTTCTTTTTCTTTTTCTTTTTCTTTTTCTTTTTCTTTTTCTTTTTCTTTTTCTTTTTCTTTTTCTTTTTCTTTTTCTTTTTCTTTTTCTTTTTCTTTTTCTTTTTCTTTTTCTTTTTCTTTTTCTTTTTCTTTTTCTTTTTCTTTTTCTTTTTCTTTTTCTTTTTCTTTTTCTTTTTCTTTTTCTTTTTCTTTTTCTTTTTCTTTTTCTTTTTCTTTTTCTTTTTCTTTTTCTTTTTCTTTTTCTTTTTCTTTTTCTTTTTCTTTTTCTTTTTCTTTTTCTTTTTCTTTTTCTTTTTCTTTTTCTTTTTCTTTTTCTTTTTCTTTTTCTTTTTCTTTTTCTTTTTCTTTTTCTTTTTCTTTTTCTTTTTCTTTTTCTTTTTCTTTTTCTTTTTCTTTTTCTTTTTCTTTTTCTTTTTCTTTTTCTTTTTCTTTTTCTTTTTCTTTTTCTTTTTCTTTTTCTTTTTCTTTTTCTTTTTCTTTTTCTTTTTCTTTTTCTTTTTCTTTTTCTTTTTCTTTTTCTTTTTCTTTTTCTTTTTCTTTTTCTTTTTCTTTTTCTTTTTCTTTTTCTTTTTCTTTTTCTTTTTCTTTTTCTTTTTCTTTTTCTTTTTCTTTTTCTTTTTCTTTTTCTTTTTCTTTTTCTTTTTCTTTTTCTTTTTCTTTTTCTTTTTCTTTTTCTTTTTCTTTTTCTTTTTCTTTTTCTTTTTCTTTTTCTTTTTCTTTTTCTTTTTCTTTTTCTTTTTCTTTTTCTTTTTCTTTTTCTTTTTCTTTTTCTTTTTCTTTTTCTTTTTCTTTTTCTTTTTCTTTTTCTTTTTCTTTTTCTTTTTCTTTTTCTTTTTCTTTTTCTTTTTCTTTTTCTTTTTCTTTTTCTTTTTCTTTTTCTTTTTCTTTTTCTTTTTCTTTTTCTTTTTCTTTTTCTTTTTCTTTTTCTTTTTCTTTTTCTTTTTCTTTTTCTTTTTCTTTTTCTTTTTCTTTTTCTTTTTCTTTTTCTTTTTCTTTTTCTTTTTCTTTTTCTTTTTCTTTTTCTTTTTCTTTTTCTTTTTCTTTTTCTTTTTCTTTTTCTTTTTCTTTTTCTTTTTCTTTTTCTTTTTCTTTTTCTTTTTCTTTTTCTTTTTCTTTTTCTTTTTCTTTTTCTTTTTCTTTTTCTTTTTCTTTTTCTTTTTCTTTTTCTTTTTCTTTTTCTTTTTCTTTTTCTTTTTCTTTTTCTTTTTCTTTTTCTTTTTCTTTTTCTTTTTCTTTTTCTTTTTCTTTTTCTTTTTCTTTTTCTTTTTCTTTTTCTTTTTCTTTTTCTTTTTCTTTTTCTTTTTCTTTTTCTTTTTCTTTTTCTTTTTCTTTTTCTTTTTCTTTTTCTTTTTCTTTTTCTTTTTCTTTTTCTTTTTCTTTTTCTTTTTCTTTTTCTTTTTCTTTTTCTTTTTCTTTTTCTTTTTCTTTTTCTTTTTCTTTTTCTTTTTCTTTTTCTTTTTCTTTTTCTTTTTCTTTTTCTTTTTCTTTTTCTTTTTCTTTTTCTTTTTCTTTTTCTTTTTCTTTTTCTTTTTCTTTTTCTTTTTCTTTTTCTTTTTCTTTTTCTTTTTCTTTTTCTTTTTCTTTTTCTTTTTCTTTTTCTTTTTCTTTTTCTTTTTCTTTTTCTTTTTCTTTTTCTTTTTCTTTTTCTTTTTCTTTTTCTTTTTCTTTTTCTTTTTCTTTTTCTTTTTCTTTTTCTTTTTCTTTTTCTTTTTCTTTTTCTTTTTCTTTTTCTTTTTCTTTTTCTTTTTCTTTTTCTTTTTCTTTTTCTTTTTCTTTTTCTTTTTCTTTTTCTTTTTCTTTTTCTTTTTCTTTTTCTTTTTCTTTTTCTTTTTCTTTTTCTTTTTCTTTTTCTTTTTCTTTTTCTTTTTCTTTTTCTTTTTCTTTTTCTTTTTCTTTTTCTTTTTCTTTTTCTTTTTCTTTTTCTTTTTTCTTTTTCTTTTTCTTTTTCTTTTTCTTTTTCTTTTTCTTTTTCTTTTTCTTTTTCTTTTTCTTTTTCTTTTTCTTTTTCTTTTTCTTTTTCTTTTTCTTTTTCTTTTTCTTTTTCTTTTTCTTTTTCTTTTTCTTTTTCTTTTTCTTTTTCTTTTTCTTTTTCTTTTTCTTCTTCTTCTTCTTCTTTTATTTTGAATTTTTTTTATTCTCGTCTTAAAGGCATTCAAACATTTTAAATTTAGAAAAATGTCAACAACTGAGACGGCATTTTTTTACTTCATTACATTTCACGCCATGTTTTGTAGCGTATTAAGCGAGAATTTAATAAGAAATTCATAAAAAATTTCATTAAATTTTTTTCTGACTACCGAATAGAAAGTATAAAGCTTACGGTCGAAGTTCAAGTGAGCCGTGTAACCCAATTTCCATGGAGTGTACTTTGGATTTCTTCGTGTATTTGTAAAATACATTCTCGCCCTAAAGCTGCAGTGTGTATACGATCCCTGAGATCCATGAGATTTGATATTATTTCTGTAGAGTGCCTACCTATCATTTAAAAAAAAATGTGTAGGCACTTTCGAATTTCCCGCAGATCAATAAAAAGTTTTATTTAACAGATTTTTTAAATTTTATACACAGTGTTCCAAGGTAATACGTTGGTAATAATTTACTTTTCAAGGATAATACCATAAGAGGTGATAATTTTTTCGAAACATTTTATTGTATCTTTGGAAAATATGCGTATAAATTTCGGCAGGATTTTGTAAGGAAACAACATTCTCAAAAAAAATTCCCTCCTGGTGCGGTATTTGGAAAGATTATTTAACAATATAAACAGAACTTTTATAAACAACATTTCTTTACCATAACTTGAAAACCTTCCAACTCTACGTTTTAGAAAAACAAGATAACTATGACATATATTGATAAAACGGAAAATGCGTAAAGCTCTTCTGTATCTGTAACGTGTGGAGGGTGGATTATCCCCATAGCACTTAGTACTCATTAGGCCCATTGTGCATCTTCCTAAGATGATAGGCACCCCCTAGCTCGTAAGCCAGCCCACATATTAAATGTAGTCGACAACTTCGCCAAAAAGTGCTTCTCTTAGGTTAGGTTGAAAATGAGTGAGATGATCTCATCGCCTTCCACTGCGACCCAAATGGGTCTATTGTGGCTCATGACTAACTTATAGTTCACCGTACAAGCCATACCTTTTGGTAAAGGTCATGGTTGAATTGGGTGAGACTTCTTTGAAGTCAGTAGGCTCCAGTCGGCTAAATCCGAAGATCTGGAACATGGTTCTTATCAGAGCGGAGCAGGTACATAAAATGTGCTCTGCGGACTCGTCCTCCACGCGGCAGAATCGACAGTCCGATGTTTGTTGCAGACCTATCCTTCTCATGTGGTTGTCCAGACGGCAGTGTCCTGTCATTAGTCCAGTAAAAATGCGAAGATCTTTCCTACTCCATTCTCGGATCTGAGCAGAGGCGTTTATAGAAGGTTTGGTTATAAACGCCTTCGAATGGGTTAACCCTGGGGTTTCTCTCCAGTTCGTGAGTGTTGCACCCTTCGTCCATTTTGAGATAATTCCTTCGGCAGTGCTTTTTGCAATGCCCAGGAATGGTTCTGGTCCTATGAACACAGATTCGGTTCCTCTTTTAGCGACTGCGTCGGCTTTTTCGTTGCTCTCCACACCGCTGTGTCCCGGAACCCAGATCAGAGTAACTTTGTTCCGGGCAACGAGACACTCTAGGGTATTTATACAGTTTCAAACCAGCTTTAAGTCAACTCGATTGGAGCTCAGGGCCTTAAGGGCTGCCTGGCTATCTGAAAAGATCTTTATAGTCTTGTTTGGGGGAATAAAATTAATTAACTCTCTCGCTCCCAATTCTATAGTAATCATTTCTGCTTGGAAGATCATGGCCAGAGAGCCTAGGTTTGTTGATATGTGAACTTTAGGCCTCTGGTCGAAAACTCCCGCTCCTACTCCTTTTTCAGTTTTGAAGCCGTCCGTGTACAATGCATAGTCTGCCTGGGAGAGGGTTTTTTTTTCACCTCTGCTCCATGCGTCTCTCTCTCTCTCTCTGGAATGAGGACGCTGTATGGCTTTTCTATGTGCTGTCGGGGAACAAGCGAGTCCGAGACCATGCTGAGGATGGGGTGATTATTAATTTCACTCATCAGCCCCGTCTTGTCCCATCGCAGTTCTTCGTAACATTGACTACCCAATTTCAGGAGCCTGTAAGAGACCATTCTGGCCTCCCTTTTAGCAGAATGTGGAGAGGGGTTAGGTCCAGCATAGTCTTCATGGCTCCCGTAGGTGTAGTTGATATTGCTCAAGTTATGGCGAGACACGCAAGCAGCTGTATTCCAGCCAGCTTTGCTCTGGCCGTCCGTTAAAGTCCTTTGTCCCACCAAACGACAGCCATCGAGCCGTTATAGCGTCGGCACAGTCCAGAAAGGGATGACCTGGTCTGAGGGTGCAGCCCTGTAAACGGATTTGGGGTCCCTCCACAGGTTGTCTTTCTACAGTTCTCATGATTGAGAGCTGTATAGTTTGCAGCTGTTTATTCGAAAGCTGGACGTCAGGGTGTTCTGGGTGAATAATCCCCACTCAAGCACTCTCCGCCGCGGCCTTGAATGATCGTTTCGGCTCGACTACGGCATCACTACGAAGTTTTTTAAGTTTCGTTTTAGGAGTGCTGTCGTCGGAGCGATGACGTTTAGTTCTAGACTCCTTTGGTGGGGTTTGTTCCCTTACCGGTTGTCTAGATTGTTTAGTTGGACTCGAGAGGGGTGGTTTACCGCTCCCTTTCTCCTCCAACTCTTTGAGGGTCTGCTTCAGGGCGGATTGATAGTTAATGCCGCGCTGAAGCATCATTTTGAGGCGCTTTCTGGTCGCTTCGGCGAACCTTTTAGCGTGCCTCTCGGGTTTATTTGAAGAGGTTAGTGTCTCCTCTTTCTCCACCTGAGTTTTATTTCCGTTGGAGTTGGGTGATGCAAGTAAAGGATCCTTTATCTCCTTCTGTTTGATGGGGTTAAAGAAACCTCCATCGATTCATCGCCATATTCCTGGCGATCGAGGGGATTGTCCCCGTCGGCGTCGTCGTCGTCGTCGTTTTTTTGTCCGTTTTTCATACATATCCCACGAGTAGCTAGGGAAAGGGTGGTCAACCACGGCAGAGCCCCGCATGCCGCAGCAAGGCTAGTTACTGCCGGGAGGTCGCCTGGTTTCCCGGATGCTCCGTTCGCAGTGGCGCTCCCCCGCCACCATGCATCCTTTCGGCACGGATCACGTGACACCTTTGAATTGGGAGGTTGGTCAGCGTCACCTTATTGGCTATTCAGTGATAACCTGCAGGATGAAATATCGCTGCAGGCCGTTGGGCCATCTGCCTGCCACCTGCCGACGCTCTCAGTAGCCGCCTTAGCTCTGAGAAGTGCTTCTCTTATATCGGCCGGTGTTAGCTGATGCGCGCCGAACACAAATCTAAAAAATAAGAAGCAATCGTAAAGGATATGCTTAAAGGTCTCATCTTCTTGTTCGCACCACCCTCTGCAGAGTGCGTATTCTGACAGCCCCATGATAGGAAGGTGTTTCCGTACTTGGCATTGACCAGTCTGATTTTCTGTGACTAGGCGCAGATTCTGTCTAGTCAAGTATTTGTTTGCTGCAGTATTATCAGGATAACATAAGAGCTTTATGGTAACTCTGCAGTATCTTGTTTCATCCCCTCTTTCCTTGAATTTCACAAGGGAATGTTCTTTAATTAAGTCTGTCACTAAAGATTTTGTCAGGCCAATAGAAGGGCCAGGTCCAAAAAGTATTTGTTTGGCTGCTTTCTTAGCTAGTGAATCAGCAAGACGGTTACCTTTCGATGAGGCGTGACCTTTGATCCATCTTAAGGTGACCAAATTGTTGATGGATACTTCGAACGAAGCTTCGTGACATTCTAGTATTAACTCTGAGAAAATTCGTGGTCTGTTCAGGGTGAGAAGTGCTTGTCTGATATTGTTTCTGGTTCTTATGGAAGATATATCTCGGTGAGTGGAGTCCATGTTTGCTTGAAGCAGTGGGAGCGTATCAAACACCTCCTGCCAAAAGCGACGTCTCGCCTCACCAGATCCTACAACAGGTTCTATTCCAACCGTGCGGAGGCATGTTATTGTCGTCAAAGCAACTTCCTTGAGGCAAATATCAAAGGGAATGAGACTAAGAATGACTTTCATGGCTCGGGGCGGTGTTGTTTTCATGGCTCCTGTTATGTTGAGTTATGCTGTTCTTCGAATTTGTTCTAGTTTACGGATAGCTGTTAATTTTTGGGTTTTCGGTACCCAGACAACTGCACCGTATGTTAGTATAGGTCTTATGATAGCCGTGTAAGTCCATGTGACGAGTCTGAGGAGAAATCCCAGGTGCACCCCACGGTTCGGCGACATTGTTCATAAGCAATGTATGCTCTTTTAACTCTGTTTTCTAAATGCGAAATCCATGTTAACTTGCTGTCAAAGGTGATACCTAGGTACTTCATCTGTGTTGCAAGGTTTGGTTTTGTATCTAGGAATTCTGGAGGTTTTAATTCCATTTTCATCCTTTTCCTTGTTAAAAGGTGAATTTCTGTTTTCTTAGGATTGATAGACAGTGATTGGTCATTGCACCACTGTTCTATAATTTTTAGAGCTACTTGCATTCTTTCGCATATGCTATTGTGTAGTGACTGTCATTATTAAGGCGGCTGATAAGGGTGTCGAGGACCACATTCCACAGTAGATGTGATAGCAGCCCTCCCTGTGGACATTCCCTTGCAACCAAGCCTCTTATATTTACATCTTCTACACTTATGTTTACTGCTCGCTTTGAGAGTATGTTATGTATCCACCCACTAACCATTTGTAAAACATTACTGTTGGTTAGTGAGTGTATTACCTTTGGAAGGTGGTTTTATCAAAAGCATCTTCCATGTCTATGAAAACACCCAGGAATATTTCTCTTCGGCCAGCAACTAGAATAAGGGTTAAATTAGTAGATCTCACTGGGGTGTATGCATGTTGGTTTGAATGTAGTTGTGTTGTTGTTATCACCGCGTCTCTTATGTAAATTTCGCATAGCCTTTCCAATGTTTTCATGGAAAACGACGTCAGACTAATTGGTCGGTATGTTTTTGGGACAGGTTAATCCATCATTCCTGGTTTGGGTATAAATACCACTTTTACCTCTCTCCATTTGTTGGGGATATACCTCAGAGCCAACGATGATCCTAATATACCCACCAGGTGCGGCGTGAGTTTTTCCAGACCCCACTGAAGTAGGGCTGGATAGATACCGTCAGGTCGTGGGGATTTAAGTGAAGAGAACCTGGGATATTGCCCATCTAATTTTTTCGTCGTCTACAATGTGTTTGGCAGTTTGTCAATTGTGACTTTTCCCTTAAATATAGCTCAATTCTGGAATGCAAGGGAACCTTAATTCATTGGGCGGGCGTTTAAATTATTAAATTTAAATACCAGGAAAAAATTCTGAAGAGGCCAATATTGTAAGGAGACTCACCTAGTGGTATGTCTGGGTTCTGGAACTCTTGAGGGGCCCCTACAGATTTTCTTCTGGTAAAGTGGAAAAAAAAATTTTGATTTTGCAGTACAGACACTATAGCAGTTCATACGGCATGCCAAAAAAGGTCCATTTCAAACTACAGATGTGCGCCAACGCGAGTGATGCCCAATATATTGGCATCAAATAAATTATACTGTTTTGATCAAAATATTAAGGATCACTAGCATCCAATTACTTATGATAAATATCAACATAAAATAATTAATATTAATTAAGGAAAAAACGCGTAAATACCTTACACCAATCATAGACAAAAATATTGAATTTTGCCTCTGCTCAGTAGGCCACGTCTGTGATGACCAAGTCAGGTTGGCAGTTTTCGTGCCATCCTCTTTGATTAGCGCACCAATGCTTTGGTGTGGATCTTTCGAGAGAGCTTTTTTAAGCCTCGCTATCTGCGGGAACTCTGCGATTTCTTCGCAGTGGGATCTCCATGCAACTCTTTGTTTTTGTCTGACGATTTTGTTGTATTCTCTAAGGTGAGATTTGTAAGTATCCCAGTCCTCTTTGTGTTTTTTGGTTTTAGCCTTGTTAAAAGATTTCCTAGCCATCTTCCTAAAGTGATCCAACTCGTAACATCACCATGCGGTAGTCATCTGATCGTGTTGGACCAGCCTCAGAGGACAGGATTTTTAATAGGCATTGTTTAGTGGTCGTGTTCTTTTCCAAAGCAGTGTTATTGTTTGATGTTTTGGTCTCCATCTCTCTCAGAGCCTCTTAGAGAAGTTGAGCATAGGTTGCCCTCTCCGTCTTCCAAGGGTTTCGAGATAGCGTGGAAGTTGGCAACATCAAGTTTATTTTAAATATTAACCAGCGGTGGTCTTGCCAGTTTAGAATTGTTTTATATATACCAGTTGTGGATAAAGTGATATGTAATCGTGTTTGACTTTGAGAGTTTAAAAATGTTAAATCGCAGGTGGAATGGTATGACATTGAGTGAGTTTTGTATTTCCTAGAAATTTAAGTGACTCTCCGAGGTTATTGGTTGCTGGAAAAGTTAAAAATTGAACCATTTATGACCTAAAATTTTGATTTTTATTATCCAGGCTCCCTAAACAAGTGCTATCGTTACCTCTTTTATTGCTTCGTGGTCCTCTGTTGAAAATTAGGCAGTAGGGCGGTTACTTATTCGAAAGTGGGGAAGAGGTGGTCTCTTGTGGCTCATCGGAGTTTTGTTGCAGGAGGTTATCGATTGCCATTTTTTCTAACTCCGCGTCCTCCACTGTTGGCTTAAATTGGGGGGGGGGGGAAGAGGGTCCTTTACCAAGGAGTCTTCACTGGGTCCCGCTTCATCCTCTTTTTTTACCTTTGGCATTATAGTCAATAAGGTGAACGCATAGCTCATCCTCATTGATTTGGCCTTTAGGGTTCCCATGTCTTCGTCTCCGATGCCGAAGACGAAGAGATGGCCCTTAGGGTCTTTTTTGATTTCATGGTGGAAGGTGCACCATTTCGCCACATGCAAGTTTGGGTTTTGCACCTCAAGCATAACCACTTTCTCGTCAAAGTAAGTTTGCGCTTCCCCTGGGATCCAGAGAGAGTCTATGGTAAGCTTGGGGAGCTCGCCCATCCTTACAACTGCGAGTATTGCTCCTTCCCATGTTTTTAAGGTTGGTATCTTGATTTAAGCTCGTAAAGCTCTTAAAATTACAAAACTGTACTTTGTTGGTTTGTCAGGTAAATTTTATGATATATAAAACTTGTAACTCCACAAAGGCGCTAAGCTTACATAAAAACGTGTATCTTCACAACAGGTTTTCTTAAAAAAAATGTATTTGTTTTACAGTACATTACTAATAAAGATCACAATATTATTAATACCAACGATAAAATACCAACAACAAAAAACTACTGGACTAATCCCTTCATTTATAATTAAGCCATCATTTATTGCTAGTATTCAGATTGTGTTTATTATTACGAAGATAGAGCCGTCACATCGGCTGCCGCATTAGAAAGAAGGCGACAGCTGCTAATTTGAGAGGGGATGGTTTGTGTATGTTTATCTAAGGAGCGAGCATGCGTTTTAGTAATGAATCAGTATTTATATATCTACTACCCTTGCTTTACACTGCTGTCACACTTCAAAATTAATTGCTGAAAAACATTATACAACTATAATTAGGTAAATCATTAATTTCCACTAATGTAGCAATCCTTTATAAGAAAATAAAACTGTAAGTCATTTACCACATAATTTTGTTTTTAAATGGCTACTAGTATCAGCCTCTATGGGCCAATATCAGTCCTAAAATTGTAAGGTTATACGGGGTGTCATTGAAATAGTGTAAAAAAATTCGGGAGGTGATAGTACTCCTAAAACTAGTAAAAAAAGTTCCTATAACTATCGGTCGTTAAAAACATATTAAGGGATTAGGGGTGTCAAAAGGGCAAACTTGGAAAGTGGTTTTTTTGAAATTGTAAGCTTAAAAAATACGATAAAACTTCGAAAAAAATCCCTGTTGGCATAAAATTTACTGCTGAATCCAATGGTAATATCCAAAAATTACTTATTTAATCAGAAAGGGTAGTTCTTGCAAGGGTAAGGGGTCGATTTATGATTAATTTTTTAGGGGTTGATTTTTTTACAACATGGGTCTATTTTTTAAAAACAACCACCTATTTTCCATAAAAAAGGTACTCTTATTGCAAGTCGCTTAAAGCAATGGTTTTCGAGAAAATTGAAGGCAAACATTTTACTGAACCACAGGTTATTCAACATAAATTTATGAAAATTATGGCGTGGTTATTTCAATTTAGAATTACCAAATCGCCCTGTTAAGAGAAGCGCCAAAATTATTTTAAATAATAAAAGAGTGAGAAATTAAAGTGAAAAATATTTTATTACTATTATGGAAAGTACCGTATTTTATTATCATATCAGTCTGACTCTTTTATTTAAAGTAAATGTTCAATGTGGCCACCATTCATTTCAATACAGACACCTGCTCTTCTCCTCCAGGATCTGCGTACCCTATCGAAAATCCTTGGCGTTGTACGAATTTGATTGGAGCAGTCAATTGTCCGTTGTCGTAGTTGCTCTTCAGTATTAATCGGCAGTGAGTAAACCAAAGCTTTTAAGTGACATAATAAGTAAAAATCAAGTAGATTAAGATCTGGTGATCTGGCTGGCCAAGCTTGTGGACCACCACGTCCTATCCAACGCCTCTCGAAAACTTGATTTAAATGATTTCTCACGGCTAGTGGAAAATGAGGTGGTGCACCATCGTGCATAAAATACATAATATGCCTCTGTGCTATTGGAACTTCCTCCAAAAGTATTGGTAAATGGTTTACCAAAAAGTGAAGGTAATTTTGTCCATTAAGCCTAAAAGAGTAATAATAATTAGGAATTGGTGACGTTTGAACAGTTTTAAAATTTACCCATTGGGTAGAAAGAATGGTCCAATAAGGATTTTAATCGGACCAGTAATGGGTGTTGTGGTAATTAACAATCCCATTTTTGGTAAACCCTGCTTCATCAGTGCATAAAATGTTTGACAGAATAAAGGGATCTTCTACCAGTTTTCTTAATAACCAACGACAGAAATTGGCACGAGCGGAATAGTCTGGAGGATTAAGGGCTTGTACCCTTTGGATGTGGTATGGATACAGCAGTTGATTATGAAGAGTCATCCACACAGTATCGCGACTCACGTTTTCTCGCGCTGCAATTCTCTTTACAGATAACCCTGGATTTCCTCTACACTTCTTAAAATTCGCTCTTTAATTGCTGGTGTACGCACTGTAACATTACGGTCGAGATCATGGTACCTGTTACTAAATGAACCTTCGTCTCTCAGGCGCTGATGAACTCTGGCAAATATCCTATGAGAGGGTGCTCTGCGATTTGGATATTTTTGAATATACAAACGTTTAGCTAAAAGACCGTTTCCGTTCGCTCTTCCCTAAATAAAATGCATATCTGTCAGTTCAAGTAACGTGTATTCCATAATTTTTGGTATATTACGCTCACGTACACTTCAACAACAAGGAACTGACAGAAATACTTAAAAACCAGAATAATTTTAGGCAAAATTATTTACAATTTCTTTTTGCTAAATTAAAAAAAAAATTGTGATAAGGCTATTGTTCTGTCCTAATTTGATTATTCCATTAATAAAAGGTATTCATTGACAGTGGCGTGCCCACAAATTTCTTCTGGGGTTTGGATTGCCACTTGCCTTCCGATTGTAAAGTTGAGAGAAAAAAATTGACCCACAGACAAAAAATAATTTTTCATAATAAAATTTCTTCGACATTACTTGAAAATATTTTTTTTCTTTAGTGTTTATGAGTTTTTTGGAAGGTTGATTAGTCCCTGAACTGGTATTGTTGGGTCAATTTTGACCCAGAGCGATTTTAGGCGCAAATATTTAGATAACTAAACGAAATACATTTTTGAGACTGCGTGTATTCCTCGAGGGTCTGACGTACTTACGAGTGTAGTGTTCACGCGTCAGTTGCCATTTGCTATCTTCCCGGTACGTACCGTTCGGGTCAAATTTGACCCAACGATACTAGTTACGCGGCCCGTTTGAAATATTGTCTCGTGTTGAAAATGAATCGTCCTCTAACTGAAGCCGCGTTGGAAGACATTATAAACAATTTATCCGACTTCAGTGATAATGAAGCACCACTGGAAAACGAGTTTCAAGAGAGTGATAGTGATTTCAGTGATAGAATTATTGAGAGATTTGAAAGTGAGACTGATACAGAATCAGAACATGATGATGATGATGATCAACTATTTGGCAGCGAAGAAGATGTAGGAGCGTACTTCTTTGGAAAAAATAGATGTAAGTGGTCCAAGAGTCCTCCTGCAAGTTCTAGAACAAGAGCTGAAAATATGATTCTTCACCTTCCGTGGCTGAAAGGACCTGCTGCTAACAACATACCCACTACACCTTATGAAGCATGGTCTCATTTGGTGACTGATAATATACTTGATATAATTGTAGAGCACACTAATCGTAAAATAACCGACGAATCTCACAAGTACGGAAATACTTCTACTTTCGTAGGTCATACAGACAAAGTTGAAATAAAAGCCTTGTTGGGCTTGTTGTATCTATCTGGAATTTTCAAATCAGCCCACGAAGATGCAGAAAATTTGTGGGCTACAGATGGCACGGGACGAGACATCTTTAGACTTACGATGTCTTTAAAAAGATTCCTTTTCCTACTTATAGTGATACGTTTCGATGATCCTGATACAAGAGAAGCTAGAAAAGCTGGTGGTGATAAGTTAGCCCCAATATCTGAAATTTTCCAGAGCTTTATAGAAAACTCCAAAAGTAATTATAATAGCTATAGGTACGTAACTATTGATGAAATGTTGGTGGGATTCAGAGGCAAATGTGGCTTCCGTGTATATATAAAAAGTAAGCCCCAACAATATGGTCTAAAAATTTTATGCCTATGTGATTCAAAAACACACTATCTGCTAAATGCATTTGTCTACACCGGCAAAAATCCAAATGTTGTGAATCCAAGACATCTTTCTATACCTACGATGACTGTTTTGGAGCTGATCACACCTATAGCAGGGAGTAATAGAAACGTCACAGGCGACAATTGGTTCACATCCCTGGAACTCTTACAAGAACTGAAAAAACATAAATTGACGTATGTTGGTACTATTAGAAGAAACAAGCGGGAAATTCCTAAAGAATTCTTGGCTAATAGACACCGTGAAGTGAATTCGTCATTATTTGGATTTACACGAGATACTACCTTAGTATCATATGTTCCCGCAAAAAATAGAAGCGTATTACTGGTTTCAACTTTACATCACGATAAAATAACAAAAAGTGACCAAACAAGAAAACCAGAAATTATTGACTTTTATAATACAACAAAAAGTGGAGTAGATTCCCTTGATCAAAAATGTGCAGTGTTTTCATGTAATCGCAGAACCAGGCGATGGCCACTTGCAATATTTTATGCAATATTGAATATAGCCGTTGTAAACAGTCATGTATTGTTAAACTTTGCAGTTAATAATTTGAAAATGTCGAGAAAATCATTTATTAAAAACTTGGGACTGTATTTAATTGAGGAACATATGAGGCGACGATATGAAAATCAACATCTGCCTAAGGAGTTAAGGCAAAAAATTAAAGCCTTTCTAAAAATTCCAGATCCCGCAGTTGAGCGAGACGAGCCGCCACTGAAAAGAAGACGATGTAAAGAGTGTCCATCTACAATTGACAGAAAACATGCTACATATTGTACAACATGCAAAAAAACCTTTTGTAAGGATCATTTGCATCAACAAAATTTTTGTAATGAATGTAAAGATTTTAATAATTAGTTTTATAGCCTCCTTATTGGTTCCTAAAAAGCCCTCGTTAGATTTTTGTTTGGGCATTTTTTGTAACGTTTTTTTATTTTCCCAGTGTGTTTATATCATGTTTTTTCTAATCAGGCATATTTTAATGGTGTTTATGTCAAAAGAAAAATTATTTTGTTAAAAACCTTGAATGATGTTTTTTTTAATACATATTTTTTATTTTCGTGTTTATGTATTTAAAAATTTGAATAAATTTCAGTTTTCTTAATTTGTAGGTTTGTTTCCTTTAAAGTAAGAAATTAAAATACACTAAGTCAAAAAAAGTGTAACCTCCCCTCTTAAATTAGGGCTGGGTCAAAATCGACCCAACAATACCAGTTGTGTAGCCTAGAAATCACCATACCAGTTCAGGGTTAACAAGTCACAATTTTCATAAATTTATGTTTATTAATCTGTGAGATACCCATAAAAAAATAAGTAATTTTACTTTTCGTTTTTCAACTACAGGTTTACCACACTCTTTGCCTTCAATTTTTTCGAAAACGGTTGCTTTAAGCGACTTGCAATGAGATAAACATTTTTATGGAAAAAAGGTAGTTGTTTTTAAAAAATAGACCCACGTTGTAAAAAAATCAACCCCTAAAAAGTTAATCATAAATCGACCCCTTACCCTTGCAAGAACTACCCTTGCTGATTAAATAAGTAATTTTTCAATATTACCATTGGATTCAGCAAAAAATTTTATGGAAACAGGGATTTTTTTTGAAGTTTTATCGTATTTTTTAAGCTTACAATTTCAAAAAAACCACTTTCCAAGTTTGCCCTTTTGACGTCCCTAAATCCCTTTATATGTATTTAACGACCCATAGTTATAAGAACTTTTTTTACTAGTTTTAGGAGTACTATCACCTCCCGAATTTTTTTACACTATTTCAATGACACCCTGTATAGTAAATGGAATGATCAAGATTATATATAAAAAAATTTGTTTTAATGGTTTATAAACTTATCTATTATTGTTTTATAAATAAGAGAAGAGTTCAAATGTCCAATAAGTTTCGGTCCAGAAATCGTCTAATTATGTGGTAATTGAAAAATTCATTAATTATAAAATAAAAGTTGAATCAGAAGCACAAGTTAAAAAAAGGGGGTTATCTTAAAATTATAGATGGAGAGCTGGGATAAGGAGTTAACTTGCGTTACAGAAGGGGGGTTGAGGGAAAAGTGGGTAATAGTTAATATAACCGATTCCTGATAATCTAGAGGCGGAAATACCCGATAAAGTAACAAATTAAAAGACTGTCAGGAATTAGTTCTATGAGCTCTTAGGTTGAGAAGAATATGAAGAAACGTGGGTATTGTGGAGTGAAAGAGGAATTGGTGTGTTAAATTTGTTTAAGAGTAGAGGAAGGGATAGACATAACAAATGAAGGGTATCTAATGTTCAGAGGTTTATTATATGCTTGTTCAAAAAGCCAAAATTTGTGATGGATAGGAAATGGAGAAAACAGTCTAAAAGAGGTGTCAAGAAGGATTGAAAAAGGATAAAAGAAATGATCAAGAAACCAGATAATAGATTAAGGAAGGGGGAAAAAGGCGAGGAAATTAAATAGAGAGTAGAAGGGAAAAAAGTTAAAAACGCAAAGCGAACAGAGGAGAAATAAGAGGAAAACGAAGTAAGTGTAGAAAAAAATTGGAGAAACAGGAGAAAAGCGAGTGCCTTGGACGCCAATAAATTGAAAGGAAAACATTTTCCCTTAGGATATTCCATAAAGTATCTTAGTATCTTACTGATAGGAGTAGAACAGCAGGAAGAAATCTGAAATTTATATTAAATAATGAGCGGATGTTTGAAAAAAGGTGATAGAAAACTTACTTGTCAAATTTTAGCCATAAGAATTTTTTTTTAAAAAGCAAACGAATTGTAGCATTCGTTTCACATCGATAGATGACGCGTAGAAAACAAATATGAGATGGTGGAAACAAGTTGGTGGCAGTGTTGCCAATGGAATAGGTTAAAACTTCGAGAGCAAGGTGTGATTAAAATGGGTAAAGACGGAAGGTAAAGGGTATAGGAGGGATAAAAGAGGGAGATAGGTAGGTCTGATTTCATAATAGTTAGAGAATATCTGACAAGTTCTGTTTACAATTTATTTTCGAAATAATTCTTAGAACAGGTAAATAATCTAGTAAACAAACGTGGTATTGAATAATGGTAATATTAAAAAGTGTTGGTTAAAAAGAGAAGAATATAGGAAATGACACATGGTGAAAGTTAACATAAAATTTTAAAAATAAAAATTATTAATTGAAATTAAGGGACAAATGACCGTAAGGATCTAAAACATTATTTAAAAAAATATCTAATGTAATTTTTATATTAACAGAAATTTGGCATGTTAAATAACCATTTTCAAGAATAATACTATATAAGGTTGTTGAAGTAGTTTGGTGAAAAAAGAAGAAAGTTACAAATGACATATAAAATTGACAAATAAATAGTAGGAATTATCCCAGATAGCACAAAAACGTCTTATGGACGTTCTAAAAACGTCCTGCTTGGACATTCAGGACATCCTTAAAACGTCCATTTCACGGCCATGGACGTCTTATCGACGTATTTGAAACGTCCATTGTTAATAATCAGGATGTCTTAAGAACGTCCATTTAAGGACATTCCATGGACATTTTCAAAAGCTCAAATGGGGAATAATAGGATGTAAGGAAATTAGTGAAAATAATGAATAATTTCAAAAAAATTTATTTGGAAACAAATAACCTATAAATAGTGAAATTATTAAAACTTTTTCGTCAAATTCATCCCGTTTCTCCTCTACTTTGCTCTTTTCAATCATGCCTGGATTGAGAGTAATTGTTTTTTTTTCTTTTTGATTTGGCCATATTTGCCTTCCCAGTTGAACCTGAAAATAATTTAATCGCTTATATTTTTTTTTTCAGGTTTTTTGAGATTGTTGAAGTTGAAAATATTTACTAGCCGTTTTTAATTTCTAAATTTTACTGTTTAATATAATAAAAAACAATGTTAATAGTATAATACATTATGCATATCTCAAAAAATATTTGTTCAAAATTTTTTTTTTTTTAATAAAATTAACGTGTCTCGACTGCTGAAGTCATTGACACAACTACAATTATCTACAGAGTGGTTTTACAATATTGTTTTCATAAAATTACTTTGATTTAAATTTTTTGTAAAAGTTGAACGTCTTTTAAAAAACTGAAAAGGCACTGGTATTCTGTAGGTTCCCCTAATATTTCTTCTAGTCTTGATTTCAGCTTGTATCGTCTTCTTTGTTCGGAAAAGTGGCCACAGTCTATCAAAATATGTTTTACAGTCAAGACACTATCACAGTAGGTGCATATGGGTGCCTCACTGGTTGTCATCAAGTGGCTGTGAGTAAGTTTAGTGTGTCCAATTCGTAATCTTCTTATTATGACTGCAATTGTTCTGGACAAAGAGAATAATCTGGGGGAAGCAATAATGGGTTGTATGTCTTGTAACTGTGTGGTCTCCATATTCCAGTGTGTTTGCCAATTGTCATGAACTGTTTTTCTAAACACACTCTTGATATCTTTATATATATGAATATCTTCAGCCGGTACGTCCAATGTGGAAGCTTCTTTGGCTGCACGGTCAGCTGCTTCGTTACCGCTAAGTCCAACGTGAGACGGGATCCAAATGATAGTGACGGACACTCCCTTTGTCACGAGGTTGGAATAGGTGTAATGAATTGCGTTAACTAAGGGGTGTTCCGAGAACGCATCTTTAATTGAGTGGATCGATGAAAGTGAGTCTGTACAGATTGCAGTATGACGATCATTGGATGTTAACATTCGGAATGCTTCTAATATGCCATATAGTTCCCCAGTGTGTACGCTACATGTGGAAGGAAGTTTAATGAACTTATTGATGTTAGTGGATGTGACAACAGAACTACCAACACCTGATTCATTTTTAGAGGAATCAGTAAAAAGAATTGTGTTGAAATTGTTTTTATGGATGATACTTAGGAATGTTTGTTGGATTATTTCACGTGGTGTCTCAGTCTTATTAAATATGCTTAATAAAGTGTTTATGTGTGGTAATTTTTTAGTCCATAGTGGAATTGCAGAAACAGAGAAAGGGGTAGTTCTGGAAAGATCAAAATTACCCAGTAGGGCTTTAAGAATATTAGGTAGCGGTTGAGCTCTTCTAATCGATTGTGTGTTAGGTACTATGTGATTTGGTTGAATGAGTATCGAATATGCTGGATTTTGTGGATTGGCAGATACACTAGCTGCATATGAGAGGAGAAGGTGTTGACGTCTTAGCCAAAGTGGGGGTTCTCTGGCCTCACAGTATAAACTTTGAATAGGACTTGATCTAAAAGCACCAATGCATAGCCTAAGAGCAGTATTATGAACAGTATTAAGGCTTTTCAGACTAGTCTTTGATGCGGTCATGTAAATGATGCTGCAGTAGTCCAATTTGGACCGTATTAGAGATCTGTAGACTGTAAGTAATACATCCTCTTCAGAACCCCATTGAAAATGAGATAGAGATTTTAGTATGTTGAGTTTTCTCATACAGCTGCTTTTCACATCTTGTATATGTTTGTTCCAAGACAGTCTTGAGTCAAAGGTTAGTCCTAAAACTTTATGGTGACTGACGACCGATAAGGGGACATCGTTGTAAGTTAGGTGTGGAATTTCACTGGTGGTTCTTCTACTAAACTTGATAATTTTTGTTTTTTTAGATGAAAAAGTTAGTCCAATATTTTGGGACCATGCACTGAGGTCGTTAATGGCAGTTTGTAGTAAACGGCATGTTGATTTGGTGTTTTTTTCCCCGGCAGTAGACTACAAGATCATCAGCATACAACCCGTACTTCACTGGCGGAAGAAAAGTTGAACCTAAGTCGTTGATTGCCAAAATAAATAAAGTTGTGCTCAAGACAGAGCCTTGGGGTACTCCATTAAGTTGTTTATGGGGTGAGGATACTTTTCCATTAGCTGCGACTTTAAAGGATCTTTTTTCTAAAAAGTTTTGAACGAAACAATAGATATTTCCACTTAGTCTAAACTCTTGGAACCTATGAAGCATAACAGATTTTCTTATACAGTCAAACGCTCCCTCAATATCGAAGAAGGCTGCTATTACGTCTTGTTTTTGGGTCATAGCATCAGCAATATGTGTCTGTAAAAGGGCTAAATTATCTACCGTCGATCGATGTCGTCTGAATCCTGATTGAAATTCACAAATAATTTTATACTTTTCAAGAAACCAGATCAGTCTTTTATTAATTAATTTTTCCATAAGCTTACATATTGTGCATGTAAGCGAGATAAGTCTAAATGAGTTCGAATAACTTGATTTTTCATCAGTATTCTTTTTAATTGGAATAACAAGGGATTCGTGCCACATCGATGGAAACCTGTGAGTGCTCCAAATTATATTAAAGAAGTTTAATAAGATATCAAGACTGAGAGTAGACAAATTTTTAAGGAAAACAAATGGTATATCATCAGGGCCAGCTGCAGTATTCTTGCAATAACTGAGTGCCTTTAACAATTCTTCTGAGGTAAATGGCAGATTAATGGAAGCACTATCTTGGGCAATGCTACTTGGAAATAATTTTGGTGCTTCAGTTTGCTGTTCAGATTGCACAGTGTATTTATTTTGAATGTTGGATTTGTTTTCAAAAGCATCTGCTAATATGTTTACAATTTTTTGGCTATCATTAATCACATTATCTTGGTAATGTACGCTCGAAATTCTTAAATTTGATTTACGGCCTTGCATTTGTCTAATTTTTGCCCAGACTTGGGTCGAAGAAGTATCTGATGTTAAGGTTGAGACATAATCCTTCCACGAAGATTTTTTACTTTGCTTTAATACGTACTTAGCTTTAGCCTTTAATTTTTTTAAATGAATAAAGTCTTCCTGTGCCCTGGTTCTGCGGTATCTACTTAATGCTTGTTTACAATGGCTTACTGCGTCTTGACAATCTGAATTCCACCATGGGACCCTTTTCCTATTATTAGGAACAGAAGTTTTGCCGATGTATATATCTGCTGCAGACGTAATGCAATTAATGAGAAGTTTTAAATATTGGTCGATATCCTCGGATACGGTAATAGGTGGTAGATGTCTTTCGGTATAAGCACGAAAACCAATCCAATCTGCGTGGGCAATTCGCCATTTTGTAATATTATTTATAGCATGACTTTCTTTATTAGTAATTTTTATCGGAAAATGATTGCTATCAAAAAGGCTCTCTAGAGTGCTCCAGTTAAGTGATGTTGCAATTTTTGGATTAGAAAAACTTAGGTCTATTGAAGAGAAGGTACCGGAGGAAATATTGAAGTGTGTACTGGATTTGGAATTTAATATACAAGCATTGGAACAATTTAAAACATTTTCGATAATTTTTCCTTTTCCGAAAGTTTTATTTGAACCCCATAAGGTGTTATGGGCATTGAAGTCACCTACCAATAAAAATTGACTAGGAAGTTGGTGAATTAAGTCAAATAGTTTTACTTCTGTAAGATTATAATTAGGGGGTATGTAGACACTAAAAACAGTAATTTTTGTAGGACACCAGATAGATACTGCAATCGCTTCGAGGTTGGTGGTTAGCAAATAATTCGTTGAGTATAAATTTCCAGAAACAAAAATTGACGTGCCGCCACTGGCTCTAATATATTCATTTCTGATGTGATCATAACTCACAAAATTTTTGAGTTGGCCTGGATTAGTTTCTTTAAAATTAGTCTCTTGTATGCAAATAATGTCCGCCTCTGTTTCAGCAATTAGTTGTTGGATACGTTCATAGCGCGGATAAAATCCGTCGCAATTCCATTGTATTAACGTGAAAATGATTTGTATAAAAAGGAAACAATTGAGTAAGTTAATAGGTTGATTTTTGAGATGCTTGTGATGAGTCTGAAAGGTAATCATCTGATTGTTGCGATAGCGTGTCCATGCTAGTATTTTCTGCAAGTAAACATTTATTTATTTTTTTAGAAAGTCTTGTAAGTCTATTTTTTATTGATCTTTCTATTAAGCATGGATATATTTGCTGCAGGTCGTTTAATAGGCCTTCGACATCTTTAGTGAATTGCTGGGCCTCGTGCAAAGGATTACTGCTTCCAAAAGAATTTTCGAGGAAAGATATTATGTGATCTGCAGAAAGAGTGAAATCTTTCGGAGTTGCTTTATGTAGGTTATGAATGGCGTCCTTCGTGCTATCCGATAAGCTCAGTTCTTCTGATGATTCCTTCCTTGCCCTCTTTTTAATAGACTTGGTGGTGTCATTACAGTTGGTGGGTGGAATTTTTGGAGGAGGCATAATGTTAACATTGACATCAAGTCCATCAACACTTTGTGATTCACAGAGAGAAATTGTATCACAGGAGGGCGAGTGGGGTCTTTTTTGACTAGGAGTTATAAATGATGATGTTAACTGGTTATCTTCTGTAGGTGTAATAGGCAAGGTGATGACTATTGCGTCATGCGAAGATAGAGGTGGCATTTCATTTTGTTGAGAATCTGTTAAAGTTGTGGAGATTGTGTTAGATACTTGGATTGGTTGAGAGTTCTGTGAGAGAGAGGGAGTGATTGTATTTGGGCACTTAGTAGCTATGTGTCCATGTTGTTTGCAGAGGAAACATTCCATTCTGTCCGTGGACAAAAAAATTCTGTATGCAGTGTGATCGTGTGTTAATAGCAAAGATGTTTGAAGCTCAAAGTTGTCGTTAGTTGGGGTGACATAAACCTGCCGTCTAAAGCTCATGATATGTGCATATTCATCTCCTGGGATGCCTGCTTTCAGGAAAGATATGGGTGAAACTAGATGAAGTCCAAAATCAATTAAAGCTTTTTCAACTAGTTCATCAGGTATTGAGGGGCATACATTCGATATTAATATTCGCTTCGCTGGAGTAACTAATCTTCTTATTGGTAAAGCCAGTGAGTTTACGTATATAGTTGGGTGATCCCTTATGAGTTGGTCAACCAGCTCAGTTTTTGATAGATAGATACAAATTATGTTTGAAATTTTTGAGGCAAAGCAAACATTTTTTGGACTGACTAGATCACCAATAGCCTTAACATAATCGAAAAGAACGAGATTCTGGTGTGAATGGATAACTATTGCTTGTTCCTTTTTTGGGAAGACTGGTTTAGGTCTTGATTTTGCAGCTGTTACATAAGAGCCTGAAGGTACATTATTGTTGCTTTCTATCATTGTATTGATGGTTACATTAGGGGAAGGTTGACTAGAGTTGCCGCCCTTGTAGTCAAAAGCAGCAGGAATGGGTGTATTATTAATTATTAAAGTGCCTTCTAACTGATAACCAGATATACAGCATGTCTGTAATACTGGTTGCCAGAAAATTTTCTGATAAAACGAGGTCGTTAAACTGGGTTTTATCGATATTCATACAAAACGAAAAAACTAAGAGATAAGCGCTGCAAAGAATATGTCGATAATCAAGTCGAAACGACCTTCTCCTGGTCGACTCCAAAATAGAATTGCACTGTTCGATGCACAACACCAAAAAGTTTGTGTTTAAGAATTCAAAGAAAAAACAAACTGTATTATTCACTTCGAAAAACACTAAAAACCGTTCACAAAGACTCGAGCGATCTTAACACGTTCAAATCAGTGGCGGAACTCCGTTCAAAAATTACAAACATTTTTTAACAAGATACGTCAGTTACTCTTATAACCCATCCTGTATAAATAATGAAAAAAAAAACGGTAACCTAAAAATAAAATCATAGTTCATCATTCAATTCATAAATAAAATTAAAATAATGTTTCAATCGCATAAAAAACAATATAGAACCACCCTGTACATACAATATAGAAGTTATTTTTAGAATCAACTCATCTTCTCTAGCAAACAACAAGACTGTTAGAAATATTCAAACTACATCTCTCTCATCATATAAGTCTACCTCAGTAAATATTCAAAAATAAAACAACAAGTCAACGGTCGATTCTCTCGACCAATAGCGACCCGACATCTTAAGTCACCAGAGCTTGTTGCCAAGGGCAACAGGCAAAAGATTAATCGGCGCTATTTTCGAGTTTACACAATTCAGATTCATTCTCACACTTGACCAGTAAGGATCTTTTTATTTGCTCTCTGCCGAAGTAAGATGTTTTAAACTGACATTTAATTACCACATAATATGTAATCTACCAATTTAAGTACAGTGTAAAAATGTTATAGTTTGTATCAGAGTTTATCAAGTTTAAATAAATACGTAAAAGGAAGGTATATTCTTAATTTCAACCAGTAAAAGTGAATTCAAAATCCTGAAGTTGGAGCTCGAACCACCTATAGAATAGACCAGTCCATAGCCGAAGGGAAACCCATCTACGTGACTTGGAATCGAGTAGAAAAATTCCATAGTCCGAAACAATATTGATATTTTAAATACTGGATCCTCTTTTACAATTTCCAGTTGCATGGAAGTAACAAGGCACAGTCTTCGTTATAACCGGAACGCTAGGAGAATGGCTGCAGACCAGTATTTCAACCTGAGTATCTTAAAAGATTACTTCCACCATGTTTCTAATGATCCTCCAATTCAGCTGGTTGCTCTCCATCTTCAGCATAGCTAGTTTCTGTATATTGGACTCCAGTATATGCTCCCTTAGACTGAGTAATGCTTCCCATACATCCCGATAGGTGGATCGATCTCGAAAGGTGTTCTTTGTTACCAAATAGAAAAGATAACGCAATCCATCTAGAAGTTTTAATGTTTTTCCAGGGGCTGGTAACTGATCTTGAAGTTCTGGCAATCGACCAAACTTCTTCCGGTATACAGATGCCAGACCTCGAGCGTCGTAGATGTTGGCGAAAGTGCTATGGACCAGCGAGTAATCTTTTGGAACCATGAGCAGGTCTTGTTGTTGCTCGGTTGTAACACCATGTCTTGCTTTTCCGGTACCTTCATATTCACCCATAAATTCTTCAAAGACAAGGTCAGGTGTTTCTTGGAGCTGGTTTACTTCTTCTTTCTCTTCATGATCACCCTCAAATGGCGCCAGCCGGTTTTGGTGCACTACCGTTGGTTTACCGTTCGGGATCTTACTTATACGGTAAATGACATCATTTATTCTTTTCTTGATGAGGTACGGACCTTCCCAAGACCTTTGAAGCTTCGGAGAATAACCCTTCTGTCTTTTTGGATTATGGAGCCAAACTCTGTCGCCTTCCTTGAAACCTGCCTCCATGGCTTGGGTATCATATCGCTTCTTCATTCTGTCGCTGGCAATTTGAAGATGCGAGCGGACCAATTCATGCATATCGTCCATTTTTTTCGCAACTGGATCACATAGTCTTCACCAGCTACATCTTCTCCAGGTCGGCATCCAAACTCAAGGTCGCACGGTAGTCTCATCTCACAACCAAACAGGACCTTTGCTAGTGTTTGGCCTGTTGATTCATTGACAGCGGATCTATAAGCCATTGCAAAGAGCGAAAGATACTGATCCCAATCTCGCTGATGGTTTGAAACCACTTTTGACAGATATTTTTCAATGGTCTTATTCATTCACTATCAGATTCCATCAGATTGTGGGTGCAATGATGTGGTTCGGGTTTTCTTCATGCCTAGTCTGTCACAGATTCCACGGAAGAGTTGGCTTTCAAAATTTCTGCCTTGGTCACTGTGGATCTCCAAGGGCACTCCAAATCGACAGATAAACTCCTTTATCAACACATCTGCAACAGTTGCGGCCTCTTGATTTGGAATAGCGTAGACTTCCGCCCACTTCGTAAAGTAATCCATCACCACCATCATGTATTTATTACCATTCTCGGGAATGGGGAATGGTCCAGCAATATCTAAGGCGATCCTCTCAAATGGGCTACCAACGTTGTATTGCTCCATGGGAGCCTTCCATTACTCATAGCACAGCTGGTACATTTCTTACAACAGTTCTTTACATCATCGGAACTATTCATCCAATAAAACCTTTCCAGAACTCTCTGAAGGGTTTTCCTAACACCGAGATGTCCTCCTGATGGAGTGTCGTGTAACTGACGAAGTACTTCGACTACTTTACTCCTTGAAACGACCAACTGTCTTCTGTTCTCGGAAGCATCATCATTTTCAAGTACTCGCTTTAATAAGCCATCTTCCAGGATAAAAGATTCCCACTGAGACAAATACGACTTAAGTACTGGAGAGAGATTAGATACTTCTTGCCAAGTAGGTTGACGATTTTCCTCTTTCCATTGTCGCATCTTCTTTAGAACGGTATCGTTCTCTTGTTCTTCCTTAATTTTAGTAGGGGCCCACTCATCGTTGACTAACGTTGTTCTTAGTAGTCCACTTTCTTTGGATTCCGCTTTGTTGCAGTGGGAGCACTCTGCTGGACACGGTCTTCTTGAAAGAGAATCAGCATTTCTGTGGCTAATTCCGGCTCTATATTCGATCTTAAATTCGTACTTCTGAAGTCGCTCAATCCATCTGGCGACTTGACCCTCCAGATTTTTGAACTGCATCAACCACTTAAGAGCAGCATGATCAGTACGGATTAAGAATTTCCTTCAATATAGTTATTGGTAGAAGTGTTCCACACATTTCACAATTGCCAGGAGCTCTCTTCTAGTGACGCAGTAATTTCGCTCAGGATTCGAGAGCACTTTACTAAAATAACCAAGTACTCTTTATTTTCCCCCTTGAATCTGTGAAAGCACTCCTCCAATTCCCACATTACTGGCATCAGTATCTAGGATAAATTTTCCCTCTAGTAGTGGGTAGCCTAATATTGGCGCTGTTGTTAAATGCTTCTTTAAAGTTTCGAAGAAAGTTTAGCAGTCTTCGTCCCAGCAGAATTCTCTTGCTTTTTCTGTGAGTCGCGTTAGTGGTTTACCAATATCTGCAAACTCCTTTATGAATCTTCGGTAGTACGTACAAAGCCCAAGGAAACATCTTATTTATTGTTTATCTTTTGGTTGTGGCTACACTTTGATAGTAGCGACTTTTTCCTTGTCTACAGCCACGCCATCCTTGCTGACTACATGACCGAGGTAATTAACTTTATTTTGAAATAGCTGGCACTTCTTGGGGTTTAACATCAGTTGGGCAGCTTAAAGTCTTTTAAAACATCTACGTTTTTTTAGATGTTCATCAAACGTCTTTCCCAAGACTATGATGTCGTCTAAATACACCAGGCATGTTTTCCAGGATAACCCTCACAATACATTTTCCATAAGTCTTTCAAATGTCGCAGGGGCATTACATAGTCCAAATGGCATGACATTAAATTGCCACAAACCAGATCCGGTGGTAAAAGCTGTCTTTTTTTGTCTACTGGGTCCATTTCTACCTGCCAATATCAAGACTTTAAGTCTAAGGTTGAAAATAGTTTACTTCCGGCCAATGTGTCTAAGGTATCGTCGATACGAGGCAGAGGGTAACTGTCTTTCTTGGTTACATTGCTCAACTGCCGGTAATCCACACAGAACCTCGTAGTTCCATCCTTTTTCTGGACCAGGACTACCGGAGGGACCCATGGGCTGGTAGAAGGTTCTATCACCCTGTCTTCCTTCATTTCCTGAACAATCCTTTCAGCTTCCTCTCTCTTGGCCTTTGGTAACCTTCGAGCTGATTGACGAATCGGCCTGGCATCAACAGTGTCAATTTTGTGTTTTACAACAGAAGTTCTTCCTGTTTTTCCATCTTTTCGTACAAAAATGTCACGATATCGTCGAATAAATTCCTTTACTTCCTTCTTCTCTGATTGATTCACAGATTGACCAGCAACTGTAATCATTTGCTCGAATTTGTCGTTGGAATTATCAAAAGTTGTTGTCTGACGAATTATGGAAGTTACTGGTACACAAGTTCCGATTCTGGTCTCTTTCTTGATGGTAATCGGGTGAATATTAACGTTTATAAGACGAACTGGAATTTCTTTAGCAGTGGTGACCAACCTCTTTCCGATCAGAATGCCTCGTTCAACCTCTTCATCGTGGTTCCAAGGTTCCATCATTACAAATGATCCTTCTTTCATAGTTTCTTGAAGCCGTGCTACTATAACGGTTTAACTTCTGCCAGGTACCACCGTATCCTCCTGTACATCAACTGGCACGGTACTGTCCCCATATGGATGTAGGAATACTTTTTCGGCACCAACTTTGATCACTCTGTTTTTAAAGTCCAACTGGAAACCATGTAAGTTAATTACAACCATTCCAAGAATCACATCTTCTTCAATATCAGCGACAATAACAGTATAAGTGAACTTTTCTGTATCAATTCCCAATTGAACCTGGATTTCCCCATGGATGTTGGCACTTTCACCTGTGGCAGTCCGCAGTCGCAATCTTGTTGGTAGAAGTCTCTTACAGTTCTTTATGGTTGTTTGTCGTATAATGGTCCTAGTTGCTCCAGTATCCACCAACAGTGTATACTTTTTACCATTTACTTCGCCGTCTACGTATACACTATCATCGCGACATTTCAAAGAGGCTATCAGTATGAGAGGGTCTTTGGAACGGTTTCGGGTCGAAGCTGCCCCCTCTAGGCCGACCCGCTCTAGTTTTCCTGCGGCGTATTGTCTTCAATTGTTGGGACCCTAGGGCGTTTGCACGTACTGCGTACATGCCCCAGTTCACCACAATTCTTTGTCTTCATCTTTTTATCAGTAAAGGTCTTCATTATGTTAACTAGTTGGTCGAGTTTATCTTCTACGTTTTCTTCTTTTACAGTTCTCACTTTACTGTATCCTCCAGAAGCCTGCATAGCTGCCTCATATTCTAAAGCAGCAGACAAGACATCGACCAATGTTTTGTGGCGGACTAAGCGTAGTGTTTTCTGCATCTTGTGGTCACGGAGTCCATCAACAAATGTTTGGACTGCTTAACATTCCATCATGTTCTCCGGAGCTGATGGGTAGGCAAATCGCACCAACCTGGCAATATCTACTTTATATTCGTGAAGAGTCTCGTCTCGTTTTTGTTTGCGATTCTTTAACTGTGACTGGTATAGATGCTCCAAATGCTCGTGGCCATATCGCTTAATTAGTCTCTTTTTGAGTTGCTAAAAATCATCTGTCTCTTCCACGGGTATAGTCTGAAGGACATCTAAAGCGTCTCCTCGAAGGGCGATTGTCAGATTCACTGCCTTTTCTCTCTCAGATCATTCGTTTGCTCTCGCAGCTGTCTCTAACTGTTTAAGGTAGTTGGTTCATGACATCTTTCCGTCGAAGGTTGGGGCTTTGACGCGAGCAGAATTTACAGCTCCTTCCAATTTTAACTTCGACTCTACCTCATGACACTATTTCACCGTCCTTGGCCGGATCTGAATGTTCTAGTTCTTCTATCTTCTTTTCCATCTCTTTTATTTTCTCCCCAAAGAAAGACATTATTTTTTTCTCAACGGAAGAGATCTTGTTTTCCACATCAGCAGAGATTTTATTTTTTAGAGAAGACATATTAGAAGAAATTTCATCTTTTAAAGAAGACATTTTGGAAGACACCTTTTCTTCTAAGGAAGAAATATTGGACGAAAATTTGTTTTCCATAGAAGACATTTTGCTTTCCATGTCGGAAGAAATTTTGGTTTTTAAAGAAGATATGTCGGACGAAACTTTACTTTCTAGGGAGAAAATATCTGAAGAAACTTTAGTTTCTGATGAAGAAATGTCAGAAGAAATATCGGTTTTTAAAGCAGACATATCGTCTTTCATATCGGAAATCGAAGAAATTATAGAAGACGCATCATCAGAAAATAGATACGTTTCCGGATCCAATCCTTTACTTTCTAGTGCTTCCTTGAGACGTTCTGCCAGCTCTGATTTCTTTCCTGTCGTCTCCAGATCACGATCTTCTAGTTCTCGACACAATTCAGCCACTTTCAAGTCACACAGTTTTTTAGTCATGTGTCCACTATTTATTTATAGTTCCACTTCTAACATCAATGTGACGAAAGTCTAATTTATTTTTAGTTTATTTATTTAAAAACACACTATTTACAATTTATTTCAGACGTACTATTTAATTTATATGATACTCAGACACTAACTAACAATTCTAATTCAACTAAACTCGGCGCTGATACGTCGGCTATTTATATTAGTCCAACTCCAACTCCGAAAGTTACCTTAAAAATATAGCGACGAAAACACTATTTTGACCGATATCAATGCTTTATTTAAATCAAAAGTTAAGTAGTATACAGGGTGTACCAATAAAAACTCCCAGGCCGGATATTTTCGTAAGTAATAGAGATATTTTAATTCCGTAAAAGCCAGTTCATAGAGTGCTAAGGGAACTTCAGTTTTAGATATAAATTAATTTTAAATAGGTCAATATGTAGATGGCGCTGCTCTCAATATATTTTTTTCGATGGGAGGATCTTTCTTATATAACGCATATTGTAAAAAATGCATTTTTAAGCAGATTATGTTTCATAATATAATTCGATAAATCTAGCCATTTTTGATATACAGAGTGGGTCACTCAAAATAGTTTCATCCTGTTTTTCGGCATTATTCATTGGATTTTTAGAAAATGCTAAAACATGTCGATTTTTCTTCCAAATTAAACACATTTTTACAATACAGACATCTGTCATGTGTCATCCTCCTCCCTTCTACTTCTCCAACCCCTAAATTTTATATAAGGAATGTATCATGTACAGCACATCATTAAAAAGGTAATTTTATGGAAAAGTCAGAAATATGACTGTTTATTGCGATAATTTAAATTTTAGCGCCCTCTATCGGGATAAAACCCCTCTAATGTATTATAAAGTGTAACACTTCATTTGAAAGCTAATTTAATTACTATTTCAATGCCCCACATAACATTAATATACATATTTCCACATTTTCAAATTATTGCAAGTGCAATATGGAGGATATTTATATTAATGTTATGTAGTGCATTGAATTAGTAATTAAATTTGCTTTCAAATAAGGTGTCGCACTTTGTGATACGTACAGTTTTTTTATCCCGATAGAGGGCGGTACAATTAAAAGTATCGCAATGAAGTCATATTTCTAAATTCCCTATAAAATTACCTTCCTAAAGATATAGTACACATTGTAGTGTCACACTCTATAATACGTAGTAATTTTTTATCCATCTAGAGGGCGATAAAATTTAAGTAACGCAATATACAGAAATATATTTGAATTCACTATTGAATTACCTGTTCAATGATGTGTCATACATGGTACATTACCTATGTAAAATTAAGGTGTTGGAGAAGTGCAAGGAAGGGGATTGACACATGACAGATGTCTGTATTGTAAAAATGTTTTTAATTTAGAATAAAAATCGACCTGTTTTAGCATTTTCTTAAAATCTAATGATTAATGCTGAAAAACAGGATGAAACTGTTTTGAGTGACCCACTCTGTATATCAAAAATGGCTAGATTTATCAAATTAATTCATAGAACAAAATCTGCTTAAAAATGCATTTTTTACAAGATGAGCTGCATAAGAAAGATCCTCCCATCGAAATAAAATTATTGAGCGCAGCGCCATCTATATATTGACCTATTTAAAATTAATTTATATGTAAAACTTAAGCTCTCTTAGTGCTCTATGAACTGGCTTTTACAGAATTAAAATATCTCCATTACTTACCAAAATATCCGGCCTGGGAGTTTTTATTGGTACACCCTGTATAATATATGTGCTCTAGTGAACTCGAACATTGCAATTTTTCTTTAAAGGTATTGCGTTTATTGAAAATATAAATATTTTCTACATCATAACAATTCCGCATTTTCTATTTTGTTCGAGAAAAAATTCGGTTTTATAAACGCACGAAGCATATTTCCCGAACTCCAATTAATTGAAACAGCTGAAATATATGTCTCCAGAAATCCTTATCTCATTCTTTCAATATAATCCAAGAGTTCGAACTACTAGCATTCAGTTATATATAGATATATTTTGTCTTCCATAACTCAACCTTTCCAGAGATAAAATCTTTTCCGGTTAGACATCTCCGAACAATGTATGGCGATCGATGTAGTTGCTTCTCTGCCAAACTATCTTAGGAAACTTCGATTTATTGTTCATGACAGCCAAGGGCTACTTAATACTTATCCTGGAAAGTAGACAATTGCTCCTGATGGTTCACCGATTGTTCAGAAAATTAAAAGGAAATAGGAGGTGGAAAGAATGGAGAAAAGTTTACCGGTTTCACATATCGAAAGAATTTTGTTGTAAAATTTGCTATATTCACATTTGCTATATAAAAAATTATATACGAGTGATATTTAGATAATAATTATTATAATATTTACAATATCTAGAAGTATTTATGAGATACCAATCAATAAATTTGAATGAATCTCTAATATAGTTGGGCGATATTTCACGAACTGTGTTTTATAAATTTATAATAAATTATTAAGTAAAATAAAAATATCTGTGTTTTATTTAATCTCCAGAATTCATCCATTTTAAATCGTCGTTGTTATGACTATTGGTCGTATCTCATCTTTTTTTTAAATTGAGTTAGGTTGCTTAATAGATAACTAAAACTGCATACTTTGTATGCTGGTAATATTATTTGTAATAATAAATTACTGATTGAATAAAACATAAATATTGGAATGTCGTATTTAATATTACAACACTTGATATTTTAGCTATAAGTCGTATCTCATTTTTTTTTTTAAATTATGTTAGTTTGCTCAATAGATAACTAACACTGCATGTAAAAATATATAAAGAGATGTAAAATTTCATATTGAGAGGTTCCCTAGAGAAGAATCCCACTATTGCAGAAAATCTTCTAAACGAGAGTACCTCCATGGAGATTTGTCATTGTCTAACATGTACGATATGTACAAGAACGAGATAGATGGACGAGAAGTTGCTAGCTATAGTACCTACTATAAGATTTTTAAATCATTTCATTTATCATTTAATCGACCGAAAAAATTCCAGTGTAGTTTGTGCTTACATTACAGAAAGGCCAAAGATAGTGAAAAATAAAAGATGCAAGAACGATTTACTACTCATATAAAGGAAAAAAAAATTAGAGATATGAAAGAAAAATGCAAGAAAGACTCACAAAATAATTCAAAAGTAATAAGTGCTGTTTTAGACTTGCAGCAAGTGATATATTTACTCATGATTGCAAAGTATTCTATAAGAATAGACTAAGTAACTACAACTTTACAATTTACAATTTACAATTTGGGCACTAGAGACTGTAACTGTTTTGTCTGGCATGAAGCTGAAAACAAGAGAGGTTCCTTGGAAATATCCACGGCAGTGAATTTATTTTTACAAGGAAATGACAAAAGTGACATTCAGACTGTGAATCTTTTGTGCGACGGCTATGCAAGCCAGGCCACAATTACCACTATGGTTTTATGCGCTAGTTCAGTGATGATGTAATTATCTCCGAGCAATTACTACTAGAGGGAGCGTGAAAACGAGTTTGTAGGCGATTGTTGTGTTAGCAACACCTGTAGAGGAAGTGAGGAAGCGGGCACAAGGGGGAAGGTAAACATCCTTCTTGTTCAGTAGCGTATCATTTATCTATAAAAACACACATTGTCCAAACGTTTTAATTGTAAAACAAAACTAACAAATTTGCTAATTTTAAAATGAATATCGTCTTATATGTGTCTAATGCAGGAAATGAAACAAAATCACTTTAAAGGTCTAATTTTTTTAATTGAAGAATAAAACCTTAAAATCAATTTTATTATAAATAAATACAGGAGCGACTAGTTTCGGCCTTACAGGAACATCTTCAGGCCTGTAATACAATAATCTTTAATTATTATAATAGGTTGGTCACTTACGAATAACATTAAAGAGTATAAACCATAAAAATGGATCCATATTGTAGCGTTACAGCATTATAGAATTAAAGCTGTGAAAATAAAATAGCAGTGCAAAGGTAACTAAAAATAAGAAAACTGAGTACAGAATCTACAAGAGAAGAGGTGAGAATGATCAATTACGAATGCATTTAAATTGCTCGGGATAACAAATAAAGCTGATAATGTAGTGGTATAGTCCCCGTCAAAGAAGGTCTGGATATGTTAAAGAGGACGGCGTTTTCTCTGTAAATCTAGAGAATGTAAGGATGGAGGGAAGACGAATCTTGCTGGCTCAGGTGTAGATGGCTAGAAAAAGAAGCGTGTAGATGAAAGCTTTTTTTTATTCTCACTCACCGTTTCGGTTTTATCTTCGAAATTCATTTTTAAAAGAAAATAAAAGTAATCATTCATTTCATACAAGCATATAATAAAACAACATGAATTGATTATATTTAATAAGCTAATAAACGTTTGTTTCAATGAAAAGAACATATATGTGAATATAAAAAATATATAAATAGATAAGATTAATATTAAAATCAATTTGAAAATACAACAGATAATAAAATGAAATAAATTAATACAAGTACAAATAAAAAATGAATAACATACCTTCTAAAAGTAACACATTTTAAGTAGATAAATGTTTAAAGAGTTCATTCCTGAACATAACTAATCTAACGGTTTCCCCCTTTTTATTATTATGAGGGTTTTTGTAGCTGAAATGAAAATTATAATTTATTTTGGTCCTAATAAAAATTTAAACATAGGTTATCAAAGAGTAAAATACATAATAGAACTTCATAATCTTAAATAGTTATCAAAAATTATTAATGGTAAAACTTCAAACAATAATTAGATTCTTAAACAAATTTCTAGTTTTTGTTTTGAAAAAGACTTTTTTGCCTTCTTCGGTTGCCTCTGCCACTTTTCTTTTAGTAGTTTCGAGGAGAATTTTCCTATGGAAACTAGTAGAACCATCAATTGGTTGATAAAATTTTTATATTTTGGGTCTGGTAAGTCTTGTTAAACTATCTTCTTAGGAAGCTGTAACCTTATGGAGAATAAAAATTTAATGTTAGATCAAAAGCTCTTAATTGAGAATTATATTTGCAAGGGCCGTTTTAATAATATTTTCAAAAGTTCTTGGAATCGTTGTTAACAGAAACCTGCAAAAAAATATATCATTTTATTCCTAAAATATAAGATATCACACAATGCACATTCATATAATATCATTGTGCTAGCAAAATACTAGGTAGGTACTGAGACAATTTAAAAAAAGTATTTCGAGAAACTCAACTATTAATGTCATCATTGTACTTAACTTTTTTATTTGCTAAATTATTAATAATGTCATTTTGTGTAGTTCGTTGTGATTTGTATAATATATATTATAAAAACCTATCGTCAATGTTAATGTGCCGTTTTTTTAATAATTATGTCCTTGTTATAGTAAAACACATTTAAACATATTTTTAAAGTTTTCTTGATTTCTGCTCTAAATTATCGTACAATTGAACTGACAAGTTGTGTGTTTAAGTAAAGGTATATCCCTTTTTTTGTTATAACAGTCTTTGTATATAGTTCTAACTTTTTAGATAATCAGAGAAAACAGTAAGACATCTTAATATATCCTATTTCACCAACAAAAATGTAGAATAATTATTAATCTCACATCAAACGAAAAAAGTCATTTTAGGATGTCCTAATAGGTTTTAACTTAAAAACTAAATAAAATGTATATTGCAACTGTGTTTAAATAAATGAATGTTTTTATACCTGACTATAGCACCAGACAAACTTTTTTTATATCATAATGATCTGCATAACTCAAAATAGTCAAAATCCTCATTATTTAAGTTGTTCTATCTAGTATTGCTTTAGAATAATGATGTATATTCCAATAATAAATATTCACATTTTTTTAGGACGTTTTTTAAGGAAATTAAAAAAAACATGAATAATGTGATATTCTTGTTTAGTTCTGTACTTTATAATATAGTTCATTAGGTAGTAGTTTAGAAGCAAATTATGTTATATTTATAGAATAAAAAATCACTCATAATATATAAATATTTATACCTATTTATATTTTGGACAGGAAGACTATTTAATGTTTTTGGCTCTGAATAGTTTCTTAAGAATTTTAAAACCTTCCTTAGCTCTTTTGGGATATTCCATGCATATCTTAGAAGTTCATTTTGTTTAAACCTAAAACAAATTAAATACAAAAAATGAAAATTTAAACAATACACAAAATTAGTCTTTTAGATTAGTTAAAAAATAGTCAACAAAAAAATGACTATGCCTTTTTCCTTAAACATTCTTTTTGAAAGAAACTTAAGTTTCTCTACTTACTCGCTATTTTAGTATTTTAGTAGCAGTTAAATATAGTGAAGAAGTAGTGACAGGATTGATTATTATACTTCTTTCAGCGAAATTGCATTTTTTTTAATATTTTCCTCCCCTGAGGTCTGTAATAAAAATTTTCACTAGCATAAAAAGTTATTCAGGTGGTCACTTGTTGAATTTCTATATTTTGGAACCATGTATTTCTTTCTCATATCAAGAAAAGGAAACCTAAAAAAAATAACAATAATCTTTACAAAGATGTGATATTAAAATAATAATAAGTAATTAACCTTTACTATAATCATTATGAGACGGATGAAGACGAACTTAGCTGGAGGTTACTTGCTCTTAATTTTAATTTTTCGATAAGAAAATAAAAAAGTTTAATTGCAAATTAAAGGTGATTGCCTGAGAATTAGGTTGTGTCTGTACTTACTTACGATATTATCTTGAAGAAGAATTTTCAGCGGGCCTTTTACACATAAAGCATGTTTTCACCATATTATTAGAGATAATAAATCTTAAATATACATTTACAACCCTTACAACATTATAAATAATAATATTTTCCGTAAAATACAAATAAGAAATTGACATGTGTTAGAAAGTGTCAGAACCCCGTCAGAACTGGCGCTGTCAAACTTGGAAACGCTGATTAAATAACCCAATTGCAGAAGAGGTATTTTCCCCCTCGGGGGAGTAGATGTTGCTAACAAAATTTAGCGCGGGGAAGGGGGGGAAGGCTCCCTCTAGTAGTAATTGCTCGGAGGTAATTATGGTTCCACTGACAATTAAACTGACAGTACATTTTTTGAGTGCGTTTTGTTCGTTTTGTTTACCTAAATTATATCGTTTCTTCAATTTTATAAATATATTCCTAAAGTAAGTAGATAACATGCATCAAATATACAATCGTTTAGTTACCAATTACATACCTTTAAACTATTTTTATGACCTGTAAAAAATATTTAGAAATAAAATAAAAACAGTTAAAACGTATACGTCAAATTTATGACATTTATTTTAAAAGTTTGGTTAAAATTAAATGTCAGTAGAACCAAAATGACATCACACCGAACTAGCGCATTTCTACTATATTTTATTTATGAAGACTAGAGATGAGGTGGCGAATCGGCATGCTCAAAATACGGTCCCAAAAATCACACTTCAATTGAGCTTTTATAATTAATAGTATGGGTGCTGGTACGGTTTACGTAGTTCAAAATACATGGCTTCTTATGGGAATTATACATAATTTTGTCAAAATAATAAAAATAAACTTGTTTATAGCTAACTAAAGCACAGAACATACTGTTGTATTTATTTCTAAATAAGTCTTACATATTTTAATTGATACATTATTTACTATTTATTGCTATTTAAGTAAAATGCAAATTATTGATGACAAGTGTTGAAATTTGATGGGTAAGGCTCTTTTATCTAAGGTAGGGCTAATTAAAGCTAAATAAAGCTAAGGGCATACTAAGACACGGTTTAAATGAAAATATTTAGTCAGGGATTTTACAAAATTTTATGAAAATAATAAAATTCAAATTGTTTATTGCTAACTAAAGCACAGAAAATACTGTTGATTTTAATTATTGTAAATAAGTCTTTGTTTTAATTGCTAACTAAAGTACAGAAAATACTGTTGGTATTAATTTTAAATGAGTCTTTATGTTAAATATTATTTACTATTCATTATTTAATTTTATCTAAATAAAATGAAAATTAGATATGACCAAATTTGAAAAGGTTTGTTAAATGGTAAAATTTGGTAAGAACAGTTTTGTGGTAATTTTGTATTCGACAACTACAATTTCATCATCCTGGTGAATAGTTTCTTCAGTAATAGGTTCTAGTATTTTCTTCCTTTTTTTTTATTCTAACAAATTCAGTTCGGTTCAATGGTGGTTTCGTCCTTTGCTAATACTGGGAGAATCGGGAATATACATGGTATTGCTTCGCTCTTTAATCTCGGCCTTTCCCTTTTTATTTTGTTAACAGTACCGTTAGTTAAAATAGTCTCATCAAATTTTAAAATATCATCTTTTAAAAAGTGTAGCTTGCAAACAGAATCATAACTAGACAGTACTTTATCAGACCTAGGAATCACATGATGCCATTGTTCTAAACGTTTAGGATCCTATGAAAAATATTTGCAATTACTAAACAGTAGTAACTCTTCATCTAACATCAAAAAACATAAGAAAGCAAATTTTCTTTTCTAGTAAGTTAAATTTAATGTGTAATTATTGTTATTTGTAAGTCAGGATTTATGACTTTATTATTTTTTATTATAGAATTTTGTAATTAAATAAACTATACTCCGTAAGATACGGGTTGTGATTATTTTACAATAAATATATATTATTTAGAAATAAATACATTATTTTACTTACACTAGGAGCTTTAAAAAGACTTGGATTTTTATCTCCTTGTGTTTTCTTTAATTTTATATCGGATTTATATCCCGTTTTTTAACCCGCAAGGAAGCAAATCCTGCTTTGCCGTTTTTTGTTACTCATTGTTACTTGTAGTCAGGTTCTTTATTTTAGCTTATTTCTATTCTTTTCACTAAATTTTACAAAAATCACTTTAATTCCCATTGACTTGCATAGAAAATAGACCTCGTTATTTTGCCACCTGCCAACTACAGTAGTTTTTTGGAACTCCATAAAAACGGGGACGGAAATTTGAAATTTGACCAAAGCCGATTCACCTCCTTATCTCTAGTCTTCATAATTTTATTGCAAAAAGCACTTATACAGGGTGTACTAATAAAAACTCCCAGGCCGGATATTTTGGTAAGTAATAGAGAAATTTTAATTCTGTAAAAACCAGTTCACAGAGCACTAAGAGAGTTTCAGTTTAAGATATAAATTAATTTTAAATAGGTTAATATATAGATGGCGCTGCGCTCAATAATTTTTTTTTTTCGATGGAAGGATCTTTCATATATAACGCATCTTGTAAAAATGTATTTTTAAGCAGATTGGATTTTAAGAAAATGCTAAAACAGGTCGATTTTTATTCCAAATTAAACACATTTTGACAATGCAGACATCTGTCATGTGTCAACCCCCTCCCTTGCACTTCACAAACACCTTAATTTTGAATAGGTAATGTACCATGTATGGTACATCATTGGAAAGGTAATTTAATGGGGAATTCAGAAATATTTCTGTACACTGCGTTACTTTAATTTTATTGCCCCCTAGCGGAAAAAACTATTACGTATTATAAAGTGTGACACTACAATGTGTAGTACATCATTAAAAAGGTAATTTTATGGGGAATTTGTAAATATGATTGTTTATTGCAATATTTTTAATTGTACCGCCCTCTATCGGGATAAAAAACCTACGTATTATAAGGGGTGACACCTTATTTGAAAGCAAATTTAATTACTGATTCAAAGCACTACATAACATTAATATAAATATCCTCTATATTGCACTTGTAATAGTTTGAAAATTAGTCATGCATTATTTTAAACATTATTACTGCTAACTTTATTTTGTTGCAAGTGCAATATGGAAATATTTATATTAATGATATGTGGTGCATTGAATTAGTAATTAAATAAGCTTTCAATTAAAGTGTCACACTTTATAATAAGTTACAGGTTTTTTATTCCGATAGAGGGCGCTAAAATTAAATTATACAAGGTGGCGCAAAATCAAATACCCTATGGAATGTTGTCATGGTTTCGTTTGTAATTGACATCTGTTTTTCTGTCAGTTGCAAAGTCGATACTTGGGAAATTCATTATGAATAGATATACGCCTTGAGAACGTACCGAAATCGTAAATTTTTTTATCAAAATAATTCTTCGATTATCAGAATTTTTCCTAGACGTCTTATCTCGAAAAACGCCGATATTGCATATCCGCCAAGGTCTCCCAATTTAACTGTTCCAGACTTTTGGCTATGGGGTTGTCTCAAAGATAGGGTTTTTGTAAATAATCCTCGAACACTAGAAGCAATTAAAGACAACATCCGGGAAAAAATTGACAGAATACCACCTGAAATGTTGGGGAAAGTTATAAAAATGCTTTAAAAAGAGCTCATTATTGTATTAATGCTGGGGGTGGCCATTTGGTCGATATTGTTTTTAGTGTGTAACAATACAAATTTTTAGAGATTAAATAAATATTTTTCATTTATAATATGATTGTTTTTTAATTAATCTTACTTATATATAAAAAACAAATAGGGGACCTTATTTTGCGACACCTTATATTTGTCACTTTTCCACAAAATTACCTTCTCAATGATGTGCCGTACATGGTACATTCCTTATTTAAAATTAAGGCGTTGGAGAAGTGGAAGGGAGGAGGTTGACACATGACAGATATCTGCATTGTGAAAATGTGTTAAATTTGGAATTAAAATCGATCTGTTGTAGCATTTTTTTAAAATCCAATGAATAATGCCGGAAAACAGAATAAAACTGTTTTGAGTGACACACTCTTTATACCAAAAATGGCTAGATTTATCGAATTAGTTTATAAATCAAAATCTGCTTAAAAATGCATTTTTTACAAGATAAGAAAGATTCTTTCATTGAAAAAATAATATTGAGAGCAGCGCCATCTACATACTGACCTATTTGAAATTAATTTATATCTAAAATTGAAGCTCTCTTAGTGCTCTATGATCTGGCTTTTACAGAATTAAAATATCTCTATTACTTACCAAAATATAGACGAGATATTCTTAAGATTTTTCGATCCATATCATGGACAGAATGAAGCGCATCTTATGCCTTAAGAGTATGTGAGGAAATGTTCATGCCGTCTCAACTCATACCCATAATTTGCCTCGCAAAAGAAAACACCCATATAATGTAACCCAGCCTATTTTGAGTTTAAAAATTTTAGGAAATTATCACAGGAGATTAGATTACTAAACACAAGGATTGATGATCAGAAAGAAATAGTTAATTGGACAAAAATAAAAGAAGCAAAAATTTCAAAACAAAATTTACATAAAGTTTACTTCAAAAGTTGTCTTAATACCGACACATACAAAATGTCGCCTTAACACCTCTCAATTCTAGTCCAAATAAAATATGGGCACAAAAATATAGGGATTAAATTAATTTTGTACATCAGATATGCCGGTTACAAGAAATATAGAACAGAAAATATTTTATCAAAATTTACCTTATGAAAACTAATTGTTGATTTTGTTAAACATAATATATTGAATTATATTCTGTTGTTAATTAAATAGTTTTTATTATTGCTAACTACTAATAAATGTTGAAATAAAAAATGTCGTTAAACTACTAATGCTTTTTTCTGGCTGCGAGTTGTAATTAATAATATGGCATATTTTTTTATGGCTATTGGTTGTAACTCCAACAAACTTGTAAAAAAATATCTTTAACATAGAACAACATAAACTGCAATGTACATAGCTCCCAGAGTGATCAAAGTAAGTAGTGTAGGGATGTATGTGCATAATGTGCGACTTAATGAGCTACCCCCTCCTCCAAAATGTGTGAACCGGTTTGACCGGATACCTGGTTGATGACCTCATTATATAAATCATATAAACCCATGTATGTCCAAAATGTGCAAACCAGATACCTAACCTGAAAATCTAGTTTGATGGTCAGAGGGTTAATGACCTCGAGACTTGTCTTAGCAAGTAAAAGACCCGAAGAATGCGTACACCCCACCACCAGTGATATGATATAAGTATGCAATATTTATTCCAAACATCAGTACAAAATGTCTTCAAATCGTGAAGTCGACGTTTTTGTTGGTGAACAAAAGTTTCATTTAAATGATTCAAAAACCAAACATGTCATAGTATGTTTATCATATAATAATAACTTTGCACCGTGTGTTGTGATATCTGGAAACAATAACGATTCAGTAATCTTTAACGAAAAGGAATGGCAAGATTTTATCTCTTATGAAAATATTATTAATGATTTTTTAAAATCTGACACACCAAGAGATGCAATTGATGATGGAAATTTTTTTTTGGAATTCAAACAATTTTTCAAGTCTAAAGCAATTCGAATTTTTAGTGGTGATTCCAACGTTTATTTGGGATCAAATAGTGTGTTGATGCTTTGGAAAATTCTTCCGCTGATAAAACATTACTTGGATACTTTAAGAGGACAATATTTTAACAGCTCATTAAAAATTCTTCAATTGGGTGTTCAGAATAGTGTGGATGTGGTTAATGATGGTCTCAAAATAATGGCACCTTTAAAGAATATAAATCCAATAACATATGGAATGGCCTTAAAATTGATTTATCTTCATCCAGACATACTTAAAGAAGATTTGCAACTATGAAGAAAGTAACTTTTAGAGAAGATCGAAATAAAGTATATTATATGATCACCTGGGATTTTGCTTACAGAGCAGCAAGAAGATGTAATATGTTAGATAGAATTAGATTTGATCATCGCATTCAAGAAACGGCAAAAATTATTAATCCAATTTTAGATGTGAATCATAGAAATAATATGTATGAAAAAATAAAATATTATAAATAAATAGTTTTTTATTAGGGAGTGGGAGAGAATGTTTGGAGTGGGGGGAAGGGGGGGGTCGTTGTATGTGGGGGTAATATAATAAAAGGATGCATTAAGAATATGTGAGCATTAAGAAAATTGTATTATCCATAATGGGTTACCAACATACTATTGAGGTAATTTTCGAGTGTTGTGGTAAAAAGTATGAAGTAAGTGAGTATAAGATAAACCGACTGGGGTTAGCCATGAAGAAATGTAATTGTGAAAATATAAAAATTTACATATGGTCAGGTGTTTCTGAGGGTTATGGATATCCAGCAGTCATAGCTGCTTATTGGCTACATGAACCTATTGATTTGGAGGTCCCAATCTTAATCAATAACCCAATCTGTTTTATGGAATTTGATGAATACTATCTTAATGAGGACGATAATGAGCATGGTAATCAACTCAGCTGTGAAGTGCCCAATAATGTATCAACCACATGGATTGTAGCATTGTCTGAAAATATAAACGAATATAATTCTTGTGATGAGGATGATAGCATTATATGCAAATCTAAGGTATTATATGAAAAGGATGAAAAACATTTAATTGAAGAAATGGAAGAAAAAAATCAGGAGTCAATAAAAAAGAATGGTCATCCACTCTTCTACCTGAAACAAAATATGTGTAATGATTCAGCATTATTATGTTTTACTGAATAAAAAAATATTTATTACTTAAATTTTTATTTAAAAAAATAAATACATATCATACTATATCATTTTTATTTATCCATGCATTATGAGAATTATCCATTCCAAGAAATTTTACTCTAAGTTTATTCCCTTTTTTAGAAATAATTTTTTCTATTAGGAAAATATCAGAATATTTAACTTTTTGCAATTCTTCAGTATAAAAACCACCTTGAATTTCTTCTTTTTTTTCATCTTCTAATATGTAAGTAGTTGGATTTGTTAGTTTAACTTTTTTAACTTTAAAAATTTCATTGGTCCAATTTGGTGTATACCCTTTAGTGAAAACATGTCTATACTTGCTAATACGAACATAATCACCCTGCTTAAACTTAGGTTTACGTGGATCAATAGTTTTTAAATTATCATATGCGATTATATAATGTGCATTTTTATCATTGACTTTACTGGGTATAGCTCCTGTAGTTGAATGTCTTGTGTTGTTATATTTATTAACAATTTTAGGTAGAATGTCTAACCACTTGTATGATCCTTGTAAACTAAACTCTTTCCACAATGATGCTTTAAGCGTCCTTATTACTCTCTCAGCTATACTGGCTTTTAAATTGGAAAAAGTGCTGTAATGATTAATGCCATATTTTCGCATAAGTTCTTGGAATTCCTTATTGTAAAATTCTTTACCATTATCAGTCTGTAAATTTTTAGGAGGTTTCATTTGTGACAAAATTTGTGCCATACCTTGTGTAACATCTCTAGCGGTTTTTTTCTTGACGGGTATAGCCCATACAAATTTACTAAAAGCATTGATAACAACCAAAATATAATTATATCCTTTATTTACTTTAGAGTATGGGATCATTACAGCCAAATCAGCTTGGATTAAATCATTTAAACCTTTTACAATAACATGACGTCTTTTGTATTTTTTTCTAGCTGGTTTATGTAGTTCATTAACAACTTGAATCTTAGTCATTTTTTTCTAATGGGCATTGAAAGACAAAATCAGCACACATCTCATTCGGAGTTCCTAATTTAAACTCGATTTTATCACCTTTATTAATGTAAATCCCTGATAATTGATGATATTTATATGGCTTGGAATTTAATAAAATTTCGCCATCAGCACTATAGTGTTTACAACTTTCGATTTCACCTGATATGGGAAAAACAAAAGCAGTTCCTTGATTATCCAAAATATAAAACTCTTTATTATTCTTTATTCGTTTAACTCCTTTTAATCTGATAAAACATTTACTATGAAATGAAACTGCGTCGCAAATATAAAATGGAGAAGTAAGATTTAAAACATTGGTTTTATTACTTAAGAAATGACCACCAAACTTGTTGATTGGCATTGTTACACTGATAAAAATCTAATTATGTTTACACTATTATACCTCCTTCTCTTAACTCTTCAATAATTGATACAATCTCATTATTATTACCAGTATTTCCAGCGACTTGAGATGCTACTAGTAATTTAAGTCGATCAATTAACTCATTGTAATTATCAAAATATTTGTAATCAATGGGTTTATTTGAATATTGTAACATTCCTTTTCCAATTTTTTTACTCCTTGTCACTATTCCACTCAATAATGAAGATGGTATTGATGAAACTCTCCGTCTAAACGGTCCTGTTTCTAACTTTGGTTTAATAATAAAATTGTATTTATCCTTAATATCCCTAGAAAAATTTTTAATTGGTAAATCCGGATCATTATTTCTTTTAGCAGCATTGGTTCTTTTTATTATATCCACATATTCATCAACATCAGTTTGTTTATATGCAATCGGTTCTTTTAAAAAAAGTAATTCATAAAGCCCTGGTGTTCCAGGATATTTAATACCTTTTATTACAATATCCGAACCATCAAAGTTTAATTCAGAGTCTCCAATACGAAATTTTTCAGTTTCCATGTCATGGTAAATCCCCAAAACATGATCAAATTTATTTTCAATATCTGATATATTTCTAAGTATATAATCTCTAGGTAAAGGTGCAGTAAACTGATCCAGATATTCAACAAATGAAGGAGGTGGGTTTGTAGTTAAATCATGTAGACTTTTAATTGTATCTTCTATATATTCATCAACTTGCTCATCACTGGTTCTTGGCTGATATTCAAACGTTTGGTCTGGCTGATTTTCATAAATCTCTGATTCATTTAAACGAGTACTTTCATGTTCTGGAGCATGTTTAATTGTTTGACTTAATGGTGATGGAAAAAAAGAATATGCTATTTTAGTATAATCTTTTCGCGGAGGTTTACGCAAGAAACTGAACTTTTCTGATTTCGGTGTTAAATTTTCTTGTTTAATTATTTCTTGTTTCCCCAAAACTGAAACCAGTTGTTTAAGGGGGTCTGTTATTGGTTGATATGCTTTTTCCAAATGAGTTTGTGATTTTGTTATATCACTTTTTAGACTTTTGTATTTCTTTTTCAAAGCTTGACGTGCTCTAATTAGTTGTTTCGCGACGCGCTCATCCATTTTAACTAAATTGTTCGATTACTAAATCTCTTTATATACGTATAAAAGTATCAAAATTTTTTCGATATTTAAATTGAGAATCTTTATCAATAGTTAGAAAATCATACTTTTTCTCCCAACAAAATGAGCATATATCTCTAAACTGTTTAAAAGACATATCTATATTAACATGATCATCGTAAATGTGTTTTAAATTAGTCATATCTTGCGGAAACACTATTAAAAGGTTCGAATTATCTCTGATCAATTGTTTGGGAATTGCACTATATGTCTGACAAATATAAAAACAATCTGTATGTTTATGTCTACCAAAACAAAAATAATTTTGAATAATCTTTTGATCACATGAAGCAACATCATCAAATATAATTAACGAATTTTCTTTAATTTCATTAGGTTGAGGTATATTTGTAGGTTCATTAAACTCTTCATAACCGATTTCTTTAATGGGTTGAACTAAATTTTTAAGGTATTTATATTTGGGCTGATGAAGACTTTTGGAATACACATATATATTTTCAAATCTTAATCCATTAGGGTGTTCAATTAATGAAAGCATACAATTTGTCTTCCCAGAGCCGCTAGGACCAACAACTAAACATCTTTTAGAATCACCACCAAACAAATATCCATGCTTATTAAGTTTTTGATCATTAACAACTAAATCGTGATTTCTGACTGGTAGAGTCATGTGTTGTTTTTCAACCCTCATGTTAATGAATTCTGTTGAAGACTAAGGGTATATATAGTGGGGTCGTAGTATATAAATAACACAATGGTTAAGCACCAACAACGGAGTTCACATCGAAAAGGAAAAGGTTTACTAAATTCTTTGATAAACAAACTACCAATTGAATTACATATTCCGGGATATTCCTACTGTGGCCCCGCCACTCAGCTTGATAAGAGATTACAAAGAGGTGATAAAGGTATAAATCAATTAGACGAAGCCTGTAAAGAACACGATATAGCATATTCACAAAATACAGATCTCAAAACTAGACACCAAGCAGATAAAATATTACAACATAGAGCTTGGGAGAGAGTTAATTCTAAAGACGCTAAGTTAGGTGAAAAAACAGCTGCATGGTTTGTGACAACTGCGATGAAAGGTAAACGAAAATTTGGAATGGGTATAAGAAAACGAGTAAAAAAAACTAAAAAAAGAATAATTCGAACACCGAAAAAAGGTGGATTTTTACCTTTATTAATCCCTATTATATCTGCGTTGGCTGGGTTGGGTGGCATGGGTGCTGGAATTGCCAAGGCTGTAAATGATGCCAAAACAAATCGACAACAACTTGAAGAGCAAAAACGTCACAATTTAGAAATGGAAACTAAAGGAAAAGGTTTATATTTAAGACCTTATAAAGGAAAGGGCTTGCGATCAAAAAGAAAATATAAAAAAAAATCAAAAAAGGCAAAAAACTAATGTTACCACAGCGAGCACTTACCAACATTGATTTAAAAAAATTTGTAAAAATATTAAAAATACCACACTTTAGAGGTGTGTTTATGAGAGATTCATTACCACGTAGAATCCATAAAAATGAATCAGGTATTTTAAATATGGATTCAAGTAAAGGACCTGGAACACACTGGACTGCATATACCAAACAAAATGGGAATATTGTATATTTTGATAGTTTTGGAAATTTATCTCCTCCATTAGAACTAATTAAATATTTTTATAGTAATGGTGATGTGAATATAATTTATAATTATGATAGAGTTCAAAAAAATTCCTATAAATGTGGTCATTATTGTTTAGGTTTCCTATATAATCAATATAATTAAAATAATTTTTCATTATAAGAGATTTCTTGGTTGAGTTAATATGGCTTTCTCTTTTACACTGACTGGGAATTCTTCAATTTTGAGTTATGATTTGAACCCTGCAATTTATTTAGAAGAGAATATTGATTATGAAATAGGGTTAGTTAGTTTTAACAGTTTTAACACAATTCCAAATATCGATGAAAGCAATAATTTATTTGTATGGGGTGACAAAACGAAACTTAATACATTTAAAGTACAAGTTGGTGCTTATGAATTGGAAGAACTCATACATGTTTTAAAAAAACATATGCATGACATAGATGAAAATGCTCAAATAGATATCATTCCCGACATAAATACATCAAACATTTCTATATCAAGTAATCGTATTATTTCTTTTAATAACCCTAATTCGATTGCAAAAGTATTTGGTTTCGATAGCAAAAGGCTTGACCCAGGTAAAAGTTATACATCAAATCACCCCATTAAAATTTTAAAGGTGAATTCTATAGGTATTGACTGTAATATTGCTGCTGGTTCATATTTAAATGGAAAACCGGTTCATATTATACATCAATTTTTTCCGACTGTGCCCAGTGGGTATAAAATAGTGGAGTCACCTCAAAATATTTTATATTATCCCGTAAGCGTTAAGACGATTAACAACCTTACTGTTAAAATTATTGATCAATCCGGAGATCTAATAAATTTTCGGGAAGAAGAGATTACGGTTACTCTTCATATTAGGAAAGTATAATGGTTTTAAAATTTTTCCACCCATATAAAAACTATATAAGATTACCAAATCAGAAAAAAACTATTAGTATCGCGAAACCAATAGCGGTAATAACATCTAGTAATAAAAAGTTTTTAACTTCTCTAGGATTTAAAGTCTTAATATAATGGATATTCTTAATGTAACAGGTCAATATATGAATGATACCAGTATTGAAGAATGTCAATTTCATAATTATCAACCATTTATTCCTGGTAAATTAAATTACAACGATGAGATTAGAATCCCCATTCAAGAGCTTGATTCTTATACACTACCATCACAAAGTTTTTTATATATTGAAGGAAAGTTATTAACTGATGCAGGAAATGTACCAACTAAACTAAAATTTATTAACAACGCAATAGCATTTTTATTTCGTGAGCTACGTTATGAATTAAATGGGGTTGTAATAGATTCCGTAAGAGACCTGGGTTTAACTTCAACAATAAAAAATTATTTAAGTCTTAATGAAAACGAAAGTGTACTAATGCAAAATGCTGGGTGGTATCCTAAAGAAATAAAAACAATTGCGACAGATTCTAAAGGTGTTATGACTGTAGAAACTGAAAAAATATTAGTAGATAAAAATGGGAACTTTAATGTTTGCATACCATTGAAAATGTTATCAGGTTTCTTTGAAGACTATAAAAAAATAATTTTAAATATGAAACAAGAACTAGTATTGATTCGATCAAGTGATGACATCGATAGTGTAATAAGTACCGATAAAACTGAAAATCCAAAAATTGAATTAAATCGATTATATTGGTCAGTACCACACATAAAACCTAGCTTAAGTCAACAACTTCGACTAACTAATATTAGTAAAAGCAATAAAGAATTACCAATTAAATTTCGATCATGGCAAATGATACAATATCCATCCCTTAGTTCTTCAAAATTAAATACATGGGTAGTAAAAACAAGTTCAAAGGTAGAAACACCGAGGCATGTAATTATTGGTTTTCAAAAAAATAGAAAAAGTCAAATATTAAGCGACATGAGTAAGTTCGATCATTGTAAACTTAACAATATCAGAGTATTTTTAAATTCGGAACGATATCCCTATAATGATTTAAACTTGGATTTTGATAATAATAAATTTGCTACTTTGTATGAAATGTTTGCAAATTTTCAAGAAAGCTATTACGACCTTCATCTGAATCAGCCAATATATAACCCAGTCGATTTTAAAAATAATGCACCATTAATTCATATTGACTGTTCAAGACAAAAAGAAGTTTTACAAGCGGGTAGTATTGTATTAAGAATTGAATTTGAAACGAATGAACCAACATCGGCAGATATTTCAGCATATTGTCTTATTCTTCATGAAAAACAATTTTCATATAATCCCACAACCAAGATTGTTAAACAACAATAATGCGCATGTGCAAATATAGCTATAAAACCACGTCACGAATATTTAATTCATTCAATATGACTTTTGAACAAAGACTTGATAGTCAATTGCGTAATTTAAGGAAACTTCAACAAGATATCGAATTCTACATACAAATGCAAAATATTATCAAAAAATTTCAAAAATTAAAGCTATGAGACAACTTGTTGTGGATGTACAAGGATTTAAATTGGAAAACAATAAATTTCTGGTAAAAGAATTTGCTGCTTTCGATGGCATTCACATATGTCATTATGTATTCAAACCACCATTTCCTCTAAGATTACTGTCTCCTAATCTGCACCGTCAAGCAATCTGGTTAATGAATAATTACCATTATATTGATTGGAATGTTGGCTCCACTCCAGTACACCAATTTGGTAATATCCTAAAATTTTTATCAGAAAAAACTGATATGATTTATGTTAAGGGAATAGAAAAAGCAAATTACATAAAAAAATATTCCCAAGTACCAGTTTACGAGTTTGATGAACAACCAGCACTTCAACCAATGGAATCCAAATGTTTCTATCATACTAAAAATAATGGCGTTTGTGCCATATCAAATGTTTTTTTTTTATACAATAATTTTATGATGTAATAAAATTAAAAAACGTTAAAATGTTTTATCTAACCCCACCACTTTTAAAATGTATTTAAAGCAAGTACAATAAACTTGTTCTACAAAGTTACAATGCACTCTGACGATTACTCACACCTATTGGAATCGTTTGATCACAGACTAAAGTCATTTGAGAATTGGACTGGTAATGTATCCCCAATAGAGTTGGCACTGGCTGGATTTCACTATATTGGTAAAGAAGATGTTGTTAGATGTTTTGAATGCGATATTCAAATTAACAAATGGAAGCCTGGCGATGTACCGATTCATGATCATTTAAAGTTTAGTCCTAATTGTAGTTATGCTAAAATGATGAAGTCTGCAAAAAGAACAGGTGAAGAAAAATATTCGTTTTTTCGAATTATTTTAGCGTTACTTCTTTTACTATTCATTATAGATGTATATTTTTATACGTTTTTGTTACTACTAGTCATTATAACAATATACAAAACTTTGAAAGTAAAAAATCATTATTGGTTTAATGGCATTCACAGAAAACTTGTTTAGAATGACCTCTGATAACCTTAAGATACACGTCTAGACCTGTTTAACCGCTTCTGCAGACATCGACCATTGCATATGAAGTGGGGAAATTGTGTATATATTAAAGATGAAGTTAATATTTCCAGCAGTGAGTCTGAGTAGAAGGTAAAGTGTTGTAAATGGAGTCCAACACACCTTTTAGACCAGCAAGAATTATATATATTTATAATTGTAACTATTGTTATTTTGAACATCAGTTTTTAAGAAGATTGTACAGTGAAGAAGTATTACTTTGCATTAGGTGTAGAAGAGAACAGAGTGTTTGTGAACCACAATCATGGATAGAATATTAATTTATCCAACAAAAATGCAGGATGATGATTCCCACAAAAGAAGAAAAATCCAACCTTTATTATTGGACAAAGTTAGAAAACAATTAAAATTTGATGAGGAGTTTTCAAAAGAGAGTATTGAAGTATTGAATATTGAAGAATATAAAAAATGGGATAATGTATTTTCTAATTTAAACAGATTTAATAAAAAATAAAATCCATTTTTTTGATTTTTATTTACCAGTGTCTTTTTTTTTACACAGGTTTACCAACATAAGCAATATATAAATAGAATGTAATCAAAAATAAATGTTAGTTTACTTTAAGATGTTGCCTTCACACTTTATAATTTTACAAGCCATTTTTAATGGTTCACTTTTTATTCATTATCCATACGGAGCTAAAGATGTTTTCATTTGCTTCAATGATAACGATACAAACTGGAAAAAAATGGAACTTTACAAAGCCAATAATATTCCTACACTCACATCTCTAATCCCAAATAACAGTACACAATACAAGTTAAGACTTGAATGGACGAATAATAAAGTTGAAAGTACCAACTGGAATCAACTCTATACTTACTATATAAAAGAAAGTGATTGCATCGATAACACGTTAGTAGTAATAACTACATTGCTTGTGATAGTACTTGTAATAGAATTGATAATAAAATATACTCTGAAGATATGGAAAAGTGTTGTTGTATGAAAATGAAATTAGTAGATGAACATCGAAAAGGTAAAAGTTTGTACAACTTTACGGAAGAAGAATTAGGATATTTCCCATTAAAACACTTACTGGATAAAGCTAAACCATCAGAACTTCTTTATGCATGGCATAAATTACCTACCGAATACACTCAAGATTTCAACCTTCAAACAAGGCTACCCTGCTTCATACATTTTAATAGACCTAACTGGAGAGACCATGTTGAAGGAGGGGCTTTTAGCCAAAATGATTGTACTTTGTGTAATTTAGCCCTTCGTAATCTGTAATAAAATTATGTTAAAAAATAAAAAACATTAGTAAATAATATAAATTTTTATTATAATACAAAATTATCTAAATTAATGAGATCATCCATTGTTTGTAATAAATCATCCAATGTACCAGTCATCGCTTTTTGATTGGTAAGAAAATGTCCCCACGCTAGAGTATTGACATCATGTGGTATGACATACCTTTTATCATCTTTAGCTGAAAGAGCGACCTTATTTCTAAGTTCTGTGTAGATGGTGTGTAGTGATGATACAAAAACATACATTTTTCTGTAGATTGTGTCATCATTTTGTACAATTCGGACATAGTCATTTAAATGCAGTTGGTTTTTTACTATATTTGCTGACACTCCTTTGGCTTTTTTTATTTGAGTCATCTTCTTAAACGGTTTACCTAAATTTATACAGTACACCTTGGCACAAGTTCCATAAAATTCAGCAATTGGTGTACCACCAAACTCATCTTTCATTTTTCCAACGACTGATTTGGTTATAGGGATTTCATATTCATTGTCTTTTGAATAATTAGATGTATCAAAATGATTAATGTTTTGTTTAAGATCTTCATAAAAGTTTTTGGTAAACACTTCTAGAATTAACGAATCAGTGTCGGTATAACACAACTTTGCAGAGTCACCATACTTTTGTTTTATATAACCATAAAAAAATTCATATAATATGGTTTTCGAAATATCTAACACTGAAAATCCTATATACAAGGGCTTATCATAATACATTTTTACATTTGCTAAATGGATAGCAACTAAATTTTCATTAAAAACAGAACAAGTTTTAAATTGTGGTTTTGCTATTAATGATCTTGCACCTATGAAACCCCCTGTATTCTCCCAGTGCGATATTAGATGTATAGCTTTCCTTTTATCAATATTTTCCAAAGCTTTTCCGAAAATTGCATTGACCAGCAGCTTAAAAAGATCTTTTTCAAAGTCATTCATTGCTTGATTTCGAAGGAGTGTGTTTAAATCAATATATTTTTTTAACCAAGGTAATTGAGAAAATTCCAAAATTCTATGAATTTTCCTTAATTTTAGCCCATATTTAAGACACTGTTTTAAGTTCCGGTAGTGGATAATATACTTTTCTTTATTATTTAAATTTGGAATTAATTTTGGGTGTTTACCTGTTGGTGGTATTATATTTTCAGGACAAAACGGAAGATCATTGTGAGTGTGATGAAGATTGTGTGGATACTCCAAATCTACTTCCAACACATATCCTTTAGAAGCGTCGTCTTTTACTAAAGTACAATCAAAGTTATCCACAGGTATCCACTTAAAGTCACCAAAAGGAAGAGATTGACTCATTGCAGACCCATATAAATTGGTAGCGTCCAAATACATAATATAACTTTCGGGCTTTGAAATGTCAAAATTAGGTAAAAATTTATTGTTAGCTACTGCATGTCTTTTACTACACTGCGCAACTCCACCTCTGACACCTTTTTTAAAAAAGTGTAGCATATCAATGTCTGTTAATAATTCTAACTCTATTTTGGTATATTTTAACATCGCATCCCAACTTAAGGAAGGTGCTGTCAAGTAGTGGGCTGGATCAAGTTTATAGTGTTTTAAACAAACTTTTCTAAAGTTTTCAAATACATCAGCTAACAGAAGCACATCAGTCTTTAAGTAGAGCATCGCATAATCGTTAAGTGTTTTACAATTAAAAGTGTTCCAAATTTCTTTAGCTTTATCATAGTCTTCATCGGAGATTGGTTCACCTCTCAAATTATCAAAAAATTTCTCTTTCGAAGGTAATCCTTCCTCGTCCAATTTTTCAAAGCTGCTCACATAAGAATATGGAAAAACACCTTTACGCCTCATTAAGTTAAACTCTTTTTCATTGTAGAAATATTTTTTTACTTCATTACATTGACTAGAATCCAAAGTTTCACTTAGTTTATCGAGTGATCTTGACAAAAATCGAAAAGAGTCTACAAATCTAAGTTTCATGAATGAATCGGGAACTTTGGGGTCTTTGGATTTTTCAACTAAAATAGATTTGGAAAAGGAAATGTATTTTTCCTTAGTTTGGGCCAATGCTGATACAGATTCTTTTTTAGTTGTCAACTCCTTGATAAACAAATGACTATCATAGTTTGTAAGATTATGAAAAAACACTGGTATAAATTTAGGTAGTTTATAATTCAAATTGCATGAATTATGCGCTGCCGAACGAAATTTTCCAAGAGTATGGTCGTGATCTCGAACTTTTTTGTTAAAAGCGTCAAAAGGTCTTTCACAGATGTGACAGACTGTGGCATTATCATATGCTTCCTGTTCTTCGGGGGTAAGTGGTAGCATAGGCTTTACATGTTTTAAATGGTTATTGTATAGGTTATGAACCACTTCATCAAGTTTTTGAACAAACACTTTGGCTGCATCTGGTCCTTTGTACATCTCAAGTTTGGATAAGTTATCGTCGTAATTACATTTTAAATAAAATGCAAACGAATATGGTACATGTTCACACACCTTTACACTAAATGATTTGGAATTATGAGGCTCGCAATTGTCTATTGGTATTAACAATGATTCAAAGTCCGCATAAATCACAAACGGCACTTGTAGTTGTTTTTCAAAATTTACAAATTTTAAAATATTTTCAGGAATTAGTTGACTGCATTTATTTTTTTTCATTTCTTTTGTTGGTAGTTCAGTATATATATGTGTACAATCATGTTCTTCATGGGCTTTTAACTTTTCTATTGTTGCAAAAGACTGTAAACAACCATCACATATATGTATTTTTTCGGTGTGTTTTGTTTTTTGACTTCTAACAAGTCGTGACAAATCAGTAATTAAACAATAATGACTTTTTTCATTATCTGTTATTAGTAATAGGTTTATATGTGTGGGTAGACGCTTGGAAGTAAAATGTAGTGGTCCTACGATTTCATAATTATTTTTGCAATTTTTGTAATAAGATTCCAACCCAAATACATTTACTGAAATGTTATTCATATTCTCAAATTTTCTTATGTCTTTCAACTTCACTGGGAAATCAATACCATCAAAATTCAACAATGTGTCATAATGTGGATATGATGATGGATTCTTGGGATCACCTTCTGCTGGGAAAATGGCTGCATTGATACACCAGGCAAAACAAGCATTATCTTGGTTTTCAATATTCAAGACAGCATTTTTTTTTATTATTAATATAGGTAGTTTAATATATGAAGAAGCTGCTATACTGTTGAAGCGATTTATGTTTACATCTAAAAACATTATTTCCTGTAAGCTCCAATTGGACTCTTTTTCTGTAAACTCCGAAGCCTGGGTTAAAAGTTCTGATTTAAATTCATCAAAAATTTCTTCAAGGTTAGTTGTAGGTGTTATAATTTTGTTTTCAGAATTCATGGACTTAATATCAGTTAGTTCTTTATCTGGCTTCACGTAGATTCCAAACACTTCCATATTTACTTTCAAGTTTGTGTGAAGTTGTAAATATTCACTGATTTTTTTTAAAACTTTTTGTTTAATATCATTAAAAAACGAATTGTAACTGATTTTGTTTTCACTAATGTTGGTGAATCTGTATGAAGCAATACGACTTTTAAAAGCATGTGAAAGTTTGGTGACACTACTATCCATATCATCAATTCCTATTAGTTTTAGTCTCTTTTTTGGAATTGAACACACCGTTTCACGATTTGCGCAAAATTCAAGTAAATGCCTCTTTAGAGTATATGAGTTTGAAAATAGTTTACCACACTTTGTACACTGCATGTTGCTTACTCACAATATCAAGAAAAACTGAAGAACTCACAGAATACTGACTGCTTTAATAGTAATGGTGGAACCTGATTCATAAATGGTCAGCAGGAGCGGATAAACATGTCTAGACGTGTATCTTAATGTTAACGGGGGTAGTTAATAGTCTTTCAAACCGGTTTGTTTTGTCTAGACACATGTCTGAAGGTTAAATCCTGTTAAACCGGTTTGACAGGATTTCCAGTCAAACCGGTATACACAAGGTTAAAGATTATAAGGGTCATTAACCGTCTGGAAATGTAGTCAAACCGGTATACACAAGGTTAAAGATTACAAGGTCATTAACCGTCTGGAAATGTAGTCAAACCGGTCTATACATACAGGTATGTAAAAGAGGGAGTTATTTTTAAGCTATATAAGTATAGGATTATTTTAAAATATTAAAAGTTAAAATGGAAATATTAACAGATGATGTTTCTGTATTAATTACGGGCATTAATAGTTTAAAAGTAAATAGTGATGAAGAAATACAATCAGATGTATTGAGTATAACTGATGGCGACTCAGATGATGATGTATTGAGTATGGCTCATGGTTACTCAGATAATGATGAGTTGAGTATGGCTCATGGTGACTCAGATGATGATGTGTTGAGTATGGATTTAGAAGAAAATCTTGAAAATGATGATACTGACTCTGAATTAAACTCAGTAAATAATTCAGATATTGAGGACGATGAATTTATAAGTATCGATAATTTGAATATTGATTTTAAAGTAAATAAATCTGAAATTGTAAACAATTTAAAATGGATGAGTTATGAATGTGATGGACCCGTTTGTGTTAGTCAGTATTACTATATAGTTGTAGAAAAAAAAGTATGTAGCCATTGTTTTTTTGACATCTTCAGTCAAGTGAATCAAAATATTGGACCACAACATATTACCAACCATTTCACTGGAACATATGACAGCATTTACAATTTTTTATATTTTTGTAGTGCGTGTTCTACAAAGTTATTTATTACATGTATGTGTAAATATTGTACAACATGCAACTCTATAAAATAAATTTTTTAATAGTAATTGTTTTTTATTTTAAAATTATTTTATTCTAGATAACAGTCTTATTTTAATATTAATGTTAAAAACTAACCAATATATTAAAATCGCCAAACAAATTGTTTTGTCTAGACACACGTAAGGTTATTAAACTGGCTAAACCGGTAATACCGGTATTTTCAGTATTGGAGTAAAACTGGATATTTGCAAGAGTGGGAGAAGTTTTGGATTATATATAAGAATAAAATAATTTGCTAATATTATGAGTGAAAATGGATGGTGGTGACAATCACGCAGTCTCCGATTTAATTTTGAATAATGCTGAGATGGGTGATGATCATATTATCCCCGATTTTGTTGTGGATGGTTGCGTCAATCATTCAGATGATAATTCTACTGTTTCTGATTTCGTTATGGATAATAATGGTGATGATGAACTACCATCAGATGAGGAAAGTTTTGTCTTCGATTTGGGTTCTGTATCAGATTCCAATACATGGTCTGAAAATGATTCTGACTTAGGAGATGTTGATTTTATTGAACAAGATTCTTTGGACATTGACTTTAAGGTAAATAATGTTAGTGTTATAAATAATGTAAAGTGGATGAACTATCAATTTAAAGAAACTTTGTGTGCTACCCAACATTACTACAGTGATGCGATATTGAAACTATGCAGCCATTGCTTTTTCAATACATTCAGACATGTTGAGGAGAACGTCTCACCCCTACATCACTCAGAACACCTGTCAGCAGATGTATATAACATTTTTAATTATCTTTTTCACTGTACATCTTGTGGTGATAGATTATTTACCTATTGTTTAACCACGCATTGTATTTTATGTAAATAAATATTTAAAATAAACTTTTTATTGTAGTTTGAAATATAATTAATTTCCCTTAATTTTAAGTGTCACACTAAAGAGTCATTAGTCAAGTAAAACACTAATATTTTGAGCTCTGTAAACCTTAATAACAAAAATTGTATTGTAACTTGAATGAATGGTACCTAGAATGACATCTATCTTTTCAACACTAAAGTTTTTGTATTTTTTGGTAATGTCTTTAACAAATTTTTTCTAACAAAACACCCTTTCTTTGCACAATCTATATATCCAATAATTCTTTAAAGTGATACTACTAACGACATCTGGCCATTAAATTCAACACTTTAAAATTCATTTTATAAACTGTATTTTAAGAAATTATGTTTGTATTCATTCAAGAAGATGGCGTTACCTGTATTATTCAGAAATGACATTACAGTTGTTTGTAAGTATCAGCGATGTTACATTTAGTACAATTGTACTTTTTGTAGTACTATTGAATGACATTTAGTACATTAGTACTACGCTGGCATATCTAGTACTTTTTGTCTTACCGCGTGGTCTATTCTAGAATCGATCGGCAATAAGCTAACTTTACACATACTTAGCTTTTTGCATAAGTTTTTTCTATGTTAATGGCGATTTTGTTTAATTAAACAGTTGTTTTTGTTCTGTGATTTGTTTTTAAACCAAATAAGTGTAATTTTTTTTAAACAACGTGACGTCTTGAAATAGTGACAGATTTGCATGATCTGGTCATGTAATTTATAGGTAATCGGAACCTCAGAACATGAGTAAACCTACAAGACCGCTTTTTTGAGCAGTTAACACATAGTTAACAAAAAAGAAGAAAAAAGTACTTTTTGGCCCGATTTAGTACTTTTTCGGTTAGATTTTTAGTACGGAACAATGATACTCGCGTAACATCGCTGGTAAGTATGTCTAGCCATTGTCTAATGAAGATAGTCTAGCGTGTATATTTTTTGGTAATGTGTTCTTGCTTTGTTAAAATATATTGCAAAATCAAAAATGGTTGTGTCTGATAATGTTGTGATAGTGAAAAAAATTAGTATTTTGTTTAGTGTTTTGTGTTTATAATTCTGTTTTTTTTTTTTGGTAAGTCCATTATAATTTTAGGTTATGTATTTTTAAAAACACATTTAGATGATTATATAATTTTTTACACACAATTCTGTAAAGAAAAGAAAAACAGTTATAAAGAATAACATTTTAATTACTTTTTAAATACAAAATGACATTAAACAATCAGTGAGTTTAAAACAATTTATTTAACAATAAGTTTAACAAAAAAAGGTAATTTAATAGGCAAAAATCTTTTGAAAACAAAATATTATTGTTGTGAATAAATTTTAATAACCTCACAAACACTACGAATAATGGCTAAAATAAATGTAATTAGTAATATTAGATTAAACAATCAAAATTGACATTAGATTAAACAAAGTTTTATAAGCTAAAAAAACAATTTATTTAACAATAAGTTTAACAAAAAAAGCTAATTTAATTGGCAAAAAACCTTTTGAAAACAAAATATTATTGTTATGAATAAAATTTTAATTACTTCACAAACACTACGAATAATGGCTAAAATACAGATAATTAGTGATGTTTTATTAAACATTCATTAGATTAAACAATCAAAATGACATTAGATTAAACAAAGTTTTATAAGCTAAAAAAACAATTTATTTAACAATAAGTTTAACAAAAAAAGCTAATTTAATTGGCAAAAACCTTTTGAAAACAAAATATTATTGTTATGAATAAAATTTTAATTACTTCACAAACACTACGAATAATGGCTAAAATACAGATAATTAGTAATGTTCTATTAAACATTCATTAGATTAAACAATCAAAATGACATTAGATTAAACAAAGTTTTATAAGCTAAAAAAACAATTTATTTAACAATAAGTTTAACAAAAAAAGCTAATTTAATTGGCAAAAAACCTTTCGAATACAAATAATAAAAATATATTATAACTGCTCTTACTAACACGATATCTAAGGAATTTATTGTTTTCTGAATTCATCCTTGATATTTTTTCAATTTACGGTAAAGCTGGTTCTTTCTTTGTTGTTTACAAATTGTTTAGTGTCAAACAGTTCTAAACAATTCAAATAGGCTTTTGTGCACTGCTGCTCTAATATCTTCCTGCTCGTACACAGTGGTTCCATATCATCGATATCACTAAATTGTTCTTGTTTTAAATCACTTTTTTATACATTTCCCTGATATAAGTAATTTTGGGATTACTGGGTTATGCACACTTGGTTTTGAAAACTCGACACTTTCCTCTGAGGTTAAGGTTTTAGGTATGAAAAAAATGTAGGTATAAAAAATTGTATAATTTAAAAAAATGATTGAAAAAAGATGATTATTATTCTAATAAATTAATTCGGACAGCTCTTATTAAAATAGCATCTAAAGAATTAATTGTTTTTTGAATTTTGTCTACTTTTCTTTGATATTTTTTTAATTTCCGATATAGTTCATTTCGTTTTTCTTGTTTACTTTGAACAAATTGTTTACTGTCTATTATAAACTGCTCTAAACGGTTTAAATACGCATTTGTGGATTGTTGTTCTTCTATTATATCTTCTTGCTCACATAAAGTGGTTTCCCTATCATCGATGGTTGTATTATCATCTTCCTCGTCTGTGGAAATATCACTAAATTGTTCTTGTTTTAAGTCACTTGTTCTAATACATTTCCCAGATATAAGTAATTTTGGAATTACTGGGTTGTGTACACTTGGTTTTAAAAACTGAGTTTTACCTTTGGAGGTTGACGCGTAATTTTTAGGGGTTGAATATCCAATGGGTTTTAATTCACTAAACGATCCATCCAACACTTCAACGTCACTACTGATATCACTTTCTTTGTTTATTCTAACGTCACTAATTATATTTATTTTATCCATTATTTTGCTGTGTTTGCGAAGTTATTAAAATGTTACTAAGGTTTCAAAGTTAAAGTATATCTTTTATATGCTTTACAATTACCCCTACCTTCATAAGTACTCCCCCAGTCAAAACAACAAGTAGTTGCTATGTCTAGATTTTTAACCCAGAACAAAAATAAACAAGTACTTGCAGAAATATATTACCAATAACACCTGCCTTATTTAGAAATATGGAATCTTGTTTACGACTCTCAGACATGTAATTATAACATTTATAGTTGTTGGATTTTATTTTATGAATAATTTTTATAATGGCATGCATTTTTAAACAGGTGGTGGTTTAATGCTGCGTTTCTCAATCATTTTTGGCCCGCGGACAAGTAGATTTATTAAAAAACAATTGCGGATAGCAAATTGCGTGACAGTAAAATTTCTCCGCGGACCACTAATGGTCCGCCGTACCAACGGTTGAAAATAGCTGGTTTAATGCATTTTCTTTGTATTGCATTGAAATCTCTTTTTTAAGAAACTTATACATATAATTATCATTGGAATTTATACATTTTTATACCTTTTATGAAGGTGCTTCAATACATTTTCTTTATCTTCAGAATATACAGGATGGGCATAATAATTGTGAATTTATCACGACCAATAATTTTTATAATTATATTTTTTGTATTTAATCTGGTTTTTGCTTTACGTTATTATACTAATGATTTTTATTATGGTATACAGCTGGTTCATTTTTTATGAACAATAAAACAAAAATAACTTTTTTTGCCAGTTCAAAAAGTAATTTAGGTACCTAAATTATTTCTTGTTTTTGAGTATTTTCAAAGTTCTTATAGTATTGAAATAATTGAAATTTTTTTAAAAGAGTAAAATATGTAAAAGTTGTAGTCAAAATAACCTTTCTTTAAATTCTATCTTGTTTTTGATTAATATATTTGATATGTATGTGTATGTATTGTTGAATATCAAGTGTCTAGACATGTGTCATTAACCCTCTGACCACCAAACTAGATTTTCAGGTTAGGTATCTGGTTTGCACATTTTGGACATACATGGGTTTATATGATTTATATAATGAGGTCATCAACCAGGTATTCGGTCAAACCGGTTCACAAATTTTGGAGGAGGGGGTAGCTCATTAAGTCGCACATTATGCACATACATCCCTACACTACTAAAGTACAACAGAAAATCAGAGAAAACAAATCAACATACTTTAAAATTTATCAGTAAAAAAGTGTTTTATTTCACAAAAAATCTTATTAAGGACCTCCTGGATATTATTGTAAATTTGAGGTACAACAAATAGCCAAAACAACGACGAAATGATTAAACTAAAGAGTAACGAACATTTTTCAAATTTTTGACATATCTGTCATTAAAATATGGAGATTTTACTCAAAATTTTTTTTTTATAATAAAAGTGTATCTTTTAACAAAAGTGTATCGTGATAAATACGGTATAATCATGTTGTGTATAAGGGTCAGATATCAATTTTAATTCATTACCATATCCTTTACAGTGATTAAAACATACACATATAATGAACAAGTTGATATGCTTTTTGTACACGAATTCTGTAACGAAAATGGACACGAAAGTCTTCGAGATTATCCAAATCACCAAACACTTCCAAATATTAAAAGGCAATTTCGTGAATATGGTAGATTTGAAACAAGGAATATGGATCAAGGGCGAATGCGTACAACAATAACTGTAGAATTTATGGAACAAATATTAAATGCGGCCGAACAAGATCCGATAGTTAATATTTAATGTGTAGAATACAACATGTTAGTTACAAAAAGTATTGTTCACAAAGTTTTATAAGAACAATTAATTTATCCTCAGCATAGCAGGCAGGTGCAAGAACTTTTACCCGTGTATGCTAAAATGCGTGTGGAGTTTTAAAATTTTATTCAAAATGAGAGTGTCCAAAATGAAAACTTCAGTACAAATAATTATTTTTACTTGCGATTCTTATTTTACTAGACATGGCATAATTAATTTACATAATGAACATGTTTATGCTGATGAATATTCAAGAGCATCGAAAATAGATCATTTTCAACATATGTACAAAATTGATATCTGGGCTGGAATTATTAAATATTTTATTATTGTACTTGTCGTAATAAGAAATCGTTTAAATGAGAAAATTATATAAATTAATTACAACAAATGTTACTTGTCTTACTTAAAGGTAGTGGCGGCTTGTTGTAATTTAAAATGAGTGTTTAATTTTTTTCCAATAATTTTATCGGTTGAAAACTTTGTACAAACGCCAATATCGCTGATGTTTCATTTGGGTTTGTATTATTATAATTATTAATATCATACTGTTATCAATCACTGCAACTATTATTAATAAATGAATGAGTGAATAAATATTTTAGTTATTGTAATATTTCATTTGTTTTTAAAACGTTAAAAACCATCTTTAAACATTATTAGGTATAGTCAGCAAACTTTGCTTCATATTCTGAGATAATTTTTAAATATATATTGATTTTTGTGTAAAAAATATTATATGAAATTTTACCTACCGTTTTTTAGTTCCTATTGTAAATTTAAACATTTTTACAATTTGTCAAACATGTCAAATAACATATTTTTTAAATACCTTCTACTGGCAAATAAAACAATAAAATGTTTATTTTATAAGATCAGTTCCGTCACAATACATAACATTACACAGATACAAACTAGAATGAAGATATACAGGGTGTTTCAAAAAGGTATGCTATAAATTCTTCCCCAGATAGATTACTAAGAAATAAGTGGATTTGGCTATATTTACTTATATCAAAAACTGGCTCCTAATAAAGTTACAGGGCGTTAAACTAACAAAAAGTTTGCTCTGGAAATTCAGTTAAAAAATTGTAAATAGCTCGTTAACTAAGAAAGATACAAAGTTCATTTCGCTATAAAAAAAAATTAAAAATGCATAGTTCTTTTTGATTTTAGGATCGATAAAGCAAGTTTCTTTATGTCAAAAACGGGAGGTTAAAAGGTACCCAACCCCCTAACTTTTTTTAAAGGGGTCACTTTATTTTTTTTTTCTTCTTAGAATATTGGGCCTTCAAATATACAGCACTGACAAAAATTTCATAGAAAAAACCACAACGGCAAACTTTTTACAAAAAAAAACATTTTTCTGAATGTTAGTTTAAGGCTCTGTAACTTTGTTGGTTTTTGATATATTATGTAAATCTAGCCAAAACCACTTATTTTTGGATAATCTATCTGAGAAAGAATTTATGACATACCATTTTGAAACACCCTGTATAATGCTTGGCATTCTAAATTATACTCTTTAAAGTTTAACAGATCCCCTTTTCCTCCATTTTCAATTAAATTTTTTTCAGAATCAATAGGCTTATTCTCCTTATTGAGCTTGATTTTTATTAAAGATTTTATGTTAATGTCGCTTTTCAAGTGTGATCAAAGGTCTTCTTCTTATAGAGTTGTTTGCTAACAATTTCAATTTTTCTTTTATCTGCTAAGACTTTTTTTTATATTTTAACCTCCCTTAACCCTTCAATTTATCTTCTTATAGAGCTTAATTTTTTTTTAATTAAATTTTTTTTCTTATTTTACCCCATCTCAACCCCCTATTTTTTTTATTAGATTTTGATCAAAATAAGTAGGTTTTGTCCCCTTAAAAAGCTTTATTTTTGCTTATAATTTTTAATTTGATATAATAGTAAAGGGGCAGCAAGAGTTCTGGGCCATTCCTTATGTAAATTAACATGGAAAATCGCTAAGGTTCAAAATAGCAATTTTTGTCTCTTTCACGGTGATACCATCATCAGGCATCAATTACTATCGTATGATACCTCGTTGGAAAGGGCTTTAAGCATAGATTACATAAAAATAATTTAAAAAATGTCAACTGCCCCCTTTCATCCCCACGAACCACCCCCTCATTGAAAAATCGATCAATCATAGTGTGTGATACCTCGTTGGAAAGGTCTTAACGTACAGAGTAAGGGAAAAATAATGCAAAAATTTCAACTGCCCCCTTTCATCCCCGCGAACCACCCCCTCATTGAAAATCGATTAATCATAGTGTGCGATACCTCGTTGAAAAGGTCTTACCGTACATAGTAAGGGAAATATAATGAAAAAAATTACACCTACCCTCCTTCACCCCCACGACCCCCTCATGCTTATAAAATATGGTCGGTACATGTGATACGTCGTTGAAAAGGTCTTAACGTACATAGTAAGGAGGGAAAAGTAATGAAAAAAATTCCACCTACCCTCCTTCACCCCCACGACCTCCTCATGCTTATAAAATATGGTTGGTGCATGTGATACTTCGTTGAAAAGGTCTTAACGTACAGAGTAAGGGAAAAATAATGAAAACATTAATCTCCTTTAACTTCGAACAGAAAAATCATGCGCAATGCCACAAGGGCCTTAGTACGTATATTCACTGCTATTGGTCCGATTTAAACGGGAAAAACGGCATTACGTAAAGAACGATTAACGTACAAGAGAAAAATCATGCGCAATGCCACAAAGGCCTTAGCACGTATCTTCACTGCTATTGGTCCGATTTAAATGGGAAAAACGGTATTACGTATAGAACGATTAATGTATAAGAGAAAAATCCTGTGCAATGCCACAAGGGCCTTAGCGTGTATCTTCACTGCTATTGGTCCGATTAACGTAAAAGAGAAAAATCTTGTGCAATGTCAAAGGGGCCTTAGCACGTATCTTCACTGCTGTTGGTCCGATTCAAACAAGAAAAACAGCAATATGTAGAGAACGATTACCACTTAAAACTACAACGTGGGACCTAGGTCTCAGCGGAGTCAACGAAATCGTTAGCTGTCAGCGTTGCTAACCTAACCTATGAAGTTGGGTAACGCCATTTTCTATCCGTGCCATTCAGCTGTATGGAGGAGACGTCACCTGTCAGTGACGCGACTGGAATATATCTCCGGGCGTAGCAGCAAAGTCAGTGGACGGCTAAGCGATCCAAGATGGCCGTTGCATAGTATAGCCTGCACCTAGAGGGGAAAACGGGGGAGTGTGGAAACCGGCGCAATATGAAGAATATATCGACCGGCGTAAGTCAGAAGGAGTAGGTGCACTTAGTATTGAGGCACTTGCCATCTTCCAAAAGTCACCACGTAATACCAGTCATTTGCCAAAAGTCCATAGATCAAACAGAAAAAGATGGTTTCGTTACGTTTCGTTACGATTCGTTTCGTTTCGTTACGTTTCGTTACGTTTCATTACGTTTTGTCACGTTTCGTCACGTTTCGTCACGTTTCGTCACGTTTCGTCACGTTTCGTCACGTTTCGTCACGTTTCGTCACGTTTCGTCACGTTTCGTCACGTTTCGATACATTTAGTTACGTTTCGTTTCGTGGACAAAAGGACCTAAGTCTCGGTGGCATGTCACCAGGTGCAAAATGGTCAAAAGGATCTTAGGCAGACAAACGGAAAGATAGACAGACAAAAATACAGATAAAAGGACAGGCAGACGGAAAGAGGAGACAAATATCTCCTTAAAATTTATTGATACGAGGATCCAAAAAGACCCAAACATTGAATAATACTTAGAAATCATGTAGAGAGCAATACACGCCTAAGACGAAGAATAAAAAACTACTGAAGAAGAAGATGAAGAGTAAAACGTTGAAAGGTTGATATCCGTAGAAATTTATAGAAAAAAGAATGGAAAATCGTAGAAATCTTTAAAGAATACACGCTCCTGCATTGTCAAAGGGGCCGTAGTTGGTTAGTACAATAAATGTAATAACCAACCTTTTATGGATCTCTGAATACGGGAAGGTAGCAGTCAAAAGTTCAGTATTTTAGAATAAGTCTAAGAAGTCGTATTATTCGTATTGTAGTCATACATTATCGTCGTTTCCTTATTACTTACAAGTACAATAAAAATACTCTACGTCCATTGTCGATGGTAAAAAGGTAACAAAATACTCTTCGTCCATTATCGTATGTAAACCTGCGCAGTACGTTATTGTCGTAAGTCATCGTCTTAATCTTTATTAAAAAATAAATACAACAACAATTACAATATACCATCATCGTTTGTACTTGATTATCTTCACATTTAACATTTTCAATCTTAAAAATCATCTGTCAAACATTTATTATTACTGTCTCTTTTTTTCAAGCTGTCAACCTAAAAAAAAACAAGACATATGTCATCCGTCACTATTAAAATAACTTTTTTACTCACATTTTCCGTATATTATTGTTCAGTTTCAGTATTTTTGCATAATCTTCTGTCTCGTATGACTCGTTAAGTCCAGTAAAAATACCCCATTCATTTGCATAAAGTAATTATTGATTGCTTTTATATTTAGCATTTCTGTCCTAAAAATAAGACATCAGGCATCCGTCATTATTAAAAACGTTTGTACTCACTTTTTCCGTATATATTTTATTGTTTAATTTCGGTTTTACATCTTAAAAATTATGGCATCTGTCATTAAAAAACCAATAAAAAAATCCCATTCTTAGACATCATCTCTATACCGAAGGTATTTCTTAATTAGAAAGCAATTATCGATTGCTTTTATATTTAGCATTATACATTTCTGCCCTAAAAATATGTAATCTGTCATCCGTCACTATTAAAAACGTTTTGTACTCACTTTTTCATGTATTATTGTTTAGTTTCAGTATTTTTGCAGCATCTTGTGTCCCGTATGACTCGTTAAATCCAGTAAAAATACCCGATTCATTTTCAGAAAGTAATTATTAATTGCTTTTATATTAAGCATTTCTATACATTTCGACCTTAAAAAATATGACATCTTTCAGCCGTCACTACTAAAAACTTTGTAACTCACTTTTTCCCTCATTATTGGCATTTTCTTGTTTAATTTCGATTTACATCTTCTGTCTTAAAAATATAACATCTGTCATTAAAAATCCAATAAAAAAGGGCCCATTTTTAGGCAGCACCTCTGTGCCGAAGGTATTTCTTAATTAGAAAACTATTATCGATTGCTTTTATATTTAGCATTGTTTTACATTTCTGCCCCTGAAAATATGACATCTGTCAACCGTCACTATTAAAATAACTTTTTTACTCACATTTTCTGTATTTTATTGTTCAGTTTCAGTATTTTTACATCATCTTCTGTCTCGTATGACTCGTTAAATCCAATAAAAAGGCCTCATTCATTTTCATAAAGTAATTATTGATTGCTTTTATATTTAACATTTCTACACATTTCTGTCCTAAAAATATGACATCAGGCATCCGTCATTATTAAAAACGTTTGTACTCACTTTTCCTTCATTATTGACATTTTATTGTTTAATTTCGGTTTTACATCTTCTATCTTAAAAATTATGGCCTCTGTCATTAAAAATCCAAAAAAAAAAGGTCCCATTCTTAGACAGCATCTCTATACCGAAGGTATTTCTTAATTAGAAAGCAATTATCGATTGCTTTTATATTTAGCATTTGTATAAATTTTTTTCGTTTTTCAACCTGAAAATATGACATCTATCATTAAATCCAATATTAAAAATATGATATATGTCATTAAATCGAATAAAAAAGTACTACTTACATTTTTGTCCTAAAAATATGACATCTGTAGCTAAATCCGCTTAATATCATCAACAATATGCTAATTTCTACAGAATTATCTTATTACTTCCATTTATTTCTGGTTTGTTTTCCATTACAAACTAGCAATATTAAAACTTTTGTACACGCATCATTGTACTATACATTTTCGGTTGTAAAAAATATGACCATTCGCGTTAAAACCATTATTATGACTGAACAGTAAAATATTTTTACTCACTAGAAATCAATCACATCAGTATTTTCGTACTTATTCCTTTAGATAATCATAAAAATTAGCCATCAGTCAATAGGTATAGACTCCCTTTAATCTTCACAATTTTACTTGCATATTAAAAATATACCATCAATAATCGTATGCGTATACATGGTTGCAATTGATATTTTTGTAATCACTTGCACAACCATACATTTTCTCATTAATCCTAAAAATATGATAAAAGACATTGAAGCCGCGTATAAAACAATAATCGTTTACTTACACCTAAAAAAAAATATACGCCCCGCGTCTATCTAATATATATTAAAGTATAGAATTAAACATTTTTCACTTTTCTATTATTTACAATTATTATCAAATAGATGCATACACTACTGAGTCTAATATGTATATTTGCCCCAGCATACATTCATTTTTTATCTTTTGTGGTTTATACGTCGACCTCGAATATGATACAATTTTACAAACAATATTATTTTTATAATTATTACATTAACGGTAGGCAACTATTTTTACAATACTAACATTCAGAAGGGTCTTCAACATTATATTATTTCAGTGGTCCTATTTAAACAGAACGCACCAATAAAATTATTTCAAAAGTATTTAATCAATAAAATTTAATAGAAATTTTATGATGTTTTTATACAGGGGGGCCATCAAAAAGAACACTCCGCTAATATTCGAATGGAATAAAAGACAGCGTAGAATTGGCAATAAAACCCATACAATAAAACAAGTAATATTATTTAGATGCAATTAATCTTTATTAATAATGATATTAGATGAAAAACATCAACCTTTATACCGTTAATCATTTAGAATCAAAGCTATTAAAATCATATCAACCAATGGTGTGATAGTATACATCATATAAAAGCGGTATAGAAACATCGAACAGATTCCAATTTATGCTGTAATAATTTCGTTGCAAACTCTTGATGACAAAACAAGTTTATTGACATATTGACTGAAAAATGTCAGCAGAGAGGTTTGTTAGTATACGAGATTATTTACAACAAAGCAAAGTGCCTTAAATTAAGGATAGATGGGTCAGAGACTTCAAGCACCATTGTAATATTATATTTTATAGCTGAAACGTTATTAACAAAGAAAACACTTGTGGTAATGCATCATTTTAAACACATATATAAATAAATCGATGAAGAAGAACAAGCGCAACAGCAGTAACATTACCAAAAAAAAAATGTTATATGTTCACTACAGTAAACAGATATCAACTTCCTGCACACATTGCAATATTTGGGATATTTTTTGTAAACTATCTAATAGTAACTAACTGTATTTAATATTACTAAAGGTAGATATGATGAAATAACTTTTAATAATAGAGTTTATTTGCAGATTATTTGTAGCAAATGTATGATTGATGGAAAATTATAGCAATATCATTAAGAGGACGTTGCTGAAACACTATTATAGGTAAAGATAAAATAATTATAATATTTTGTTAAAACATTAGTGGAAAATAAAACGATATATTATTTATAAAGATTTATTAACAATTAATAAACATTGTATTGTAAACAATAAAAATACTCCTTATATTTCTAGAATTAACAATATGAAATAATAGTAAATTCCAGTGGGTGGATCCATATTAACATTATTGATCAAATAATAACTTCTGGACAGAGAATGATTAGTCCCAGGAAATAAGTAACGTTAGCCATCTAACTTTATATGTTTCGTTAACAAGAGGCCATTATCATAGTTACGTTTTAGATTGTAACTACCCGGTGCTAGAATGGGTTGCTTCAGCTTCATGTTTAACGGCATCACATGCGTGTTTTTTAACTTTATAAGATGATAATAAGATGGATATATTATGATCCAAGTTGACGTGAAAATTTGTTAATATTAACCCCCAAATGTGTCACCTTCTTCAACGCCCAGCCGCTGTCACGTTCCTGAAATTCTTCGAGCTCATTTAATATGGGATCAGTAATCTTCTCATCAAACCAAACATGTAGGTTCGTATCTCTATAAATAGCAGAGTTTGAGGTCGTAAAGTACTTGTACTCATTAAGTATGCTATCTCCCTTCACCACCTCGAATTCTCCACCGAACACTACATTCGCTTTAAACGCATCATCCTTCTTCAATGCAGTCTGGATCCTCCGCTTAAATAAAACCTTAGCATCAGCCATGAAAGCTTTCGGATCAGTATGTTTTAAATTGGAGATAACCGCAGTGCGGATGCGGCCTTTAAAAGCAGACTTGGAGTCATCCCAGCGGACACGTTCTCTGGTCCCCTCTGAGCATGATGAAAGCCCTAACCCCCTCTTTTGAGCTACTTTAATCTGGTTACGTATGGTCCTAATGTTACGTTGGCAAGCTTCAATATGTTGTTTCTCTCCTAGCGAAGTAGCATACCTCATCGCATTATATAATTTCTTCATGCCCTTCTGGCATTCCCGAAGCCCCTCCCGAGCTACCGCTTCATCATAACTCGCGGTTAGTTTGCAAAGAAAACCAGCAATGTGTCGAATCAAATCCGCAAAGAGTGTCATCGTTGTACAATAAAAAAAACCTTATTAAATTTATATAGATTATATGATTGTAGGAATTAATCAGGTGGTAGTTATTAAAATTACGCACCCTTAAACTTAGGAAAGAGTAGATAATAATGCGTTCACTCAAGAAATCGATACGTCTTTACAGCTCAATGAACTGAGACAGATTGGGGAAAATTAGCTTCTGGTCGGATAAAAAACTGAAAGATAATTACTACCAAATTGACAATAAAACTAAACTTTGACCAATGATATCAACTTAAAAAATCTAGTCAGCAGAACGATTAATACTTCTATATTTTTTTAATTTCATAAAATAACCAATTTAAAATAAATGTATAAAGAAGGTATATTTATTCCGTATTCAATATAAAGTATAAATAAAATAGCGATAGAAAAATGTCATCTAGAATAAAAGAAAATTATATTCATATAACTAACAAAAAAATACTAAAAACGTATATAACTGAATTTGAATACCAGTACTTCGGAAATGGTCAGAATACATGCCAAGTGGTTATGTATGTAGTACGCAGTGATCGGTGCCTCCATATACAAACGTGCGACGAAACTCGCCTCGACTGGATTCAGTCTGCGGTGTATGTTGCGATGTCTATGAGTGGCGTTTAAAATGATTGATCTGCTACAAATGCAAATAGTATCAAGCAAACGGTTTAGCCATTACCTTCCTCAATAACTTACATTATTAGATCATTTAGCCAAATGCCATCAATTTTCAGTAGCATAATAATTAGAATGTTTAACATAATAATATAAATAATCAAAGCGCTTAATTAAATAGGACAAAATTTTTTATTTCCATGAATAACAATCAACGAGCAATCGCCGAGCCGAATAACAGCGAGTCCTCCAATAAGATAGCAGTTGAAATCAGTATTCTATAAATAATTCAGATAAATAGTATATTTTTAAAAATTGCGCAGATATAAATACTAACTACATTAGTTTTTATTAGGGACAATACAAATGTCTTAAGCTATTTATGAAAAGCTAATAATCTGAGTACTAACAATATCAAACGTGTGAGAATACGTTCTTCATAATGGTTAGATAGAATACGATGACAAATCACTATTAAAAAGGTAATAATAAGTAAACATAGCGGGTAAGTACACGTGAGCCCCTCCAAGCAAATTCAACACATCGAAATATTATCAGATCAAAGTTATAATACCCTAAAGACTGTGAAATATCAGCGTGAAATACTAAAATTGAAAACGTTACAAATGTATACGTTTCAAACCCAGAATACATCAAATCACGAAAAATATATAGATTTGAATACTAGCTTCTGTAGTTAAAATATTTGAAGACATATACTTCGAAAATTCAAAATATTGGTAGTTTAAGTTACTCAAAATCTACAGCAAAATTATGAAATCTCTAAAATAATTAAAATATCTAAATATAACCGATATTAAGATTGGAGGGCAAACGCCCATACGTCAACACCGTAATTGATGGCGTGTAATGCATCCATTACCAACGCGTCCAGCTCCCTTTCAAGTATACTTATCGTCGATTTTAAGTCGATATCTTTTCACGATTCTGTTTGATTATCAAAACGTATCGCCATTTGATGTACGCCATTCGGTACATTGGTATACAGTATATTGTTTAATGTGACAGTAAGTATAATCAAATTTGCTTTCAATAAGAATATCGCATTCCACCGATCAAAAAACGTCGTTTTCGTTTTTTCGACGTTTTTCAAAGTTTTTTGACGTTTTTACCGTATCGCATTCAACGTGTTAAATAACGATAATATTGTCGTTGATAGTATTTCAATGTTGCAGTCAAACATTGCAACAACCATTAGCTTTTGCAGCAGCTATACTCTTTGTTGGTATTATCGCTGCAAACGAAGGTTAGGTGAGAAGACATACGAACGATAAAACGTTCACTTGAACGAAGGTTTGGATAGAGGATACATGAGCAACATACATTCACTAGCTGTTTAAGTTGAATGCTGTCTCCTCCATTCAAATCGGGTCAATAATAGCAGATATTAGATTAGGAGGATATACATGCGTTCCCGTGAACGATGGTTAAGTTAGAGTGTATACGAGCGACATGTGTTCATATGAATTTAAATTTTATAGATTTTCGTTAGTGGGTCCTAGAAAAAAATATAAACCATTAATATATGTAGGATGATACTTCTGAAACGTTCTTCAGAGGTCTTCTAAAACGTTTTTCAGAGGTATTCTGAAACGTTCTTCAGAGGTCTTCTAAAACGTTTTTCAGAGTCTAACTAACCGCGAGTTATGATGAAGCGGTAGCTCGGGAGGGGCTTCGGGAATGCCAGAAGGGCATGAAGAAATTATATAATGCGATGAGGTATGCTACTTCGCTAGGAGAGAAGGTAATGGCTAAACCGTTTGCTTGATACTATTTGCATTTGTAGCAGATCAATCATTTTAAACGCCACTCATAGACATCGCAACATACACCGCAGACTGAATCCAGTCGAGGCGAGTTTCGTCGCACGTTTGTATATGGAGGCACCGATCACTGCGTACTACATACATAACCACTTGGCATGTATTCTGACCATTTCCGAAGTACTGGTATTCAAATTCAGTTATATACGTTTTTAGTATTTTTTTGTTAGTTATATGAATATAATTTTCTTTTATTCTAGATGACATTTTTCTATCGCTATTTTATTTATACTTTATATTGAATACGGAATAAATATACCTTCTTTATACATTTATTTTAAATTGGTTATTTTATGAAATTAAAAAAATATAGAAGTATTAATCGTTCTGCTGACTAGATTTTTTAAGTTGATATCATTGGTCAAAGTTTAGTTTTATTGTCAATTTGGTAGTAATTATCTTTCAGTTTTTTATCCGACCAGAAGCTAATTTTCCCCAATCTGTCTCAGTTCATTGAGCTGTAAAGACGTATCGATTTCTTGAGTGAACGCATTATTATCTACTCTTTCCTAAGTTTAAGGGTGCGTAATTTTAATAACTACCACCTGATTAATTCCTACAATCATATAATCTATATAAATTTAATAAGGTTTTTTTTATTGTAGAACGATGACACTCTTTGCGGATTTGATTCGACACATTGCTGGTTTTCTTTGCAAACTAACCGCGAGTTATGATGAAGCGGTAGCTCGGGAGGGGCTTCGGGAATGCCAGAAGGGCATGAAGAAATTATATAATGCGATGAGGTATGCTACTTCGCTAGGAGAGAAACAACATATTGAAGCTTGCCAACGTAACATTAGGACCATACGTAACCAGATTAAAGTAGCTCAAAAGAGGGGGTTAGGGCTTTCATCATGCTCAGAGGGGACCAGAGAACGTGTCCGCTGGGATGACTCCAAGTCTGCTTTTAAAGGCCGCATCCGCACTGCGGTTATCTCCAATTTAAAACATACTGATCCGAAAGCTTTCATGGCTGATGCTAAGGTTTTATTTAAGCGGAGGATCCAGACTGCATTGAAGAAGGATGATGCGTTTAAAGCGAATGTAGTGTTCGGTGGAGAATTCGAGGTGGTGAAGGGAGATAGCATACTTAATGAGTACAAGTACTTTACGACCTCAAACTCTGCTATTTATAGAGATACGAACCTACATGTTTGGTTTGATGAGAAGATTACTGATCCCATATTAAATGAGCTCGAAGAATTTCAGGAACGTGACAGCGGCTGGGCGTTGAAGAAGGTGACAAATTTGGGGGTTAATATTAACAAATTTTCACGTCAACTTGGATCATAATATATCCATCTTATTATCATCTTATAAAGTTAAAAAACACGCATGTGATGCCGTTAAACATGAAGCTGAAGCAACCCATTCTAGCACCGGGTAGTTACAATCTAAAACGTAACTATGATAATGGCCTCTTGTTAACGAAACATATAAAGTTAGATGGCTAACGTTACTTATTTCCTGGGACTAATCATTCTCTGTCCAGAAGTTATTATTTGATCAATAATGTTAATATGGATCCACCCACTGGAATTTACTATTATTTCATATTGTTAATTCTAGAAATATAAGGAGTATTTTTATTGTTTACAATACAATGTTTATTAATTGTTAATAAATCTTTATAAATAATATATCGTTTTATTTTCCACTAATGTTTTAACAAAATATTATAATTATTTTAGCTTTACCTATAATAGTGTTTCAGCAACGTCCTCTTAATGATATTGCTATAATTTTCCATCAATCATACATTTGCTACAAATAATCTGCAAATAAACTCTATTATTAAAAGTTATTTTATCATATCTACCTTTAGTAATATTAAATACAGTTAGTTACTATTAGATAGTTTACAAAAAATATCCCAAATATTGCAATGTGTGCAGGAAGTTGATATCTGTTTACTGTAGTGAACATATAACATTTTTTTTTTGGTAATGTTACTGCTGTTGCGCTTGTTCTTCTTCATCGATTTATTTATATATGTGTTTAAAATGATGCATTACTACAAGTGTTTTCTTTGTTAATAACGTTTCAGCTATAAAATATAATATTACAATGGTGCTTGAAGTCTCTGACCCATCTATCCTTAATTTAAGGCACTTTGCTTTGTTGTAAATAATCTCGTATACTAACAAACCTCTCTGCTGACATTTTTCAGTCAATATGTCAATAAACTTGTTTATCATCAAGAGTTTGCAACGAAATTATTACAGCATAAATTGGAATCTGTTCGATGTTTCTATACCGCTTTTATATGATGTATACTATCACACCATTGGTTGATATGATTTTAATAGCTTTGATTCTAAATGATTAACGGTATAAAGGTTGATGTTTTTCATCTAATATCATTATTAATAAAGATTAATTGCATCTAAATAATATTACTTGTTTTATTATATGGGTTTTATTGCCAATTCTACGCTGTCTTTTATTCCATTCGAATATTAGCGGAGTGTTCTTTTTGATGGCCCCCCTGTATAAAAACATCATAAAATTTCTATTAAATTTTATTGATTAAATACTTTTGAAATAATTTTATTGGTGCGTTCTGTTTAAATAGGACCACTGAAATAATATAATGTTGAAGACCCTTCTGAATGTTAGTATTGTAAAAATAGTTGCCTACCGTTAATGTAATAATTATAAAAATAATATTGTTTGTAAAATTGTATCATATTCGAGGTCGACGTATAAACCACAAAAGATAAAAAATGAATGTATGCTGGGGCAAATATACATATTAGACTCAGTAGTGTATGCATCTATTTGATAATAATTGTAAATAATAGAAAAGTGAAAAATGTTTAATTCTATACTTTAATATATATTAGATAGACGCGGGGCGTATATTTTTTTTTAGGTGTAAGTAAACGATTATTGTTTTATACGCGGCTTCAATGTCTTTTATCATATTTTTAGGATTAATGAGAAAATGTATGGTTGTGCAAGTGATTACAAAAATATCAATTGCAACCATGTATACGCATACGATTATTGATGGTATATTTTTAATATGCAAGTAAAATTGTGAAGATTAAAGGGAGTCTATACCTATTGACTGAAGGCTAATTTTGATGATTATCTAAAGGAATAAGTACGAAAATACTGATGTGATTGATTTCTAGTGAGTAAAAATATTTTACTGTTCAGTCATAATAATGGTTTTAACGCGAATGGTCATATTTTTTACAACCGAAAATGTATAGTACAATGATGCGTGTACAAAAGTTTTAATATTGCTAGTTTGTAATGGAAAACAAACCAGAAATAAATGGAAGTAATAAGATAATTCTGTAGAAATTAGCATATTGTTGATGATATTAAGCGGATTTAGCTACGATGTCATATTTTTAGGACAAAAATGTAAGTAGTACTTTTTTATTCGATTTAATGACATATATCATATTTTTAATATTGTATTTAATGATAGATGTCATATTTTCAGGTTGAAAAACGAAAAAAATTTATACAAATGCTAAATATAAAAGCAATCGATAATTGCTTTCTAATTAAGAAATACCTTCGGTATAGAGATGCTGTCTAAGAATGGGACCTTTTTTTATTGGATTTTTAATGACAGAGGCCATAATTTTTAAGATAGAAGATGTAAAACCGAAATTAAACAATAAAATGTCAATAATGAAGGAAAAGTGAGTACAAACGTTTTTAATAATGACGGATGCCTGATGTCATATTTTTAGGACAGAAATGTGTAGAAATGTTAAATATAAAAGCAATCAATAATTACTTTATGAAAATGAATGAGGCATTTTTATTGGATTTAACGAGTCATACGAGACAGAAGATGATGTAAAATTACTGAAACTGAACAATAAAATACGGAAAATGTGAGTAAAAAAGTTATTTTAATAGTGACGGTTGACAGATGTCATATTTTCAGGGGCAGAAATGTAAAACAATGCTAAATATAAAAGCAATCGATAATAGTTTTCTAATTAAGAAATACCTTCGGCACAGAGGTGCTGCCTAAAAATGAGCCCTTTTTTATTGGATTTTTAATGACAGATGTTATATTTTTAAGACAGAATATGTAAATCGAAATTAAACAAGAAAATGCCAATAATGAGGGAAAAAGTGAGTTACAAAAGTTTTTAATAGTGACGGCTGAAAGATGTCATATTTTTTAGGGTCGAAATGTATAGAAATGCTTAATATAAAAGCAATCAATAATTACTTTCTGAAAATGAATGGGGTATTTTTACTGGATTTAACGAGTCATACGGGACACAAGATGCTGCAAAAATACTGAAACTAAACAATAATATATGAAAAAGTGAGTACAAAACGTTTTTAATAGTGACGGATGACAGATTACATATTTTTAGGGCAGAAATGTATAATGCTAAATATAAAAGCAATCGATAATTGCTTTCTAATTAAGAAATACCTTCGGTATAGAGATGATGTCTAAGAATGGGATCTTTTTATTGGTTTTTTAATGACAGATACCATAATTTTTAAGATGTAAAACCGAAATTAAACAATAAAATATATACGGAAAAAGTGAGTACAAACGTTTTTAATAATGACGGATGCCTGATGTCATATTTTTAGGACAGAAATGCTAAATATAAAAGCAATCAATAATTACTTTATGCAAATGAATGGGGTATTTTTACTGGACTTAACGAGTCATACGAGACAGAAGATTATGCAAAAATACTGAAACTGAACAATAATATACGGAAAATGTGAGTAAAAAAGTTATTTTAATAGTGACGGATGACATATGTCTTGTTTTTTTTTAGGTTGACAGCTTGAAAAAAAGAGACAGTAATAATAAATGTTTGACAGATGATTTTTAAGATTGAAAATGTCAAATGTGAAGATAATCAAGTACAAACGATGATGGTATATTGTAATTGTTGTTGTATTTATTTTTTAATAAAGATTAAGACGATGACTTACGACAATAACGTACTGCGCAGGTTTACATACGATAATGGACGAAGAGTATTTTGTTACCTTTTTACCATCGACAATGGACGTAGAGTATTTTTATTGTACTTGTAAGTAATAAGGAAACGACGATAATGTATGACTACAATACGAATAATACGACTTCTTAGACTTATTCTAAAATACTGAACTTTTGACTGCTACCTTCCCGTATTCAGAGATCCATAAAAGGTTGGTTATTACATTTATTGTACTAACCAACTAAGGCCCCTTTGACAATGCAGCAGCGTGTATTCTTTAAAGATTTCTACGATTTTCCATTCTTTTTTCTATAAATTTCTACGGATATCAACCTTTCAACGTTTCACTCTTCATCTTCTTCTTCAGTAGTTTTTTATTCTTCGTCTTAAGCGTGTATTGCTCTCTACATGATTTCTAAGTATTATTCAATGTTTGGGTCTTTTTGGATCCTCGTATCAATAAATTTTAAGGAGATATTTGTCTCCTCTTTCCGTCTGCCTGTCCTTTTATCTGTATTTTTGTCTGTCTATTTTTCCGTTTGTCTGCCTAAGATCCTTTTGACCATTTTGCACCTGGTGACATGCCACCGAGACTTAGGTCCTTTTGTCCACGAAACGAAACGTAACTAAATGTATCGAAACGTGACGAAACGTGACGAAACGTGACGAAACGTGACGAAACGTGACGAAACGTAATGAAACGTAACGAAACGTAACGAAACGTAACGAAACGTAACGAAACGTAACGAAACGTATTGAAACGAATCGTAACGAAACGTAACGAAACCATCTTTTTCTGTTTGATCTATGGACTTTTGCCAAATGACTGGTATTACGTGGCGACTTTTGGAAGATGGCAAGTGCCTCAATACTAAGTGCACCTACTCCTTCTGACTTACGCCGGTCGATATATTCTTCATATTGCGCCGGTTTCCACACTCCCCCGTTTTCCCCTCTAGGTGCAGGCTATACTGTGCAACGGCCATCTTGGATCGCTTAGCCGTCCACTGACTTTGCTGCTACGCCCGGCGATATATTCCAGTCGCGTCACTGACAGGTGACGTCTCCTCCATACAGCTGAATGGCACGGATAGAAAATGGCGTTACCCAACTTCATAGGTTAGGTTAGCAACGCTGACAGCTGACTATTTCGTTGACTCCGCCGAGACTTAGGTCCCACGTTGTAGTTTTAAGCGTTAATCGTTCTCTACATATTGCTGTTTTTCTTGTTTGAATCGGACCAACAGCAGTGAAGATACGTGCTAAGGCCCCTTTGACATTGCACAAGATTTTTCTCTTTTACGTTAATCGGACCAATAGCAGTGAAGATACACGCTAAGGCCCTTGTGGCATTGCACAGGATTTTTCTCTTGTACATTAATCGTTCTATACGTAATGCCGTTTTTCCCATTTAAATCGGACCAATAGCAGTGAAGATACGTGCTAAGGCCTTTGTGGCATTGCGCATGATTTTTCTCTTGTACGTTAATCGTTCTTTACGTAATGCCGTTTTTCCCGTTTAAATCGGACCAATAGCAGTGAAGATACGTACTAAGGCCCTTGTGGCATTGCGCATGATTTTTCTGTTCGAAGTTAAAGGAGATTAATGTTTTCATTATTTTTCCCTTACTCTGTACGTTAAGACCTTTTCAACGAAGTATCACATGCACCAACCATATTTTATAAGCATGAGGAGGTCGTGGGGGTGAAGGAGGGTAGGTGGAATTTTTTTCATTACTTTTCCCTCCTTACTATGTACGTTAAGACCTTTTCAACGACGTATCACATGTACCGACCATTTTTTATAAGCATGAGGGGGTCGTGGGGGTGAAGGAGGGTAGGTGTAATTTTTTTCATTATTTTTCCCTTACTATGTACGGTAAGACCTTTTCAACGATGTATCGCATGTACCGACCATATTTTATAAGCATGAGGGGGTTGTGGGGGTGAAGGAGGGTAGGAATTTTTTGGTTATTTTTCCCTTACTCTGTACGTTAAGACCTTTCCAACGAGGTATCGCACAATATGATTAATCGATTTTCAATGTGGGGGTGGTTCGCGGGGATGAAAGGGGGCAGTTGACATTTTTGCATTATTTTTCCCTTACTCTGTACGTTAAGACCTTTCCAACGAGGTATCACACACTATGATTGATCGATTTTTTAATGAGTGGGTGGTTAGTGGGGATGAAAGGGGGCAGTTGACATTTTTTAAATTATTTTTATGTAATCTATGCTTAAAGCCCTTTCCAACGAGGTATCATATGATAGTAATTGATGCCTGATGATGGTATGACCGTGAAAGAGACAAAAATTGCTATTTTGAACCTTAGCGATTTTCCATGTTAATTTACATAAGGAATGGCCCAGAACTCTTGCTGCCCCTTTACTTATAATTTTTATTTTTTGACATCGTGAGGACAAAAAATGTGACATCAGCCAGACGGAAAAAGTAAACCTATACAGACTACTTTGCGAAGAGTATAAGTCTGAAACATTAATATAATAGACTAAAACAATAACATAACAGTTGATACAGGATTTATTTTTTCCGTGACAAAAACTGTTGGAATTATATTCTCCAAGAAAACTTCTGGTATATTTCCAGTTTTACAATTATTTTACCAAAATATATCTTTTAAACCATCAGTAAAGTTCTTGGGAATGTGGTTCGACCAAAAGCTATCCTAGGAAGAACACATAAAACATTTAACCCTTTTCTGTCATAAGAGGCTAAACATAATGAAGACTCTGGCAAACAGAAACTGGGGCTCAGACTATCATACCTTACTAACCGTTTATAAAACTTTAATTAGATCAAAGATTGACTACGGGTCTATTGCATATGGATCAGCCAGCAAAACCACTTTGAAACTGTTAGATACTTTACACAATGCTGCTTTTCGTATTGCTCTAGGAGCCTTTCGCACTTCCCCTATTGAAAGTATCTACTGTGAAACTGGAAAACCATCCCTGCACTATCGGAGAATGTATCTATTATTATCATATGCCACTTCGATAGCCTCTAATAGAAATAAGTCACCTAGAGTTTGACTTTCCAGAAGTCTTTCCATTTGATATTGACCATCCTCTTCCCTGGATCATTAAAATTCCTTAAGCCAACACGGACCTCTGCCAATATAATAAACATGAAATTACGTTATAAAAGGCAACCTTAATATTTTAGACAAATATCAGGAGTATCAAAAGTTTTTTACTGATGCTTCTAAAGATGACACTAGTGTTGGGACAGCATTTGTAACACCTCAGGACAAATTATTTTTCAAACTTCCGTCAACCCCAGCATTTTTACCGCTGAACTCTTCGCTATCTATAAATCTCTTCAGCATTTAAATAGATCAAATATTTCTAACAGCTTAATACTCTAACAGCCGTATGCATAGTCGATCGCCAGCGACTCGCCAGAGATTCATTTCGGCGTATCGCCAGCGATTTGCTGGTGATCCGCCGGCGAAAGCCCAAAAAGCTGGCGACTCGCCGGAGATTGTCACTGGAATGTCATTTCACGCAAGTTTTCATGTTCTTTTATAGGGAAAAATTTAATATTCGTTCATTATTTTTTGAGTTTTAAGAAATGAATCATGAATAAAATACAAGAGATACCGGTGATAATCCCTATAAAAGAAAATAAAAACTTGCGTGAAACGACATTCCGGTGAAAATCTCCGGCGAGTCGCCAGCTTTTTGGGCTTTCGCCGGCGGATTGCCAGCGAATCGCTGGCGATACGACGAAATGAATCTCTGGCGAGTCGCTGGCAATCGACTATGCATACGGCTGTCAGACTCTCTTAGTGCAATACTAGCATTGCAACATAAATACCCGAAAACCTTCATTGAAAAAATGATAAAATCCGAACTACTGCAGGCTCAAGATGCATACTCATCATTTGGATACCCTCCCACATCGGAATTGAAGGCAACGAGACAGCAGATCAGTGTGCGCGTAATGCAATAACGAGTGAAGTGTCGGAAATAGTGTCTCACAGTGTCTCAAATTATCTTAAATTGTTCTTCAAAAATAAAATATTGTGTATGTGGTCTCGTGAGTGGCAACATAGTCAGTCTAAATTAAAACAAATTAAAAATGATATTATTAAAAATTATCATCCGTTTACGGCTAGGTCATACAAGATTTACGCACTCCTATCTATTTTCTAATAGTGACCCACCAATATGTGAAGAGTGCAGTGTCGTCAACAGCATAAATCATTTTTTAATCGAATGTCCAAAATATCAAATCAATCGAAATGCTCACAACATCCCAAACAACATAAACAAACTATTTGATATTCCTCTTAAAAACATTATTGACTATCTAAAATCTATCGAAATGTTCTATAAAATTTAGATTTATAATTAATGTATTGTTCCGTCGCTAATAACCTTTTGGTGGATGCGACTAAATTTAATAAAAAAAAAATAAATAACATAACAGACTAAAAAAATAGGTACAATGACAGAATGATAAAGTTAAAGTTTTAAAAATTATTTAATATTGTATATCGTAGGTAAACTGCACTATGTCATTCTAGTCTACTTTTTAGTAGAGCAGATTGAATGTTGTTTGGATACTTTCCATGTTCCTTATTTACATATAATAATTATATTTCGACTAAAAATGCAGTTAGCCCTTATTATTGTCACAATATGTATTGTTTACTAATAATCTAATTATTAAATGGCAAGTGGGTTCCTCAGAAGATATTTCATAATGTCCTTGGTAGATACAATTCCTAACGTTTACTCTGCCGATGCAGGCCAGGCGTATTTTCTGCAAAAAAGAATTATTATAAGCACAGCCAGGGCGATTTTCGACATTTTATGAAATAAAAATCAACTGACCAATAAAATATGGAAAATAAATGTGACAGGAATAAATAGATGGCTTAAAAAAATAATAGAAACAAAAGTTAGAAAGTAAGGTTATGTTTTAGAAGTTCTGTAGGCAGCTTACACACTATACCTACCTATAAAACAGCAGTTGTAAAATGCGGAAATTATTGAAGGAATAGCTAAAATAAAACATGAATATAAACTTATTCATGCTTTTAATTAATATCTTTGAACACGTGTACACAAATGAGTATGGTAGTACGACCTACACAATGCCATAGCAGACTACACTACTCAATACTAGTATGCCATGTTTCACCCGTCCTATCAAATAGTTCTGTGTGTATGGAGAATTTGTTACAAATATTACAGGTGGTATAATGTATATAATATAAATGAATATACTAATAGGCTTTAAATATAAATAAACCTAAATGCATACATATTATTTACTTTGTAGCCAACTCGAAGCGTGTAATTCAAATTAAATTTAAACATGTAATATACAATAACTAGTATCTAAAAAAAAAACGTTTATTGATCCGTTAAAAACCATCAAGTATAAAAATAATAACTGTTAAACGTTTAAAAAATCAACCAAAACAAAATTTAAACTGAAGTGATAAACGAAAAATACATATTATATTACATAAATTTATTCGAATTTAATTGAAATAAACCAAAACGTCTAAAAATCGTTAATCGCAAACTAAAATAGTTATAAATTGTTACCTATATTTAAACGTAGAATAATTTACAATTATATACCATAGGACGTATATTATATCATTTTAAAAAACGGTATTTTTAATAATCGTAAACTCTAAACGTATACGGAATCAACCAATACCAAATTTAAATAGGAATTACGTATAAAATACGTTAATTATACGAATTTTTACATTTCGGGGTCTCCCAAATCGATTTTGACTATGTCTGTAACTTAAATTTTTCAGTATTTTTGTTGTTCGTAGTTAAGAGAATTATTTAAAAATTTATTAAAAAATTTAGCAAATTGAGATACAGGGGAATTGGAAAACCTAACAATAGGTCTTATAATACAATCAAGTTTATGTATTTTTGATATGCCATAAAGACGAGGTATATAGGAATTCTTTGATAAAAATTGATTGGAAGAGCTGACAAACCTGATAAAGGCAATTGTTTGGTCATTATGAATAGACTTGATTACCAAAATTTTTCATTGAAAATGGTTTTATTACTTTAAATAATAACCCTTTACAAAAATTTACTAATCTTTTTAAAAATACCTTAACAAAACATAACCAATTTTTTACTGTCTTGAAATTTTTTAAAAAAAACCAATGTCTTAAAACAACCAGCTTGTAATAATAATTTTGACTCATCAGTTATTAATTTTGTTATTAAAAAAGTTAAATTAAAAACGAGATTACAACTGGATTACAGCTCTAACAAAGACAATCTAGAGAATTTCAAAGTTTTTTTCACTACCTTATCTTCGCAAAATTTAAAATGAAATTGCGGCTGTTTCTTTAAAAAATAACAGTAAAAATAAAAGCGCTATTTTTCATAATAAAGATAACAATGATGTTTTGGACAAGAGTGGCATATACTTGTAATGACTAGAAAGTTAAAAACTCTCATTATTGAACACTTGCAATATCCTAATAAGTTAACTTTTGGTCACTTAATCAATAACCACTATTTCACTTCTTCTGAAAATTCGACAATCCACAATATTTTTAATTTCTATCTTAAACTAGATCTTTTAGGGAATTTAAAAAGCAAAATTCCTCCTGTGTCTATGCTGACATACATCTAAATAGTAAGTTTCCTCCTCTTTTCAAAAATATAGGCAATAGCTGGTCTGGCGTTACCTAATTTTCCCAATTTGTTATCATCAGCGTTATTGGTAGTTTTGGTTGCAGCGACACCAAGGGTATCGTATGTTTTATTTCCCCACATTAGCTATTCTACTGGGGTTCACTTTTAACCAAAGTGAATAGTAGACAAAACAACATTTTTTTCTGTTGTTGAAGTGACTGTTTACTGCCACTATCTCTGATGCCTTTATTTTTAAGTTTTCGCTTCCTTTTCATTCATAATTCACTCATTAACGTTAAATCAATTTATATTGCTTAACATATCAAAATTTATTAAAAAAAAAAAATATTTTAAACATACTTCCAAATTTCAAAAATTTTACAATAACTTCCCAATGTTAGCAAACATCCTGGCAGTTTGTCAACTGTCAGTTTTTGATATCTCTTAAAAAACGTTTTATTCACCTTTCAACCTACAAAATAATGCCATCCTCGTGCTCTTGACATCCCTTAAATATGGGGCTTTTTCCAAAATCATAAATTTGAAACCTATTTTCTGTTTGTTCGTTTGTTAGTTAATTAGATGTCGTTTGTCCATTACCTTTTTACTTTGGTGTTCTTCTTTATAAATGTTTACAAATTTTGACGAGTAACTAATTGTATACCTTTATTTATTTTCAATTATTGTATTACAATGGTTTTTTTTAGTGTCCCGATGATGGCTTAAATAGCCAAAAGCAGTTGACGATTACTAATAACCTAACACACTTTAAAATACCTTTCTTCGTTTTATTTCTTAAAATATGTTTAACCTTGGAGAAGTTTTTCGGTAACAATCGATGAATTGACACACATACATCTGATTTATTAAAATCGCAGTTTTTTTTAAATAAACTCAATTAAGATTGTCTTATGGAAATTTGTAGAGTTTGACAGCTTAATTGGAAACATCGAGATAGAATGAAGTAGATACGTCACAAACACTATTTTGCGATATGAGTGGACGCACTTCGAGTTATATTTTGATTAATTTTAAGTTATTAATTTTATATTTGAAGAATGACAGAATGAATATGTTTTTATACGATTTAAATTAAGCTATTTAAAAAATGGAATTTATTTTCACCGAAGCTGACTATCTGCACTAGCTCTTGTTTGACATATGACGTAAAATTGTAATGAAAAAGAGATTTTTAAGCAGGCATATTGATTTTTTCACGGATTTGTTAATGTGTTGGCCTTTCTTTTTAGGTACTAGCGTTCGCCAAAATGTCTCGCTCTCTTGCAGCTAATCTGTGTGGAAGTGGCTTAAGTATTAACCCTAAATATTAAAATTGTACAGCCTACTCCAATGACGATTTTTCTCGACGATTCGTTATTATATTTTGATCTAAGTAAATTCAATAATTATCTTCGTTATCTACGCTCTAGAGACCGCGGGTTTAGTTGTGCCATCTCGGGTTCTCTGTAAAAAGTTCTGCAGAGCCCTTGCTGGCACATCAGAATCACGCGAGTGATATTTTTGTTTTGTCTTGACATTAAAAGGATCATTAAAAAGATCAATTCATTTTAAATATTTAATTAAATTAAAATTTAACCAATAAATCAAATTTCGAAACAATTTTCTTTAAATTCAATACTAACAAATTTTGATTTCCTTTAACCACCTCCAACCACTCGAATCACACTTGGAGAAACTTGTTCCACACTGAGGTGAAAGAACCTCCTCTCTTGACATTTGACAGGTCAACGTCTTTAAGTGTCGCTTGTCACGACTGTCACATGGAAACAGTCGGTTAAACAATATTAATAAAAAGGAATGTATAAATTAATTTAAATTTGAAAATATTACTAATAGTAATAATTATTAGCAAGTTGTAAATCTCCAGAAATATTTAATTTTGGATATAATAAGGAACTTGGTGGATATGCTTGTTTGTGGGCAGTAGGTAGACTTTTTTACAATTATAATGTAAATGGGAAAAAACTTTCAGTTTTTTTCCTTTTGCCTTTAACCTTTCTCATATTAACTATTGTACTCTAAATTTAAATTTCAATATATTTTCCACAGTCATCCTCTATTTGTAATTTTTTTTTAATTTTAAACTAATTTGTTAACTTCTTTTCAACTGTACTCAATGCGAATAGCGAAGGTGGTATAATTCCTTAGTTCCACACAAGCTAACTTGCTTCTGGAGGTCAGATATTATTTTTTAGGGACTTATTCCACACTCACTATTCCCAACACTGGGTTATGTCACTCTGTTTGTTATTTTTTAATTGTTAATTTGTTCAAAATTACCTTATATATATTTTTAACTTTTGACTTAAAAGTCTTACTCAGATTTTATTTTTACACATATTTATAAATTGTAAGTTTACATCCACAATTTTTGTAGATAAGCACTGATGATGGCACAATGCCGAAATCGCTTTTCATTTATTAATTAAAAGTTTTGCACGAAATACAAGTCTTTTCTTTTGAATCTAAACTACGTGCACACAGCTGTCAATCTTTTTTGGTTATTTTATTAATACAATTTATTTATTTTTATATTGCATTTCTGAAGACTTATTAACCAGCCAAGATAAAATTAATAAAATAAATATTATTGTTATAGTTGTGATTTTACGGTTTTTGAATAAATCAACCTAAATAAATGGATTTTTTAATTTTAAACCTTACTCCTACCACAAATAGCTAAATTAATATTATAATGTTTTAATATTTTGTGTCGCAAGTCAACGTATACATGTTCCTAAATAAAAATACTACTGAACAAAAACACGTGTTACAAGTAACTACTTTTGGGTGTCTAACTTGCAACACCCTGTTTTTTTTTAAGTAACATTTTGGCAATATTTTACAATTTAAGTTTAAAGGTTTGAAACTATAGCTCTGTTATTTCACATGAAATGTATCTAGCAAACCCTTTTAACACTTCTGAGTACATAAAGCGAGATAAAGATAAATTATTTGTACAAATATAAGTAGGTACATGTATTTAAAACAATTTGTCCCAAAATTGCACCTGTGTGCGCTAAGCCATCGATATTAAAATAATATAATAATAATACTCCCCTTAATTTACTTCCTAACGAGTGAATTTTAATCTCTGAAACTGACTAAGCATAGACAGAGATATAACCATTTATTGATAAAATATAATATTCTCGATCCCAAATTAATTCGACCAAGCCCAATTTGTAGGTCCGCGGCTAGGAGAAGAAAGGTGAGAAGTAAGATACAACTTTATTTTAGTAATGAATAAATGTGTAAGCGATGTGCGCTTATAATAAACAACGTAGATATCCATGCCGGTATAAGCCCTGTTGCCACTTCCAACTTACCATTACTAGGTTTTAGAATTTATTGAAAATTATTACATTTAATTTAGAAAAATTACATCTAATTTAGAAAATTTACATCTAATTTAGAAAAATTACATCTAATTTAGTTAAATTTGATATAACTATGATTAAAAATTTTTTGGGTTCAGTTTCAATAAAATAGGTTGAATTGTTTTAGCTTTTTTTATACGGAGTGGCCCAAAAGTCTGGTAACGGCCAATTATATCGTAAATTGCTAATCCTAATTGTAAAAAATTTGGGGTACACCTATTGTGGGATACGGAGATTCCAGATTTAATATTTGCAATGTTGCCAGAATTGTCGTTTCTCTTATATTAATCACTTTGGTTTTTCAAATTCATCACCCTGTATATTCAGTCATTATTGGAATCTCCTATTCAATACGAGTTCAACCATATGTAACACTTTTTATGTAGTTTGGAAGGTCTTAAATAAATGAAACAATTATAAAGAAATGTGGTAGACGCATTCTACCATCGATTAGGGTACTGTCAACTCACAAATGGAGCATATTTTGAACACTTTTTAAAGTAACCATTATGTTAAAAATGTTATTCTTTTAATTGTTACGTTTTAATGTAGTTGAAAATAGTTTGTATTAAAAAATGTATTGAGACAATTAGGCGTTGCCAGACTTATTTTATTTATTTAAGACCTTCCAAACTACCTAAAACCATAACTGTTACATATGGTTGAACTCTTATTGAATGGGAGATTCCAATTATGACTGAATATACAGGGTGATGAATTTGAAAAACCAAAATGACTAATAATTTAAGAGAAACAGCAAATCTGGCAACGTTGCAAATATCAAATCTGGAATCACCGGATCCCAAAATAGGTGTATCCCAAATTTTGTACAATAATGACTAGCAATTTACGAGTTAATTGGCCGTTTCCAGACTTTTGGGCCACTCTGTATATGTGAATAATTTTGTAAACAAAACGAGAATAATGAAATAGGCATATGACAACAGCGAATATTATACTCTCCTGTGTTCCTTATAATGTCTTATTCAAGACCGCATATTTGTTAGTAGTTACATCTCCTGTTATCTCTGCATTTGACTTAGAGGCAGTGGCGGCTCTCGAACAAAATGTTGGGGGTTCACAGTGACAGAATATAGATATCAGTACAGATGTATGAAAAAACTTTCAGTGTTTTAGAAAGTTTATAATATTCCTTTCTAAAACACTGACAGTTTTTACCTACATCTGTACCGTGATCTATATTCTGCTACGTGAACCCCCAAAATATTGGTCACAAGCCGGCCCTGCTTACAGGTGACAATAACCCAGATAACCTCAACCACCATCATAAAAATCTGATGTGTCCAACACATGACTTTCCTATCTAGTTATTACAGGCTTTTTCCGTTTATTGTGTACAACCTATTGCAGCATCTTTATAAATGTTTAGAGGATAAACTAAATATATATACATTGTCCACATACATCTACCGCGAAACATTTTTCTATAGATATTCATTGAAAATGAAAATACTGAAAAATTTTAATTTAGCACTTTTCCTACAATTTTTCCATTACGGTCCATTTAAAAAAAATCATGTATGAACAAATATTATAGAGATCGATATCGCAAACAACTTTTATTTCAACAATTTTCATAAAAATCAGAATTTTGCACATTTTGTCAAATTTCTCGAATACGGACCATTTCAGGAAATTTTTACATAAGGCAGAAATTATAGATAATAATATTAGAAGTAACTTTTATTTGAACAATTTTCTTCTCCAAACATAAATAACAGATATATTCCATAAAATATATAAACGGCCTCCCATAAAGTACCCCCCCAGATGTTCCGACTTTGTCCAAAATCTAATCATTTCACGTCAGGCCGAAATAAAACTTAAGTTTAAAATTTATTGATTTTTTCTTTATCCGTTTTTGAGTTTTCTTCAAATTTCGAAATTTACACATTTTCTCAAATATCTCGAATACGGTCCATTTTAGAGAAATTATGTAAAGAATAAAAATTATAGAGAATGATATTACAAACAACTTTTATTTGAACAATTTTTATAAAAAAATATTTTTTTTACATTTTGTCAAATTTCTCGAATACGGACCATTTTAGAAAAATTTTGTATAGAACAAAAATTATAGATAATAATATTAGAAGTAACTTTTATTTAAAGAATTTTCTTCTCCAAACGTAAATAACAGATATATTCCATAAAATATAAAAATGACCACCTATAAAGTACCCCCCCAAATGTTCCACCTCTGCCCAAAATCTAATCAGCTCATTAGACGCTGAAACAAAGCTTAAGTTTAAAATTTGGTGTTTTTCTGTGTATCGGTTCATGAGTTATGCGTTATACAGACACACACACACACACACAGACACACACAGACACACACACACACACACACACACACACACACACACACACAGACATCATCGCGAAAATAGTCAAAACGGATTCAGGGGACCTCAAAACGTAAAAATCCGTCGAAAACTCGAGGTCGAAAAAAATCATGATTCCTATACTTTCCTTATATCTGTATACAGATAGGAAAGTAAAAAATTGAATACTAGATTACAAGACTAAAATTTAACAAAGCTGTGAAATTTTACAAAAAACTGAAACGGTTATCGTCAAAATAATTTTGAAAATGTTGCAAGTATTACGGTTCTTTATTTTTTTTGTCTTCAATGATAAAAAAGATATAATAATCATAGGTAATTTATATTGAGTAAATTTTTTAATATTGTTTATTTTCAAATTCACAGAATAAAATGAAGTCGCTCTGTCATCTCGCTCAATATCTCGAGCCAGACGATATGTTTCGTCTCAAAGGGCACCCGGATTCTGTTTTGATATCAAATCAAGCAATACGTGTCGTCGAAGGTAAACATATCTTTAGTTATCTTTTGAACTTGATTCTGAGTTTTATAAAATAATACACAGTTGGTAGAACAAATAAAATCTTTTTATTTTTTATGCGTTATATCTGATATATATTAAAATGAATATAACTAAAACAGGTTTTTTTCTAAATTTGGAATCATAGCAAGTGTCAAAACGATCTCCTGTCTGCAACTGATTACGAAAAGTTTATGTCACCAATTACAAAATGAAAATAAATAATAATGCATTTTTTGCAGAAATTTCAATTTGTGGTATAGATATGCAAACAAGTCTTTATTAAAAGTTATATGAATTTAAAAAACACATAATATGAAAATATTTTTTGATATACAGTGTGTTACGCTGTCGCACGGAAAGTAAAAATATATTTGTGAAATAGAACACTATATTTTGTCTCAGTTTTAGAATTGTTAGGCAATACTGTATTGAACCCTACAATTTTTAAAAAGTATTACAGGGTTGTCAACAAATAAATTTTTTCAAAAAGGAAAAACTTGTATTTCGTGCAAAACTTTTTTATTAATGCAAAGCGCTTTCGGCTTATTTGCCATCATCAGTGCTCATCTACAAAAATTGTGGATGTAAACTTACAATTTAAAAAGATTTAAAAAATTTAAAAAATTTATAAAATCTGAATTAGACTTTTAAGTCAAAAGTTAAAATAGTATATATACAATTGTTTGAACGAATTAAAAATTACAAGAAACAGACAAAGTGACAAAAAACCTGGTATTGGGAATAGTGAGTGTGGGATAAGCCCCTACAAATCAAATCTGATCTCCAAAAGCAAGTTAGCTTGTGTGGAATTAAGGAATCATGCCACCCTCACTATTCACAAAATTGAAAAAGGTTAACAAATTAGTTAAAATTTACAGAAATTTACAATTAGAGGGTGACTGTGGAATATATATTTAAATTTGAATCTATAATGCAATATTTGATATGAAGAAAGTAAAACGCAGAAGGCCAAAGTAAAAAAACTGAAGGTTTTTTTTTATTTATATGTTTTATATACATTATAATTATGAAAAAGTCTACCTACTGTCCACAACGTATCCAACAAGTTCCTGGTCATCCTCACTCCCAAAATTATAAATTTCGGGATGTTTACAACTTGCTAAATCATAATTTTATTAATATTAATATTTTCAAATTTAAATTTATCTCATTTTGGTTAAAGTTGTTTAACCGTTTCCACATGACAGTGGTGACAAGCGACACTTGAAGACTTTGACTTGTCAAATGTCAACAGAAGGAGGTGCGTTCACCTCAGTGTGGAACATGTTTCTCCGAGTGTGATTCGAGTGATTGGAGGTTAACGGAGATCAAAATTTGTTATTGAATTTAAAGATTTAATTTATTGTTATTTAAATTTAAATAAATGTTTAATATGAAAGATATTATTATTTTGATGTCAGGACAAAACAAAAATGTCACTCGCGTGATTCAGATGTGTCAACCCGGGCTCTGCAGAACATTCTTTCAGAGAACCCAAGATGGCACAACTGAACCCGCGGTCCCTAAAGGTGAATCTGATGTTTAGTCCTAAAAATTACTAAATCACTCAACAAACGTACTCATGGTTAAAAGAGACAAAATAGAGAACAAAAAAGTTTTAAACAGACAAACAAACAAAATTTGTTATTGAATTTAAAGATTTAATTTATTGTTAGTTAAATTTAGATAAATGTTTAATATAAAAGATATTATTATTTTGATGTCAAGACAAAACAAAAATGTCACTCGCGTGATTCAGATGTGTCAGCCCGGGCTCTGCAGAACATTCTTTCAGAGAACCCAAGATGGCACAACTGAACCCGCGGTCCCTGAAGGTGAATCTGATGTTTAGTCCTAAAAATTACTAAATCACTCAACAAGCGTACTCATGGTTAAAAGAGACAAAATAGAGAACAAAAAAGTTTTAAACAAAGGAGTACCATGGTCCCAAAGGTAGGCTCTGATGAGTGAAATCGAGTTTAGGAGGGGGTGGCTCTCGAAGGCTTGTGATGGGTGACTCGGACCTACATCATCATAGAGGGTTAATTGAGTTGTCTATGGAGTGGTATGAAATTTCTGTTAAGGTTCACTTGAGTGTTGAGACAGAGTATATTGTTGTCTCTTTCGAGAGTAATTTCAACATCTTCATGAAAATCTAATAGATTGAAATTTTTTGTGTTTAGGTTAACTAATAATTTGGAGTTTTTTGTTGGGCTGAAATTATGTTGATTGAACCTTAAGTGATGTCCGAATGCAGATGTGTCCGGCTTCTTGATGTGCTCGCCTATCCGGACTCCCAGAGATCTACAAGTTCTGCCGATATAACTGGCATCGCAATCATTGCATTGCAACCTGTATACTCCACTCTTATCTAACAAATTCGTTTTGTCTTTTGTGTTGACTAGATGGGAGTCTAGTTTATTAATTGATTTAAAAGATACTTTGATGTTATCTACATTGTTAGCAAAAATTTTTGAAATGCTCTTAGCTAAGTTATTTTCCCAGAAGGGGATTGATATGTAAAAATTATTAATAATTATTAATATTAATAATTTTTACATATCAATCCCCTTCTGGGAAAATAACTTAGCTAAGAGCATTTCAAAAATTTTTGCTAACAATGTAGATAACATCAAAGTATCTTTTAAATCAATTAATAAACTAGACTCCCATCTAGTCAACACAAAAGACAAAACGAATTTGTTAGATAAGAGTGGAGTATACAGGTTGCAATGCAGCGATTGCGATGCCAGTTATATCGGCAGAACTTGTAGATCTCTGGGAGTCCGGATAGGCGAGCACATCAAGAAGCCGGACACATCTGCATTCGGACATCACTTAAGGTTCAATCAACATAATTTCAGCCCAACAAAAAACTCCAAATTATTAGTTAACCTAAACACAAAAAATTTCAATCTATTAGATTTTCATGAAGATGTTGAAATTACTCTCGAAAGAGACAACAATATACTCTGTCTCAACACTCAAGTGAACCTTAACAGAAATTTCATACCACTCCATAGACAACTCAATTAACTCTCTATGATGATGTAGGTCCGAGTCACCCATCACAAGCCTTCGAGAGCCACCCCCTCCTAAACTCGATTTCACCCATCAGAGCCTACCTTTGGGACCATGGTACTCCTTTGTTTAAAACTTTTTTGTTCTCTATTTTGTCTCTTTTAACCATGAGTACGCTTGTTGAGTGATTTAGTAATTTTTAGGACTAAACATCAGATTCACCTTCAGGGACCGCGGGTTCAGTTGTGCCATCTTGGGTTCTCTGAAAGAATGTTCTGCAGAGCCCGGGCTGACACATCTGAATCACGCGAGTGACATTTTTGTTTTGTCTTGACATCAAAATAATAATATCTTTTATATTAAACATTTATCTAAATTTAACTAACAATAAATTAAATCTTTAAATTCAATAACAAATTTTGTTTGTTTGTCTGTTTAAAACTTTTTTGTTCTCTATTTTGTCTCTTTTAACCATGAGTACGTTTGTTGAGTGATTTAGTAATTTTTAGGACTAAACATCAGATTCACCTTTAGGGACCGCGGGTTCAGTTGTGCCATCTTGGGTTCTCTGAAAGAATGTTCTGCAGAGCCCGGGTTGACACATCTGAATCACGCGAGTGACATTTTTGTTTTGTCCTGACATCAAAATAATAATATCTTTCATATTAAACATTTATTTAAATTTAAATAACAATAAATTGAATCTTTAAATTCAATAACAAATTTTGATCTCCGTTAACCTCCAATCACTCGAATCACACTCGGAGAAACATGTTCCACACTGAGGTGAACGCACCTCCTTCTGTTGACATTTGACAAGTCAAAGTCTTCAAGTGTCGCTTGTCACCACTGTCATGTGGAAACGGTTAAACAACTTTAACCAAAATGAGATAAATTTAAATTTGAAAATATTAATATTAATAAAATTATGATTTAGCAAGTTGTAAACATCCCGAAATTTATAATTTTGGGAGTGAGGATGACCAGGAACTTGTTGGATACGTTGTGGACAGTAGGTAGACTTTTTCATAATTATAATGTATATAAAACATATAAATAAAAAAAAACCTTCAGTTTTTTTACTTTGGCCTTCTGCGTTTTACTTTCTTCATATCAAATATTGCATTATAGATTCAAATTTAAATATATATTCCACAGTCACCCTCTAATTGTAAATTTCTTTAAATTTTAATTAATTTGTTAACCTTTTTTCAATTTTGTGAATAGTGAGGGTGGCTTGATTCCTTAATTCCACACAAGCTAACTTGCTTTTGGAGATCAGATTTGATTTGTAGGGGCTTATCCCACACTCACTATTCCCAATACCAGGTTTTTTGTCACTTTGTCTGTTTCTTGTAATTTTTAATTCGTTCAAACAATTGTATATATACTATTTTAACTTTTGACTTAAAAGTCTAATTCAGATTTTATAAATTTTTTAAATCTTTTTAAATTGTAAGTTTACATCCACAATTTTTGTAGATGAGCACTGATGATGGCAAATAAGCCGAAAGCGCTTTGCATTAATAAAAAAGTTTTGCACGAAATACAAGTTTTTCCTTTTTGAATCTAAACTACGTGCACACAGCTGTCAACCTTTTTTGGTTTTTTTAATAAATTTTTTTGTTATAATATAAAATGATACAGACCCTAAATAAAATTATCAGAATTTAGGCAGCTTATCAAGGATTTGAACATTATTCAAAATACAGGCTTATAAGTTACCAAGCTAACGAATAGACACAATATATTAAGTTTATTTTATACAGAGGGTTTTAAAACATCTCATAAATATGGCTCATTTTAATTTCAGTTTACTAATTTTTTTTAATTGCCTCTATATTATTTTAGCAGTAAATTCATTATAAATTAATCTATCTAACGATACCATCATGTTAGCATATTATACATATACAGGGTGATCAGTGCGTAATTGATCGATAGCTGTTTTATTATTGAATATACAAAGGCATTTTTAATACAAGAGTTGTACGACCATATTTAATAATTATTCTTAAATATACAGAAAAATTCATTAATGGGCGGTGGATTAAAATTATACTGTTTTATTTATTTGTTTTCACAATTTTAATAGACTTAACGTTTCTAAAAATGTTTTGACTTCTCATTAATTTGCTGTATTTTATATCTGGTGTGTCAAAACGCAAGATTACAATTTTCTCATTTTTTTTTTCTTTTTCAAATGGAATACCCTTTATATAATACCACGAATTTAATTAACTAATATTTCAGTTTCTTTTCGTTTTATTTTGTTTGGCATTCTTAAGCCTAAACTGAATTTTTAATTTTATTTACAATGGTTCATATTACTTGTAACGTCGCGCGTCGTAGGAATAAAAAACTATTTATTAATTCTAACAAATGGGTTACCAAAAATTACATTCTTATTTTATCCTAAATATTTTCAAAAGCCAATTATAAAAAAGCCAATTAAAAAAATGTGAAAAAATTATGTCAATTTTCATGATAAAATCATCAATATCTTAAGAAAAAATTCGTTTGGAAATAGAATGCCAAACAAATTGAAAAATAAATTAATTTATAATTTGTTGGTATAACACACAGGATATTGCATTTGAAAATATTGAGAATATCGTAACCTCGAGTTTAGACACACCATGTATGCATCACAGCAAATGAATAAAAATGTAAAACATTTTTAGGAACGTTTAGTCTATTAAAATTATGTAACGATGTGACAACAACCAAATTTGTAAGGCGTAACTACTTACAGGGTGTTTGGTTTAAAAATCAAATATTTAGTATTTCCCCTCGTTTATAGATAACATGTCGATCTAAAGCACAATTTAATGTTATGACGATCTTGGTACCAATTCGCATTTTAGCCTTCTTTTTTTGGGCACAAACATTGTAGCTCCAACACCCACCAAACTACAATAAATTCAAATTTAAAACTGAGAATTAAGGCATTTAATTACACTTTTTAGTGCACATTTGTTGTAAGCACCATATAATATTTGTGGCTGTCAGAAATTACCTACCAAAATTAACAAAAATTGTACCACCATGATATAAGCTTCATACAATATTTGTGCTCGTCAGAAATTACTTACCAAAATTCGCAATCATTGTATCTCTTGTTTTCACCATACCTATAAACAAGCGATACTTACCTGCAGGATCTGATAATGATAGTCATTGAAGATCTTGTAATATGTTTTGATATCCTTACAATATGTATGACGACTGTGTTCAATTTGATCTGTTGCCTTTTTATTTTTAAACTGTTCATTGTATTGTAAGTTTACATAAGAGCAGCTTATAAGTACCCACAGTTGCCTAACTTGTTAACAACTACTGTTCAAGAACTGTACCTATTATTAAATTAATAAAAGCTAATCATAGAAAATTTACCCATTGTTTTATTTAAATTTATAGGTAATAGATCTTTTAGGTCGCAGTGTATTAACACCCCATTATCAACATAACATAACATTTAAATTTATGCATTATATTAAAATTGAATCAATACATTCGGTTGAATTTGGATTTTTATTCATAAAAAATAATATTAAATATCTAGATAATTATTATCTTACACAAGTTGTAACAATATTAGTACCTTATTTTACTACGTCTTCATAAAATCGCATATAGTTTAGCAGGTTTAAATAAGGAGATACGATGATTGTTCTTTAAAATGTAGGGTACACATATTGTATCTCCGGTCCCTTTTTCTCAAACTATTAAAAAAATGCTCAATCAGTATTCACAAACCCCTTAGAATTAATACCTATACTGCCCTATTGTTTAATCTCAACACGAATTTGAAGCATAATTCTACTCAAGAGAACGTGGACACCTCTCTGAAGTTTAAATTTGACATTGTCAAAAAATGGGTTTTTGGAAATACGATAGGGTAGAGGGGGGCAGGTTCGGACGGTTTTGGCTTGAGTCAATTTGTAGCTTTATTTGGGCAAAAACAAAACTTCTAATAACAAATATATCTTGCCTATTATGTTTTCTCCCTGTTACTATAGTTATGTTTGAATTTTCGTTCAAATTTTTTTTTCAAAAAGGGTTACAAAAAAAAACTTTTCCGAAGGTGCCCCATAGTGGGGCAGTTCTGGACGAGCATGGGGTAGCTTCGGACATATACAATAATAATAGATTTTTCTTTGAAAAATATAATTAAATTATAAATAACTTCTAACAAAGTTTAGATACCCACATATCTTAAACTTTGAGGAACTTTGGTACCTACTAAACTAAAAAAAACAACAAAATATATTCTGACAAACATCATAGAACTGAAACAAAAAAATAGTTTTCGCGTCAGAAGAAAGTTTTAGAACTAACAGAGTAAATAAAAATGCATACGTATTTATTTTAAATTTAGAGAACCAAAATTCACGCTAAATATAAAAAGACTTGCCAGGCGGCTATTGCCAGTAACAAAATTTGGCCTGGGGAGTTTTACCTCAATGTCGGATCTTGCAATAGTGGAGATATCATTAACATCAGGGAAATGGAAACGATTGTGCAAATGTCTCAAATATTTTACAACAAATTCGCCATACTCTGCAAGCTGTATTACTTGCCCGACATAATAAACAACCGTTTTCTTAGTAGGAAATCTCACCAAGACATAATCATCACATGATATCTTCTCATAATCTGCAAAAACAAAAATTGAGACATCAGAAAACCAAAAAATTAGAACAGTATTTTTTACCTAAAAGCTTATCCATTTCATCGTAATCAGACTCCATGTCAATATCTGATTCAGATGATGCAGTTTTGAGAAATTTATATTGCTTTTTTGTTGATTCAACCAAATCAGGCTCGGAATCTGATGAAGACGAGTCACTTTGCATTCCTCTTTTCATTGTCTTCCTAATATTTTTATTATTTTTTTGTTGGACATTTTGTTTTGTCATTGGTTTTTTATTTTGGAAATCTTGTTTGATAGAACTATCTATTAATATCTTTTTTTTCGTGTCAGACTTGGCTAACTTTGATATCCTTATTACTTCTAATTCAATGCGACATTTCTCTGGTGTGCTTGTGTAGATTCTTGATTTTCGAAAACGAGATTTCCTATTAGTTTTTCGAGGTGGTTCCTTCGGAAATGGTTTAATATCTAATAGCTTTAGAATATGCATTGAAATAATATTGATGGATGGCTTGGCTACCTTATTTACAATTTCGTCAACTATGGATCACACAATTGCATTTACTTCTTTTTCTTTTTCAGTAAAAGTGGATATTGGGTTGGTAAATAAAAGAGCAGTCGCCGAGGTAGACGGTAGATTTATTTGAGTCTCATCATGGTTAGATGGAGACATATCAGCGTAAATTGCCTCCTGGTCGTTTGATTTAGGTATAATACTAGAGTCAATAGTAGTATCAGCTTCCGATTTCTTGATATCATTATTTACTTGTAGTTCTGGATATGGCCTGTCTATTGCGTATGCTCCAAAATAATCATCATCTGAAAAAAATTAGTCTGCTGACTGGCCATAGTCGGGTGCTTGAAAAGCCATTTATAATATTTTTGGGTATAAAACTTTGTAGGTAGGGCTCTGACGTCAATTTAGCAATATTATAAATTGTTATTGGTGTTTCTGGATTAGATAAGATGTAATCGTTATAATTGACTTTACATTTTTGCTTAAAGGGACCATAGACTGCTTTGTTCAGCGGCTGCATCTTATGCGTACAGTGTGGTGGGAAGGATAAAAGCACTATACCATTATCGCTGGAATAATTAATTGCTTCTACCGACACATGTGTTTCATGGTTATCCATTAACAAAAGTATAGAATTTTCTGGACTGCTTTGCGTATGGTTTTTTATGTGTTCTAATAATTTAACAAATAATGTAGTCGTCATCGATCCAGATTTTGATCCATACTCTACAGCTTCAGTTACATAGCCATTTACGAAGTAATTTTTTATTCGAATGCGAGGAAATATGTACATTGGAGGAATTGTGCTATCTGTAGCTGAAATAATACCACAAAATGTAACCAGTGTGCCTCTTTCCCCTGAAACACATTGACCTACAAATCTCTTGCCAGTTTCGGCAATTATTTTAGGCGCCTGCAATACAGTAGATATACTAGTCTCATCTATGTTCCAAATACGATTGGGACCAAACGCGTATTTAGCTTGAACGTCAGAATAGTTCTTAAAAAATTCTTTAACATTGTGTTAATTAAAACTGGTGTTTTCGGGTTTCCTCAATGATAATTTTGGATGACGTTTCATAAAAGATTTCATCCACTCGCCCCAGCCAACTGGTTTGTGTTCCACTAAGCAGGAAAAGTTTTTTCTTATTTAAATGCATATTCGTATGCCAATTTGCGGGTTGCCTGATATGTTAAACCGTATAAAATTTGTAATGACTGTTTGAGATACATTTATAGTTCATTTTCCTCCTTTAATGAAAATACTTGCCGCGTAATATATTTTGATAAGTGCGGAATCTCTAACGGATCCTCGTGACTATCATTACCAGAGTCAGAGTTATTCGCATCTTTAACCTTATCCTTCATAACTCTGTCATGTAGAGTAGATTTTTTGATACCAAACGTGCATGCAGCAGTACGAATCGACTTATTATTATGAAGAACATTCGAGACAGTTTCCTTTATGGTTTGTTCCAAAACTTCAGGCCGATTTCGTTTCTTAACATAATTTCGAACCATGCTAAAATAAATTTTGATTGTTTCATACAAAATAAAGAATAAACATTTTTTTTATATTTAAATTCAATTAATTTTATGATGCACCTCCAGACAACTCAATTAATTTATTGGGGCACCTTCGGACAGTCCGAATGTGCCCCACTCTCTCCTGTCCAAACGTGCCCCACACGACATATTGTAAAGAACACAAAATATCAAAGCACACAGATGTTCCCGTCAATTGAAATATAGGTTATATACTGTAAAATCTAGTCTTTTTTACGTATATCACTTAAAAAATGAAAAATTGCAACACCCACTATGTTACACTCTTACGAATATGTTAAACAAAAACTTACTTGAGCTCCCTCAATTTTGTTTCTTGAAATAACTTTTTAATTTTATAAAATACCGGCATGAAATTTTGTCAGCCAGCCTTTCACAAGCACTACTACTAACTGGAAAAATAACGAATGGCGTCTCGTTTTGGAAGGCGGTAAATTTGATTTGTCCGGAGGTGCCCCATGTCCGAACGTGCTTCCCTCTACCCTAAGTGTGCTTTATTAGACCGACGATGTATATTTAAGAATAATTATAAAATATGGTCTTATAACTTTTATATTAAACGTTTCTTCGTATCTCTAATATTAAAATAACTATCAATCAATTACCCACTAAAGGGGCATTCTGTATATGTACAATTAAGACACTGTAAAAATTAACCAATTCTTTCATCACAGCTTGGCCCTTTTAAGTCTTTATTTTAAACAATTGAAAAATCATTTGCCAAGGTACATAATTCATGATAATATTATTTTCCAATTTCACAACAAATTCATTTCTTTGCAGCAATGTAATATTTTTTAAAAGCATTCTAGGGTTAAATACAGTATTACCATGCTACTCTAAAACTAAAATAAAATACAGGGTGTTCCATTTAAAAACATGATTTTACTTTCCAGACAAAAGCGTAACACCCTGTAGATCCAGACATATTTTTAAATTATATGTTATTCAAATCCACATAACTTTTATTCAAAGCCTGTTTCTATAACACAAATTGAAATATCAGGCAAATACACACTAATAGGACAGCCTGTATAGAACTACGACGACGATTTTATCATCATTTCAGGCATCCTTTTAAACAACTCTTAATTGTTTCTGACTCCCCGCCTTAAATTGTCCAGCCTTCCCTACAGGATTTTGACATTGGTGGCACTTCAAATTCATTGGCTAATGTACCTCCATTTGGATACCCTACTTCTCCCAATTTTTTAATTCCTCATATATTCCACTCCCTAGATGACGTACTGAGAACTTATAAACTCTGGTGACCCATCCATGAAGTGCTTGATTACCTTGATTTATAAATGAATATTATATAGGTACACCGTCAGCCAGCGGCCAGGTAATATACTTCTTTGATATCAGTAATTGACATACTGTAGAGGTCTATATTCTTTTCTCTTTTACATACATAATAGCAATTACCCACAATAAATATTTTATATTTCCATTGTATATGGCACATGACGTTAATGAACGCCCAAACTACTAAATGTTCGTATACCGATGGGTTAGAGTTTGTAGTTGGCATTAAAGCTTGAGCAGCAAAAGTGTAAAAAAAGAATGATTAAGGTCGTCAAAGTTATCTTTTATAATTCGAAATAACAAAATTAGGTCACCGCGAAGACGTCTCTGTTGAAATGTTATAAGATTTCCAATTTCTAACCTTTCCTCGTATAATAGTCTAATGCGGCCAAAGGTAAGTTGCTATTATTGGTAAGTTTTAAAATTTTATGTATTAATACAAACCGTTTCTTAAACTGTAATCCACGATACCCCATCACTGAAGGGTTCCGTGAAACTTACGTGCTCAAGAAGGTAACTAAACAAAAAATAGAAATTAGATTCTTAATCAATTAAAAAAAAAAAATATACTTATCCAGATATAAGTATTTGAAATAATTATCATTTTTGTGGCAAATAGGTAATTTAGTTATAGAATGTTGCATTAAATTCATACTATTGAAACAAACTAGGGGACATTACGTTTGACAGATGTTTTGTGATTTACTTTTGTTAAATAAGTCAAATGGGAACTAAAGTAAGGGTTCTGTGGCAGTGTTATTTGTGCAAGTTGAAGTAAAATGTGTCTGCAACATATTTTACTGTAAAATAATTTCAATACCCAACTCAAAATGTTTGGAATAATAACCGATCGTAGGTTAATTTAAAGATATTTCAAATTTTAACACTGCCCGTTGTTCGTTTACCCTCATCCCAACTTTTTACATAAAGCATAAAAATGTATGATTATTCCTACTCGAATGAAACTGTTTGATGATAGTGAACACTGCCATTGTTTCTGATTAATGTTACATTTTTATACTTATACTGTGTTTTCTGATTCAGAGTATTCTTCATAATGTTGGGGGCACAATGCTGTATTCTGGATTATGTAGCAGCCAACTACTTTATACATAATACATTTTATAATATTGGACTTGTATATATATTTATAATAAATTAATTTTTTGATTATGCTAGTCTTTTTATGTAAAAACTATTAGTCAAGTTAAGATTGGTTCATGCAACTCAATTTTTGCTTTATTATAGAGAATATTGCTATAATAACGTATGAATTCAGTTTGTGTGAACAAATCTTAATTTGGCTAACAGTTTTTAATGCGGTAATTTTTACTGTCAAATTTGAATGGCCCCGCGCTCTTCTTCTCTTCTTCTGTTTCCATATTGTCCCCTAGGTGGCGCTGAAATTCTATCACAGTTTTCTAACATGGGAGTTACCGTTCTAAGAGTAAGTGTTCTGTGGGCACATTCCAGCATTTGTTGGTCGCGTAAAAGGTCTGGATACCACACGGGCCCTACATATTCTAGTATAGGACGGACTATAAAGTCTGCACAATGCTTTATACAATTTTGAAAATGTTTTTTTAATTAAGAATAATCTGTTCGTTGTACGAGGACACCCTAATTTGACTTTTCTGTACAAATAATTATTAGAGGCTGTTCCAATACGTTTTAATCAAATAAAAAAAGTTTTAGCTTACATTTCAAAAAAAAAATATATATTTTTAAAAAGTTTTGCTTCACTTGGAAATTTATATTTAAGCACTAAATTTTGTAAAATATATGTACATAAAAATAATGATGTATAATGAAGAGCACAATATTAATTAAAATGCTATTAAGAATTGAAAAATAGGCTTAATTATAAATCATTGTACTTATTTTTAAGTGATTTCAATTTGCTTTATTCAATAAATAGTCTAAAACAAAAGCTAAAATGTGTATTAATTTTTTTTTAATTTTACAAATTTGGAGCATGATTGTGCATTTCCAAGTGATGCAGAACTTTTTATAAAGAATATTTATTGTGAAATGTAAGATACACTTTTCTACATTTTTATAAAACTTTTTAGAACACACTGTATAACAACAAATTAATAAAATTTCAAAAATTATATATGGCAGGTATAATCATTGAGGAAAATAATATATATGTAAAAAACTCAAATTGCGACTTAAGATTATTTTAAAAGTAGATTCACTAAGTCAATTTACAATAAAATATGTTATCTACTTAATAGGAAACGAATAGAATCTTTTAGAATGAAGAAGTCATAATTCTACTGAAGACGGCCAAATCCTTGATTCTACATAAAAAAAATAAATCCAACACAGTGAATTAACCCACTTAATGGAAAATAAATAATTATCTTATAAAGGCGATCAGATCCAAACTTGATTTTACATTTAAAAAGTCGTAAATACACTTGCTATTATACGCTGTAAGCGATAATCCTTTCGTACCCGTCTACAGAGTAAAATTAACCCTTAACATTCTAATTAAATATTTACCCTATGAGGATCAGATCCCAACTTGGTTTTACTTTTAACAAATCATAAAAACACTTTTAAACATACACTGTAAGCAAAAATCCCGTCGGACTTGCCCAACAGGGTGAAATTAATTTTTAAAATACAAAATAAACAATTATCCCATGAAGGCGATCAGATTCTAACCTAATTTTACTTTTAAAAAATGACCAAAACACTTTCTAAAATACCCTGTAAGCGAAAATCCCTTCAGACCCGTCCATCGAGGTGAAAATAATCCTTAAAATACAGACTGAACAATTATGCTTTAAAGGCGGTCAGATCCCAACTTGATTACACTTTTGGCTACATACTATTTGCAATCGAAACAAAAGGTCCTACTTCAAATGGAAATGGAAATGACTAGCGTTTAGTATTATTTTTGTTTATTTAAATTTTTTCCTCATTTGTTTAAGGGTGAACAACGAGAAGGGGGCGTGGTAAATCTCTAACTTGATGAGATGGTCTCAAATTAAAGCATTTTTTTATAATTAAATTCGAGAGACGCTAAAATGGTGGTTCCCACCTCATCGATACTGAGGCCCACAAGGCTAAATTCGTAGCGTAACAAAAACGAGAAATGATTTAACTTGGAACGAAAGACCGAAAGCCGATAGTAGTATTAGGACGTTGAATTTTTTGGTTCGTGAAGCATTGACATTAATTGGGTTAAACCATGTGATGATTTCCGTTACAGCTTATTCACTAAAGCTGTGATTTCCATAAGCCTTGATTTTTAAAACCATTCTATAGCGCCTTTTGATTAGGGTTTAAAAACTTGTTTGAGCAATTTATCCAATAATAATTGGCCCCTTTACCTCTTAAGCCTGCTCATATAAAATATTTGGGCTCCTTACTTCGCCTGTTTATATAATATTAATAAAGGACAGAAGGATGAGTATTGCAACTATGTTAAAAGAAATAAATTGACTTTTAGTTCAGAATTATGTTCAGTACATGACTGATATTTATTTATAAAATAAAAATGACATAGTACCATCGCATCAGATCTATTAGAAAAAATTCATTATAATTCGAAATATCACAACTAAAATACAAGAAGCCAATCTGACTTTCATGTATGGCAAGCCATCACTAAAAGTTCCCAAAATACAATTTTTATTAATGGTTTAAAACATTTAATAGACTACCTACAGAAATTAAAAAAAAACCAAATGTATTCAAAAGTAACCTCCAATACTTGATAAATAAACAGAACGAATATACTTCTTGTGATAATACTCTTTAAACCTGCCCTTTTAAAGTATTTCCCTTAATTTATTGTTATTTTACCTCTCGTTTTACCCGCATTTATTATAAATTATTTCTATTTTGAGATCATGTACTTTATTTAAAAAAATTACTTGATGTTATAATAATACTACTTCCTATGTTTAAATTATTAGTAGTTTTGCGACGATAGGTTATAGCAACTTATAGCCACAAAACTATTTTTGTGTTAAAGTAGATCCATAGAGAGCAATGTAATTTACAAAGGCCTTCTATCAACATACAAATAAATAACAACTTTATAATTAAAATAAAAAACACAACAAAATACCTCGGTACCAAGGTAAGAAGATTTATTTTTAAATTTTATTTATTGAGGAAATTTATGACTAGAAGTTTACTAATTATCATTTACAATTCGCTGGTTGAATATGTAATCCAAAATCGCATAATAAAAATTTTCTACAAAAAAAACCCGCATTATATTCTACCTTTGTATAAGAACATTATATTATCTATCTTGCTGTACCTTTATGGGAAGCCTGAATTGAGATATACTGCAAATTATTTGCAATAAATATCAGAAGTATACATTTTTAAATAATTTGACATTTAAGTCATTCACACATCACAGTTGACATCTTGATACTGGACAGGCACAGCCAAGCATTATTCTGATTTTTGTTAAATAAAATGGCCGGTTAATTATTCTATGGGGTTGCCACAGAGTAGCCCAATCGGATTAGTATTTTAGATTCTGAAAAATTCGAAGCAGCAATTTTCCTTCGGAATTCGTTGGAGGGGGTCTGTGGTAGTCTAAATTCAAAAAGTAGGGATTCCAAAGTTGTCGTTACCTCCGCCATCTTGATTTAAAAGGTTATTTTTTGTATCTTGAATAACTCATTTATTTTCAATTTTACACGGAAAATAGTTTTTACAAAAGTTATTTAAAATTAAATTTCCTACAATTCTGCTTTTTTTTTTGTAGGTACGATCGATTTTTTCGATTTATACCCGAAAAGAGGGGGTGAATTTTTGGTTATAGAATAACTCGTTTATTTTCAATTTTACGAGAAAAATTGTTATAAACAAAGTTGTTTAAAATTAAATTTCCTACAATTCTGTTTTTTTTTTTGTACGATCGATTTTTTTGTATTTATCCCTGAGAAGAGTGGGGGTGAACCTAAGTATTGTATTGTCACGTTTATTATTGATGTTGTACCATTATTTTTTCTGTTTGTTTTTTTTGCTGATTTTCAAAAATGTTATTTGGTACAATTATGATTCCGATTTTTTCTAAAGTTTATATTGTTGGGTCGCACGTTCACGGTAAAGGAAAAGAGGGGTGTAAATAATCAGTTTATCGAACAGTATAATTTTTACAATTAAAAAAATGAAATTTATTTTCTTTTCAGTACACTTTTAAAAGTCTATCGAAACGTCAATGACGTCTGTTTGGAACGTTTAGCCGATGGCTCGGCCAAGTTTTCGTCGTTCGATTCTTCCTCGTAATTGTCGACGAATTCGTCCAGAAGCTCAGGAGGTTCGGGGGTGACTTGCTCTGAGCGGTTTTCGTCATTACCAAGGTCATCTTCATCCAGCAGTAGGAAATTTAATTTTAAACAACTTTGTTTATAACAATTTTTCTCGTAAAATTGAAAATAAACGAGTTATTCTATAACCAAAAATTCACCCCCTCTTTTCGGGTATAAATCGAAAAAAATCGATCGTACAAAAAAAAAGCAGAATTGTAGGAAATTTAATTTTAAATAACTTTTGTAAAAACTATTTTCCGTGTAAAATTGAAAATAAATGAGTTATTCAAAATACAAAAAATAACCCTTTAAATCAAGCTGGCGGAGGTAACGACAACTTTGGAATCCCAACTTTTTGAATTTAGACTACCACAGACCCCCTCCAACGAATTCCGAAGGAAAATTGCTGCTTCGAATTTTTCAGAATCTCAAGCCTGTTCTTCACCTAATCCGATTGGGCTAGAGAGCTAATAAATTTAAAGAAGGTGTTTTTGTGGCTAGGGGCGAAATAGTAGTACGCTTAATTTAGCACCAACATAAAAAGTAATTTTTAAAAAATTGCTCATATATTTTTTATAAATTGGCAGGCTTGGCTACTAATTTCGAATAAAAATAGCCTCCAAAATGGCTATGATTGCAATTATGAAGGTCGCAACCCGCCTTAGAAATTTCATCTTTACTATCAACAGCTGTTGTTTGACAGGTCGTTAGGGAATATTTGGAATTTATGGAATTTTAAGAATGTTAGGAATGTTGACTTAGAAATAATTGAAATTCCTAAAATTGTAACATAAGAAACGCATATGCGGATTTTAAGAAAAATTATTATAAAGTAGTTAGGATGAACCGAAAATTCTGAAAATCAATAGTGTCCTAAGTTAGAAGTAATTACTCAAGAAAATCAAAACCGCAAGTCAATCGAGGGTTATCGTGCTGGCATACATACAGACGACCAGACGAAAATTTTGTTTGCATGTTTTCGTCTGCACGAATGCAATACTGAGGCACCATAGGAAGGGCCTCAGTAATAGAGTCCCCGTTGAATTCCTTTGATTCCGCCGCTGCATTCTTTGGTAAGAAAATAATGTTATAATAATGAAAATAATTTTATTATTTTTTATTTAAACTTAACTGTTTTATTTGTACATGATGGTCAAAATTCGACGCTTTTACATGATACAACCGAACCTTATAACCCACCGTCGGCGTCGTCGCCTTTTTTCAGAAATTAAACATGGAATGCTTAGTTATGTTTAGTTATATTATAAATCCTTTTTAGAAGCTATATGGTGATTTTCTAAATTTGTCATAATTTATTATCTTAAATAAATATCCTATTTTAAAAAACAATTTAATAATTTGACATAGTTACATATGTAAAATCCATTGTCGTACTTATTATTTTTTTAAGGGGTACAAATTTTCGAGGTAATACCATTTACCATTTTTTATTTGAACACCCAAACAGAATAATGATATTGTTATGCTCTAATTCTCCAAGGCCCTCTCTGTCTTATTTGGCCTTTGAGGCTCAACTTGTCCGATTATCATACAGAATTAAACCCCTAAGACCAAACCTATGTGACGACTATGGCGCAAGAGTTTTCGATTAATGTTCGAGAAAAGACGAGATATTGTTTCTAGAGTATTTGGTGAACTTTCTAGCTCATTCGCCAATTTTTTTAAATTTGTATATAAGTATTGGTGGAGGACCCAGCAGAGTTAGTTATTATATGGACAGTGAAGATAAATAGAGTGAACAGTTTAAAGACATTCGAAGTATATATAAATTAGATTAGTTGTGTTATAAAATAAATAAGTGTTTAAATAAATTATTAATAAATAAACTGTTATTTTAAAGTAAACAAACATCACATTGGTGTCGAGAAGTGAGATAGTGTAAATAAATAGTGGACAATAATGGCTAAAAGACTGTGTGATTTAAAAGTAACCGAGCTACGTCGGGAGTTAGAAGATCGCGAGTTGGAGACCACAGGGAAGAAAGCAGAGCTGACAGAACGTCTTAAAGAAGCACTGGAAAGTGAAGGTTTGGATCCGGAAACGTATCTATTTTCCGATGATGCGTCTTCTATAATTTCTTCTTTGGAAAATAAAATGTATTCCATGAAAATCGATATTTCTTCTGACATTTCTTCTTTAGATAATAAAGTTTCTTCCATGGAAACTAAAGTTTCTTCTATCAAAAATGACATTACCTCCTTAGAAGAAAAGGTGTCTTGTGACATATCTTCTTTAAAAACCGAAATTTCTTCCGACTTGGAAACCAAAATGTCTTCTATTGAAAATAAATTTTCGTCCAATATTTCTTCCTTAGAAGAAAAAGTGTCATCCGAAATGTCTTCTTTAAAAGATGAAATCTCTTCTGATATGACTTCCATGAAAAACGAAATTTCTTCTATGGAAGATAAGATTTCTTCCGTTGAGGAGAAAATAATGACTTCCGTTGAGGAGAAAATAAAAGAAATGGAAAAGAAGATAGAAGAACTGGAACATTCAGACCCGGCCAAGGACGGTGAAATTAAGTGCCATGAGTTGGAGTCGAAGTTGAAATTGGAAGGAGCTGTAAACTCTCCTCGTGTTAAAGCCCTAACTTTTGATGGGAAGATGTCATGGATGAACACTACCTTAAGCAGTTTGAAACAGATGTCAGAGCAAACGAGTGGTCTGAACGAGAGAAGGCAATCAATTTGACCATCGCCCTTCGAAGAGACGCTTTGGATGTCCTTCAGACTATACTGGTGGAAGAGACAGATGATTTCGAGCAACTAAAAAAGAGACTCAACATGCGTTATGGCCACGAACACTTGGAGCAGGTATACAGATTACAGTTGAAGAATCGCAAACAGAAACGTGACGAGAGCCTTTAAGAATTTGATTTAGATATTGCGAAGATGGTGCGATTTGCCTACCCGTCAGCTCCAGAAAACATGATGGAATATTTGGCTGTTCAAGCATTTGTAGATGGACTTCATGACCATGAAATGCAAAGAACACTTCGTTTAGCCCGTCACAAAACATTGGTCGATGTCTTGTCTGCTGCTGTTGAATATGAAGCGGCTACGCTGGCTTCTGGTGGATACAGTGAAGTAAGGACTGTAAAAGAAGAAAAACGGAAATAAATTGGACCAATTGTTTCACGTGATAAAAAGCCTTATTGAGAAGCAACCGAAGACTATTAGCAGCACCTAATATTGCGGTGAAATGGGAAAAGTAAGCAGTTCGTGCAAACGTCCAAAGAACACTACGAATCGAAAAACCGTGCCGGTGGCTGTACAGGAATAAACCGTGTTACCTGAAAGTAGTGAAACCATACGAGTAAGGCGGTTGCAAGGAACTGTAGAGAAGGCAACGCCTGTCATGGCGGAACCTTCGAAGCAGAATAAAGGTGTTGGTCAAGGAAATCTGATTGGAAAGGGGTTGTCCACATCTGTTAAAGAAGTTACAGTACGAAGAACGTCGGTTGTCAGCGTTGAGTGGGCCCTTGTCAAACTTACGGAAGAACAAGAGAATGATCCGGGAGTCTTAAAGAAGATACGAGAATGGAAAGAGGAAAATCGTCGACCCACTTGGCAAGAAATATCTAATCTCTCTCCAGTACTTAAGTCGTATTTGGCTCAGTGGAACTCCTTTATCCTGGAAGATGGCTTATTAAAGAGTGTACTTGAAAATGATGATGGTTCCGAGAACAGAAGACAGTTGGTCATTCCAAGAAGTAGAGTAGCTGAAGTACTCCGTCAGTTACACGACAGTCCATCAGGAGGACATCTTGGTGTTAGGAAAACCCTTCAGAGAGTTTAGTAAAGGTTTTACTGGATGAACAGTTCCGATGATGTAAAGGACTGGTGTAAGAAATGTACCACCTGTGCTATGAGTAATGGACCTCAACGAAAAAGGAAGGCTCCCATGAAGCAATATAACGTTGGTAGCCCATTTGAGAGGATCGTCTTAGACATTGCTGGACCATTCCCCGCGACCGAGGAAGGTAATAAATACATTTTGGTGATTATGGATTATTTTACAAAGTGGGTGGAAGTCTATGCCATTCCAAATCAAGAGGCCGCAACTGTTGCAGATGTATTGATAAAAGAGTTTATCTGTCGATTTGAAGTGCTCTTGGGGATCCACAGTGACCAAGGCAGAAATTTTGAAAGTCAACTTTTCCGTGGAATCTGTCAGACTAGGCATGAAGAAAACCAGAACCACAGCATTGCACCCACAATCCGATGGAATGCTAGAGCAAATAAATAAGACCGTTGGTAAATATCTGTCAAAAGTAGTTTCAAACCATCAGCGAGATTGGGATCAGTATCTTTCGCTCTTTGCAATGGCTTATAGATCCGCTGTACATGAATCAACAGGCCAAACACCAGCAAAGGTCTTGTTTGGGCCTAAGATGAGACTACCGTGCGACCTCGAGTTTGGATACTGACCTGGAGAAGATGTAGCTGGTGAAGATTATGTGATCCAGTTACGAAGAAGAATGGACGACATGCATGAATTAGTTCGCTCGCATCTCCAAATCGCCAGCGACAGAATGAAGAAGCGATACGATACCTACGCAACAAAAGGATGTTTCCAAGAAGGCGACAAAGTCTGGCTCCATAACCCAAAAAGACAAAAGTGTTATTCTCCGAAGCTTGAAAGGTCATCAAGAATAAAATAAATGATGTAATTTACCGTAAAAGCAAGATCCCAAACGGTAAACCGAAGGTAGTGAATCAAAACAGGCTGGCACCATTTGAGGGTGATCGCGAAAAAGAAGTAAAACAACTTCAAGTAACACCAGACCTTGTCTTTGAAGAGTTTATGGGTGCATATGGAGGTACTGGAAAAGCCAGATATGGTGTTACGACCTAGCAATAACAAGATCTGCTCTCACTTCCGAAAGACTACTCGCTGGTCCATAGCACTTCCGCCAGCATCAACGACGCGCGAGGACTGGCATATGTGTTCCGTAAGAAGTTTGGTCGACTGGCAGAACTTAAATGTCAGTTACTAGCCTCTGGAAAAGCCTTGAAACTTCAAGACGGGTCACGTTATCTTTTTTATTTAATAACGAAGAACACCTTCCAAGATCGATCCACCTATCAGGATGTATGGGAAGCATTACTTAGTCTAAGGGAGCACGTACAGGAGGCCAATGTACAGAAACTAGTGATGCCGAAGATAGAAGGAAATCAGCTGGATTGAAGGATCATTAGGAACATGGTAAAAGTAATCTTTCAAGATACCGGAGTCAAAATACTGGACTGCAGCGTTTTCCCAGTGTCTAGGTTACAGCGAAGACAGTCCCTTGTTACCTCCATGCAACAGGAAATTGTAAAAGAGGATTCAGTTGCAGATACAACCATTCCAGTTTAGTTTCGTAAGAGTTCCAGGAGGAACTATCTCTTAAGGAGGGGGCAATGTTATGTGAGCCGGTTCATTATTCAGTCATGCTCTAATTCTTCAAGTCCCTCTCTGTCTCATTTGGCCTTCGAGGCTCAACTTGTCCGATTATCATACAGAATTAAACCCCTAAGACCAAACCTATGTGACGACTATGGCGGAAGACTTTTCGATTAATGTTCGAGAAAACACGCGATAATGTTTCTAGAGTATTTGGTGAACTTTCTAGCTCATTCGCCAATTTTTTTAAATTTGTATATAAATATTGGTAGAGGACCCAGCAGAGTTAGTTATTATATGGACAGTGAAGATAAATAGAGTGAACAGTTTAAAGACATTCGAAGTATATATAAATTAGAATAGTTGTGTTATAAAATAAATAAGTGTTTAAATAAATTATTAATAAATAAACTGTTGTTTTAAAGTAAACAAACATCACAATATTTTAAAAATCACTCTTGTATTTTACTCAGGACAGGAATTTATAACGGGATTTAAAATAACATCTTAAGTTTATGGAAAAGATGTGACATCAAATGTGCTTTATCCCCTGCTAATTTAGTGATATCTTGTAAACATGTCAAATTTAGACCATCCTGTATAATTATCACAAATACTTTGTATGTTGTAGTGCAATGTGAAGACAAATTTGGAATTGAAGGGAACTTTTACATATTTTAGTAAAGTATAACTGCAGCTAAATATCGTTGAATGAGTGATACCTCATATGTGTCGAATAATCTCTATGTAGATTCGAGTTATAACTTCTTCAATGACGAATTACCTATAAATTTTGTTATACTATTATATTTCGAAACATAATTTTAAGAGCTCTGGAATCATATATATATTTATTTTTATTCTGTAAGTGCACGAATCAATAATTGATATTATACCTCTTTCCAGTGGAGTCCCCAGTCTTTTCACTCCCAAGGAATCTACTAAACCCTTGCCTAGTCCAAGTGGACTCTTCCGGTTCTCTGCACAGACTCTCAAGCAAAACCTTACAGTTAAAAAATTAAAATTTTGTAACACAACAAAATTAAAAATATTGTTGTATGGACCACTAATGTTGAAGCAAGATAAACTTGGCTTACAAATGAAACTTTAAAACATCTATACTGCCAAAATAACTACGCAAACTATAAATTAGAGATATATGCAATAAAATAAATTTATTAGTGCCAGCATTTTGATAGCTGCTTTTGTTGAAGACAAGTTTTGAATAATGCTTTTAACCAGTGGTATAAATAAGTGTGATTTAATTTTTGTGGATTAAAAGGTTTTTTATAAGAATTCTCTACAAAAAATTTAGTAGAATCAAAGTGACTTTTTAGGATACAGAATAAAAATTACTGGGATTTTGTTTATTTTTTAAAAAGAAAAATGGGTTATTATTAGAATGGTCAAATAACCAACCTCAAATGTTTGTAATTTGTCAGTTACGGGGGTTTGGCTTATGACGGCGGTATTGCCTTGTAGTAATATATTTGTATTTTTTAATAGGCATTACTTTATAGTAATATAGGTGTTTGTTAAGTATGTTAAAATGTTTCATTAGATGATAGCATAAATAATTTTAAGCCTGAAAATTGTATTGAATATAGTAGGAGATAATCAATTATCTTCTCTTCATATAACTGTGAAGCTTGGTATTCCTACTTCTATTCTTAAACACTTTTTAAATCGTGTATAACTTAAAACTGTTATGTATTAATACAATCTCAATAATATTTAATATTATTTTATAGTTTTTTCCTACATATTTTTAAAAAAAGTAAATAATTAGCAGTAAACTACTATCAGTAACATCTTTATTGTTTGTACCTATGTTGACATTTCCTTTTATACATTTATTAAATATGTGGAACTGGCTATGTAGACGTATCCAATACGTTAGGAACACCGTAAATTTTAACACAAAATTACTATACTCTGTTTTTAAACTAGGAGGAGCGAATTGAAAAGACGCATTTACACAGGGAAAAGTAACTAGATTTGTTACTAAGAGCGAGTTTCGAAATATAGTCGTGTTCAAAATTTATGAAATAATTATCTTTATCGGCCTTAGTCGGTGAACGGCCAATGAGCGGTTAAGAAACGAATAAATGTCATAGAAGTAATTTTTTAATTGGTGCCAGACAACGGTCGCAAATTTCACATTATTGTGATCTGAAATGTGTGTCTAAAACGAAATGTCACTGTCAAATTAAAGTCAATATGGTTGTTGATTGATGTCAGAAATTCTTTTTTCTTGCTTTTGAAATCGACTTTTTGAGAATAACTATGATCTTTTTAAAATGGATATTAAATATTTAAGAAAATTGTTAATAGAATATCCAGATGTAGCCAGGTTAGTATAAAATATAAAGATCTGTTTACATTTTTAAGGATATATTTGTTATAGCTATAAAAAGTAAAAGTTAATTAGTGAATGACAAGTGGATCACACAGTAACTGGTATCTCTTCTATGATTAATGTGGATATTATGGCTTATTTAGTGTTAACCCATGGTTAATGCGCTAGAGGGCAAATAAAGGCATTCAAAAGTTTACAGGCCTATGAGTCAGAATTTGTTTTGAAAACTGGAACCAACATTTTTATAACACTACATGTCAACATATATTTTTTAAAGTGAACTATTCATACATACCTATGTATTAATTTTAAGTATTTTTAAAATATTTTTTGTGAAAATAATGTTAACTCATTGTGCCAAATTAAGATTATCCCTAAAGTAGTAGATGGTGTTTTAAATGTTATAACAATTTTGTAAATAGTTTTATTCTATTCTAATAAATAAAATTTGCTTGAATATTTAGTTACATTTTATTCATTTTGGTTATAAATTCATCAATTTTTAGTTTTAAAAAATCAGTAATAAAATTATTTTTTTCTAAAATACTTCGGAGTTCATCTGTTCATGGTAATCTCCCGTCTTTTTACCTTCAAAAACCAATAATGCATTTTCTACAAAACCTTCAGAATCAGCATGTAAAATAATAAGGTGTCTTCCCTTTCTTGTAAGGCTTTTCAGGAATTGCTACCTTTAATAGTACTCAGTGTAGAAGGATCCATAATTGTAGATTTTCAATACAATTGCTTACTGAAGAACTATTATTTACGAAATAAAGTAAAAAACTAAGTAATGGATGAGATATCAAATTATAAAATGTCAGAACTGTCAACAATATCAATTATTAGCTGATGTTCATGCTAAAAAGTAATGTGTGAAACTGACTGTAATCTGACCAATCAGAAAACTACAGAATTGCCAACTTAAATTCAAATCGCTCCTCTCAGTTTAAAAACAGAGTATAGTCAACTTGAAAACTGTTATAACAAAAAAAAAATCAATCCTATATTGAATGTTTTATTTTCTAGAATTAGAATTCTTTAATAATTAATAATGATGGGCAAATTAAATGTTTTTTTTATTTATTGTAGATTTATTATATTTTCTTATTATGTTATGTATTTTAATTTAATCCTAAACAATAAAATTTTAAAATGAATTTGGTGTTTTATTTATGACCTACAAATCTATAAATTACAAATGTGAAAGCAAATATATTCAGATAAATAAGTGTAATTTAAACGTAGTATTAATTATTTAATATTCTAAATTTCGACTATTACACAACTTATAAAAACTAATCATCACATCATAATTATCTAATTTTCTCAACAATCTAGAAATTGCAATATTGTACAAATAAAAAGTTGTTCTTTAATACAAAATCAATTCTAGCATTATTTTATTAGCATTTCTTTATTTGTATTTTAATAAATTTTTAAAAAAATACTACCAAATTAACCTTATTGATATAAAAATTAGTCATTCCAACGACCTGTCAAACAATAGGTGCCAGTGGGAAATTCTTGTATATCTAAGGGGTAGTGACATAGTCTTGCATCTTGGGCGCCATTTTTAATCGAAATAGTAGTCCCCAAGCTTACCAATTAATGAAGAAATGTATAAGCGGGTTTTTTAAATATTATTTTTATTGTGTTTGACATAAAATATTTAAATGTAATCCATTATTCATGATTTTACGTATAGTAGATAGAATACATTGCATGTCGCAACCCTTTGATATATCAAACCTGCCCACTGGCAATTGATTTGTTTGGAATGCCTAATTATCCATGATCAGCTATATAGCGACAGACTGTCAGTTGGAAAAGCGCCGTTGCCAGTTTTAATCTCACTTAGTTATATGTTCATTAGCTAACAAGAGATTTTAGCAATCGTTCTTGCAACCGGCTGCTAGACTCAATCTAATTAAACTTTAATTTTGTTTTATAATTGTACCTTTAATCCTCATTAGAAAGGGGATACTTCAGGGGTGGTCCCATATAAATTTGGTCAAAATCTAATAATTGGGTCCATGAGAAATTCTTCAAACTCTTCATTTTTTATGTATGTTTAGCGATAATGCTTTACCACCTTGTCCGATTTATATAATTCTTTTTTTGTCAGTAAGGGGGTAACTCAGGGGAGGTCCCATATAAATTTGGTTAAGATGTAATGATGGCATCTACACGTTTTTGAAGACGGTTTTTTTAAATTTTTAATTTCTAATACTTGTCCTTTTCAATTGTACAGCTTTAAAACGCTGGTAGGTATTGACTATTCATGTATTTAATTTTTTATACTATGGCTATGTATACTATACATATATTAAAATAAAATGCTTGGTCCAAGGCCAAAAGATGATTTTATTAATTGTAATTGGCCTCTAAAACTAATTTATATTAATTTTTAGGAAAATAGGTTAAGTAGGTTATGTACCTACTGTAGTTAGTTTTAATTAATCATGGTTTGGAAAAAACTACTTATGTTGTTAGCAAAAGGAAATTTTAAAATATAAAATTTAAAATTAAATAAAACTAATAATTGAATTTAATATTTATATAAAACATATACCTATAGTTAATGTTTAAAATGTTTTTAGGAGCTGTTCCGGTTCTTTTTCCGGAACGGCTGGTGATTTTTTCCAAAACAGTAATAGTTTGGTTCCATGAGGCTAGGGTTCGCTTTCAAGAAGGAACAAATTACGAAAATAAAATATATTAATTCACTTTTAGATCGATGTTATACCTAGTAACTTTTTCACGTTCTTTTTTTTTTGTCACCCTATTAGAGATTAATGTTTAAGTGCCTATAATTTCTGCATTTTTAAAAAGTATATTATTTACGTTTCTATGTATATTTATGTTTTTTTCTGTTAAAAAAAGTGTTTAATCTGTACATAAATTATTAAAGGTACTTTAATTATAATAGAATATTTTTGTTGTTTTTCTAGAAATTCCTGAAATATCAAGTATCTGTTCTATTTTAACTCTTTTTAAACCTATGTAACTTTTGAACTAGTTGAGATAACGAAATGTAGTTTTCACTCTTCTCCTAATTTTTATATTTATTTTCTGTGTATTCATATTTTTTTGGCTTACTTCCAATCTAACCAAATATGACATTTCATATTTTCAGGGATAGGACAACTATATTGTTTCAAATAGAATAACTCGTATGTTTTTCTCAATTTGCAATTCCAATATTTTTTCTTTTTACAAGTGTCATTGCATCGTAGGGTAATGCTTGGTTATGATTTTATTCACTTTTAAAACAAATACTGTCATGTACATGTTACTTCAGTTGATATTTTTCAAGATGTACATATAAATCTCGATCTATCAAATAGTAAAATACCACACTTTATTGAACAATGAAAATAACATGCAGTATTTATTTTTAAGAGCTTACAAAACCATTACCCTTTGTAACAATTATGAAACTATGGCAACATGGAAAGGGGAAAGAATAATAATATGGAAAGTTTAATGTAAGATTAAAGTTAACAGTGTAAGGCAAGTGTGATTTTGAAAATTTTTGAAAACAGGAAAAAGAATAAAAACTCTGGCCCTTGCACCACCAACGAATGCCTGGGAAAGAAAATAGCCCAAAAAATCCAACAAAGAGGAATTCCCACCCCTCCCAACAGCCAGTACGAAGCTAATTAACCCCGGTATAGAAAATCACCCAGTGCAAAGCCATTCCAATTAAGTGAGGGATGCCCTATCCCTAAACGCTGAGTTTTCAGAACTGGATAATCTGGGTAAATATTGGCGCAATTACACACAAATTACGCCACTGCCACACAAGTACAGAACTATTAACAACATATTACAACTTTGTAGAGGACATTGACAACTTCAATTTTAGGAATTAAATTCAGCGACATATTCATTACAAATACAATATTTGTTTTTACAATGTACGCGGAATGCCTACCAGTAAGCAGTTTTATTTGCAAACATAAATTAGACATAGTAGTAATTACTATAAAGACTAGATATAAGGAGGCAAATCGGCAATGACCAAATGTCAAATTTCTGTCCTTTTCATAAGGTTCGATAAATTGACTGTAGTTGGCAGGTCGAACATCACTGACATTTATTTTCTATATAAGTCAATGTAAAATGAAGTGATTTTTTAAAAAAATGGTAAAAAGAATAAAAATGATGTGAAAAAAAGTACCTGAGTATAAGTAACCTGAGTGACAAAAAACACTAAAGCAAGATTTACTTCGTTCCACATTGTAAAACGAAATACCAATCACATGTAAAATTAAAGAAAACACAAGGAAAAATCAACTCAATATCTTTTTAAATGTAAATAACATAATGTATGTATGTCTAAATATTATATTTATTGTAAACTAGTCACAACACATTTTAAGGAGTGTAGTTTATTTTATTACAAGTTTCTATAAAATACAATTTTACAGCAATAGTTCCTGACTTACAAACAACAATAATTATACATTAAATTTAACTTATTAGAAAAGAAAATTTATTTTTTTATAGAATTTTAATGTTAGATAAAGAGTTGCTACTATTATTGTTTTGTTGAACCCCAATTTTGTCATGGTAATTGTTTTTTATATGATCCTGAATGCTTGGAACAGTGACACCATATATATCGTTCCTAGGGCTGATAAAGTACTTTTTACAGATTATGCTGTTCTACACTTAATAGAAGATAATTCCAAATACTATGAGACTCTTTTTACTGATTGTACTGTTAGCAAAATAAAAAGGGGAAAGCCGAAATTAAAGGATGTCGCAATATCATATACATTCTCAAATCTCCCTTTATGCTTCTATTATAACAATAAAAAAATCTGTTAACGGCGGTTTATTTTGCTCTTATCAGTAGTAATACTATAAGTAATTCAAAATAATCAGGTTATACATCGATAACTTGTTGCATAATTATAAAGAGTGTCAGTTTGTAATTATGCAGGAAGTTTGAGATGTATAACCGTATTTATTTTAAAGTACGTATTGTATTTGATACGATTATTTTTTGAGTAAATTAAGTAAATATCAACAATTTATTAATTTAAATACATATTGGTACAATGAAAATTACAATTATTAATTATTGATAAACGTCAAAATTTGATGGTCCTGTTAGTGTATTGTTGTCGATGTGGTTACTACGTAAATGAAATTATTGTAAATATTTTTGATTGGTGGAGCTACTCTATGTATAATCAGATATTATCGAAATTATACGAGGTAACTTAACTAAATTGAAGGTTCTAATTGGTTAAAAGTTATACGAAAAAAATAATCTACTATAATTAGGGATAATTCAAAAAAATTTAGAAACAAAATTGTATTTAACAAATTTCACCATTTAACAAATCTTTTCGAATTGGGTTATACCTGCCTAAATTGCATTTTATATAAATAAAATTGAATAGTTTATTAATTAAAATATGCGAGACTTATTTAGAAATAAATACAACAGTATATTATGGGCTTTATTTGGCAATAAACAAGTTTATTTTTATTATTTTGACCAAATTATGTAAAATACCCATAAGAATCCATGTATTTTGAGACCGCATTTCGAGTATGCCCATTCGCCTCCTTATCTTTAGTCTTCATAGTAATTACACCAACTTCAAGCCACAATATACTTATGAATTAAAACATGATATAATCAGACAAGACAACCGACAAAATGAAGTGGGGAGAAAGCTTTTATTATAAAAAGAACCCTAAAATATGAACATTTTTTAGATATAAGTACAACGAAGAGTAAAAGTAAAAATATCACATTCGCAGAAGCATATAACTATCCGCAAAATATTATCACTGATTTACATACTATTATGTGACCGATAACAAAATTCTTCTGATATGCGATATCTACTATAAATACCCCCATTCGGAATTTAAATGTGCCTCCCCAAACAAAAGTGGCATAATTGGTCAAAATTAAGGACAACATAATACATGACGACAGACGACAGACAAAAGATGACAGCCGACAGACGACAGACGACAGACGACAGACGACAGACGACAGACGACAGACGACAGACGACAGACGACAGACGACAGACGACAGACGACAGACGACAGACGACAGACGACAGACGACAGACGACAGACGACAGACGACAGACGACAGACGACAGACGACAGACGACAGACGACAGACGACAGACGACAGACGACAGACGACAGACGACAGACGACAGACGACAGACGACAGACGACAGACGACAGACGACAGACGACAGACGACAGACGACAGACGACAGACGACAGACGACAGACGACAGACGACAGACGACAGACGACAGACGACAGACGACAGACGACAGACGACAGACGACAGACGACAGACGACAGACGACAGACGACAGACGACAGACGACAGACGACAGACGACAGACGACAGACGACAGACGACAGACGACAGACGACAGACGACAGACGACAGACGACAGACGACAGACGACAGACGACAGACGACAGACGACAGACGACAGACGACAGACGACAGACGACAGACGACAGACGACAGACGACAGACGACAGACGACAGACGACAGACGACAGACGACAGACGACAGACGACAGACGACAGACGACAGACGACAGACGACAGACGACAGACGACAGACGACAGACGACAGACGACAGACGACAGACGACAGACGACAGACGACAGACGACAGACGACAGACGACAGACGACAGACGACAGACGACAGACGACAGACGACAGACGACAGACGACAGACGACAGACGACAGACGACAGACGACAGACGACAGACGACAGACGACAGACGACAGACGACAGACGACAGACGACAGACGACAGACGACAGACGACAGACGACAGACGACAGACGACAGACGACAGACGACAGACGACAGACGACAGACGACAGACGACAGACGACAGACGACAGACGACAGACGACAGACGACAGACGACAGACGACAGACGACAGACGACAGACGACAGACGACAGACGACAGACGACAGACGACAGACGACAGACGACAGACGACAGACGACAGACGACAGACGACAGACGACAGACGACAGACGACAGACGACAGACGACAGACGACAGACGACAGACGACAGACGACAGACGACAGACGACAGACGACAGACGACAGACGACAGACGACAGACGACAGACGACAGACGACAGACGACAGACGACAGACGACAGACGACAGACGACAGACGACAGACGACAGACGACAGACGACAGACGACAGACGACAGACGACAGACGACAGACGACAGACGACAGACGACAGACGACAGACGACAGACGACAGACGACAGACGACAGACGACAGACGACAGACGACAGACGACAGACGACAGACGACAGACGACAGACGACAGACGACAGACGACAGACGACAGACGACAGACGACAGACGACAGACGACAGACGACAGACGACAGACGACAGACGACAGACGACAGACGACAGACGACAGACGACAGACGACAGACGACAGACGACAGACGACAGACGACAGACGACAGACGACAGACGACAGACGACAGACGACAGACGACAGACGACAGACGACAGACGACAGACGACAGACGACAGACGACAGACGACAGACGACAGACGACAGACGACAGACGACAGACGACAGACGACAGACGACAGACGACAGACGACAGACGACAGACGACAGACGACAGACGACAGACGACAGACGACAGACGACAGACGACAGACGACAGACGACAGACGACAGACGACAGACGACAGACGACAGACGACAGACGACAGACGACAGACGACAGACGACAGACGACAGACGACAGACGACAGACGACAGACGACAGACGACAGACGACAGACGACAGACGACAGACGACAGACGACAGACGACAGACGACAGACGACAGACGACAGACGACAGACGACAGACGACAGACGACAGACGACAGACGACAGACGACAGACGACAGACGACAGACGACAGACGACAGACGACAGACGACAGACGACAGACGACAGACGACAGACGACAGACGACAGACGACAGACGACAGACGACAGACGACAGACGACAGACGACAGACGACAGACGACAGACGACAGACGACAGACGACAGACGACAGACGACAGACGACAGACGACAGACGACAGACGACAGACGACAGACGACAGACGACAGACGACAGACGACAGACGACAGACGACAGACGACAGACGACAGACGACAGACGACAGACGACAGACGACAGACGACAGACGACAGACGACAGACGACAGACGACAGACGACAGACGACAGACGACAGACGACAGACGACAGACGACAGACGACAGACGACAGACGACAGACGACAGACGACAGACGACAGACGACAGACGACAGACGACAGACGACAGACGACAGACGACAGACGACAGACGACAGACGACAGACGACAGACGACAGACGACAGACGACAGACGACAGACGACAGACGACAGACGACAGACGACAGACGACAGACGACAGACGACAGACGACAGACGACAGACGACAGACGACAGACGACAGACGACAGACGACAGACGACAGACGACAGACGACAGACGACAGACGACAGACGACAGACGACAGACGACAGACGACAGACGACAGACGACAGACGACAGACGACAGACGACAGACGACAGACGACAGACGACAGACGACAGACGACAGACGACAGACGACAGACGACAGACGACAGACGACAGACGACAGACGACAGACGACAGACGACAGACGACAGACGACAGACGACAGACGACAGACGACAGACGACAGACGACAGACGACAGACGACAGACGACAGACGACAGACGACAGACGACAGACGACAGACGACAGACGACAGACGACAGACGACAGACGACAGACGACAGACGACAGACGACAGACGACAGACGACAGACGACAGACGACAGACGACAGACGACAGACGACAGACGACAGACGACAGACGACAGACGACAGACGACAGACGACAGACGACAGACGACAGACGACAGACGACAGACGACAGACGACAGACGACAGACGACAGACGACAGACGACAGACGACAGACGACAGACGACAGACGACAGACGACAGACGACAGACGACAGACGACAGACGACAGACGACAGACGACAGACGACAGACGACAGACGACAGACGACAGACGACAGACGACAGACGACAGACGACAGACGACAGACGACAGACGACAGACGACAGACGACAGACGACAGACGACAGACGACAGACGACAGACGACAGACGACAGACGACAGACGACAGACGACAGACGACAGACGACAGACGACAGACGACAGACGACAGACGACAGACGACAGACGACAGACGACAGACGACAGACGACAGACGACAGACGACAGACGACAGACGACAGACGACAGACGACAGACGACAGACGACAGACGACAGACGACAGACGACAGACGACAGACGACAGACGACAGACGACAGACGACAGACGACAGACGACAGACGACAGACGACAGACGACAGACGACAGACGACAGACGACAGACGACAGACGACAGACGACAGACGACAGACGACAGACGACAGACGACAGACGACAGACGACAGACGACAGACGACAGACGACAGACGACAGACGACAGACGACAGACGACAGACGACAGACGACAGACGACAGACGACAGACGACAGACGACAGACGACAGACGACAGACGACAGACGACAGACGACAGACGACAGACGACAGACGACAGACGACAGACGACAGACGACAGACGACAGACGACAGACGACAGACGACATACGACATACGACATACGACATACGACATACGACATACGACATACGACATACGACATACGACATACGACATACGACATACGACTTACGACTTACGACATACGACATACGACATACGACATACGACATACGACATACGACATACGACATACGACATACGACATACGACATACAAAATACGACATACGACATACGACATACGACATACGACATACGACATACGACATACGACATACGACATACGACATACGACATACGACATACGACATACGACATACGACATACGACATACGACATACGACATACGACATACGACATACGACATACGACATACGACATACGACATACGACATACGACATACGACATACGACATACGACATACGACATACGACATACGACATACGACATACGACATACGACATACGACATACGACATACGACATACGACATACGACATACGACATACGACATACGACATACGACATACGACATACGACATACGACATACGACATACGACATACGACATACGACATACGACATACGACATACGACATACGACAGACAACAGACGACACATAACTTACCTTTTATAGCGGAAAATAAAAATATTTCAATTGACATGTTCTTTTTTTGTTCAATAAGTAATTGGTTCCAAAAATATAATTAAACAATATTTTTTTATAAGGTAATGGGATGGGTGGGAAGTTGAGAGAAGAGTACAAAATATTTGAAATTAACATAGTTAAAGCTGAAATAAGTCACTCTTGCAGGCACAAGCCTCGAAAATAAAGTGAAAATGCAAACTTTTAGGAATGAGAACCCTTATGTTATGGATGAAGCAGGGACCAGGGGGAGGAATCAGGAACCGAAAAATGTTTCATTAAGAAATATTTTGTATGTTTTATTTTCGTAAATCAAGTAAATTTCGATGATTATTTTGACACTTTTTGTCGAAAACCCAGGATGAATAAAAGAATTATGATAACGGCTAAATAAAAAATGCTTGCAAGGACAATACTGTTATTTGGGAGTTATACAAAGCACTCTTTTGAATTTGGTTTCTGATTTTACATCTATATTTGTTACGGCCCTTCAGGACTCTTATATGTAATAGCGATCAATTCAGAGGAAATTGAATTCAAATTCAATATTATTGTTCTTACTACGAATCTAGCTTAGCTCTTATTGTGCCCAACTTTTCGATAATTTTTTAAAAATTTATCCATTTTCATAATCTTTTCTTTGCTTATATATAAATTAACCATAAATTGGGTATTTGGTATTCATTATTTATTATTTTTGCATTGACATTTAAGAATTAGGTTAATCAATTCAATTGACACCTCAAGTTTACCAAACCTATGGAACCTTTCAAACTAAGGTACCATGAACTTGAACATGAATCTACTCTTTATTAATTAGCATATTAATACAGTAAAGGTTTAATTTATTAAAGTATTGAAAACAAAAGAATAATATTATGTTTTATGGTTCAAATGGCCTTGACCTTGAATCTGTCCTTTATTAACTAAGCCAATAAAATAGTAACAATATAGTATATGTACTTGCAACAAAAGAACAACATTATATTTGAATAATTGTGAACTTTGATCTTGAGAAGGGATTTATTCTGAAAAATTTGAGAACGATCTTCCATTTTGTTTTCTGACTTTGATCTGGGACAATGTCCAGGCTCCTTTTAAGGATTTAATAGTAGTGCTTTATTGGAAGAAATTTTATTGTGGGATAAAATTACACTATAGGTATTTTGTGGATATATTACCAATAAAAAATCCACGTGGCCGCCCAACATCTTCATGTAGGTAATAACCTTCAACATTTTTACATGTATTCTTGTTTTTTATGCTTAACTTACAGCTTACTCGTATTTTTCATTATTTTAGGCCACTTTGTTGTTACTTAACACTATGCTCTCATTTAAACACCACTCCGCACACTTTATTCGCACTTTCTGCTATTTCTGCTACTGCTTAGCACCACTGCTTTTACCGCACATCTCCAAACAATGTCCAGAGTGGTACATGGAACCACTGACCGCAGTACCAACTAAAGGACGTCATAGACTCTTAAGTGCATGCCTAACACACCTGCTCGCTTACATCCCAGCCTGTTCATCATCACTAGCCCCCTTAGCTGGCTAAGGAACACTAGGAGACCGATAGAGAATCTTTAGCTTAGTAGGGTATCCAGGATTGATAAGGTATGATAAATCCATTAACGTCTATCACCAGCATCGATACCACCTCCTACAAGTTAAATATTTATTAGTTTTTATAATAAAATTAAACATTATAAACTTACCCCTAAACCCCCTTAATTTAAATTATATTAGTTATGAGCCACAAGTGTCGACATTAGAGGTAGTTATCTATCTCCCTCCTCATCTCTCATAATATATCTGGAGATAGATTTTTATAGTAGTACATAGAACCAATGATTTATACTGTTAGTATTCATTAGTATAACACCTATGAATTCTTTTAAGTTAGAAATAAAATCTAATTAATCTGAATAAAAATTATTATTTATTCATTATATATTTACTAATCCTTTTCTTCCCTGAGATAAAAGGTAAAACCCACAGTAGCCGCATAAATACGAAACCTTTTGCAGCTAAAATATTTAAAAATAGGTCACTTTTCCACAGGTTACATTTTTTGAATGTCAACCGTTTCGCCGATATAAAAAATTCTTGCAATATCATCTTAGATAAAAAAACGCGTTTAAGCTATATCCCGAATTTCATATTCGGTCACGATGCCGAAATCCCCATACATTTTAATTTTAATTTATTTAAGCAACTTTGAATTTCCACAAGTCATATTACCGCTCTTACTACCGGGAAATAGTACCTACATATTGTTTACCCCTTCCCCTGTACCAATCTACAAATAGTAAGCAGTAAACAAGATGTGACACTGTTGAAAGTCAGATGAGGGACTCTTAGATTTTTAAATTAATAAAAATTTTACGTATGACATTTTATGCAATAAAGTTTTTGAAAACATCCTGTATATTGTAATTATTGAATAAACATAATAAAAATAAATTCGAGATTAATTCTTCGACATTATGCATCTGCAAAACTATTTATCATTCTTTAATTAAAATGGGGTGCAAAGGTTCAAATCAACAAGAGATAATTAAAATTTAAAAACCTGTTAGTTTTCTAATTTAAGAATTATTACTGTCCTGATTTTGTATAATAAATTGTCTGTCAAAAATGACTAGAAATTTGGTAAGTATAATTATTATTATTGTTTTAATGCACACTAACTTTCACATCAATTATTTCCTATTTCATACCAGATTTTTTTTTAACATTTAACATAAGTAAACAAAAAAGATCGATCAATATTCATAGAACTGGTACAGGCCAATTAGTGGACTGTAAAACGGGCAAAAAGGTTTTAATTTTTTCTTTAAGGTACAACCACATGTGGTCTTGGTATTGCGAAATTTGTCAAAAATCTGTCAAAATTAGGTTTTATTACTTTTTCACACATACCTCGCGATATCTCCGGAACTAAACAAGATATTTTCAACTTTTTTTTTTAATCGGCAGAAGAATAGTAAGCGGAGATTAATGCGTTAGTTTCAATAGTATAGAAAACCTAGTTTTTTTTTTTGTAAAACTAGACAAAACTTTAATCTTTACTTTTTTGCAGCACTATTTTCAGTAATCAAGAAACTTTTTTATTTTTTAAAATTTCACTAAACTATCTGCATACCAAATAAAGCTAAAGCTTCAAGAAAGTTTTTAAAATAACAATCACTATTCTAAGTATCATAGTTTTCAAGCAATAGTTACTTGAAGTTAAAAGGTTCCGCACCTCCATGGGCCACCGCGCCGGCCGCGGCTGTGCAGCTAGCTAAAAATACTGTTAGCGTTATTGTAGGGGCGCCGACTTAATTATACCTGTGACATGTAAATTAATAAAAGTTTCTAAACATTTAAAAAAAAATAGTTTAGTTATTGCTTTAGGGTGAGATTACAGAACGTCTGCAACTTTGCAGATCTGCAAATATGGCGGACTTACAGATACAAGTATCAAGTTTTCGTATTCCAAAAAATATCTGCAAATTCGCAATAAACCACAATAAATTTTACTAATTTGCAGATATTTTTTGGAATACGAAAACTTGATACTTGCATCTGTCCGCTATATTTGCAGATCTGCAAAGTTGCCGTCATATTTGCAGATCTGCAAAGTTGCAGACGTTCTGTAATCTCACCCTTAGTTTAGATTAACAATATAAAATTTTATTATTAAACTTATCTTCATCGCATGAATAAACTCTTTTTATAGCAACTTAAATTAAAGATATTTATATTGACCATTATTTGACATTATTTAATAGGTACATCTGATCAACAAAAACAAAAAAACTGAATAGCCTCTAAAAAAATTGCAAAAACATTAATCAAAAAATAGTTAAACTAAATAACAAGAAACATATTTTAAAAGTCTTCATCTTCGTAGTCTGATAAAATTTCATAGGTTAGGCTGTTACAGCAGTTTGTATATTTGCAGTTACTGCAACATTTTAACCCTTGTGAAATGCAGGTATACTTATTATTGTTGCAATTTTTGTCCGAACATCGTATAGACAAAATTGTTCTCACATAATCGGGCACTGGTTCTTGAGAAGAAAAATTGGCTTTCCAAATATTTTCTTTTACTGTCCATCCGTATAGAGTCGGATTTTCTAGTGGCATATTTTGAATGTGGCTATTATAACAAATGTTTAATTGATACAGACACCTAAAACAATAATAGATACATATTATAGCTATTTGTAGATATTTTTTTATTATATAAGCATAGGCGACTTAGAAAAATATTTATTACCTTTTTAAATGTTGTTTAAAAGCATGATCAGTAGGAGGCAACTCAGAAGATGTGCGATTTGAGTCCGTTGTCAGATACCACCGTAATTGATTCAAGGAAGCAATATTTTTGTTTTTGTTTCTATACAAATAAAGTATATATTTAGTACTAACTTCCAATGCTTTATCTTGTGACAAAAAACGAAGATTTTATAGGTCTTTAAAATCATCAATATTTTTGTATAACACATCAACTGCTGTTTTCTTGCCTATCTTATACATCGCATTTGTTGTGTCGTATCCAGTTAAGCAATGAATTGCCAGTAGTTTTTTACACATTTGTTTCCCTAAATTGGTCACAATATTGTTAATAGACAAAAAATGTGAATTTTTACCATGTCCTATTTGTATGTATACATTGCTTTGGGACATATCTGATATTTCACAGTAAAAATGTAAGAGCAAGATCAGGACCAGAATTGTATTCTCTGCTTTTAGCTCTACTATAACGTGGAGTATCAGTCTTGTGTCAGCTTCTTCTTGATTGCTATTTAGTCTTTCCGCCTCTTTTGGCCCTGTAATTTTATTTACTTCAAAACAAAGTTGAGGATTTTCAAATCCACCTGCTACAATTACTGTTTCACAGTCATTTAGTAAATTTGGTACTTCTGTCAAAAAATAGTTTGTAATGAATATCAGTAATGATCGTTTAATCGCCGAAGATCTGATAAATTCTCGAAACTTAGGTACTTTTCTAGAACCAGCCACTTTAAATTCACTACTGGAATCACCATGTCTTTGTCGTTCCCCATTTTTTAACGAATTGGGTAAATATGTATCAAAGACTACTGTAATTCTTTTTGCCCTATGTTTTCTTCTCTCTCGTAAGATTTTATCAGCAAAGACTTCTCCCAATTCATTATGCGTATGCGGGACGCGGAGAGATGTCTGCTCGTTAGAAAGCACAATAATTAAACACGGCTGCAGAAACTTTCAAGTTTGCGTATTTATTGCTCAAAAACTATGATACTTATAATAGCGATTCTTGATTTAAAAACTTTCTTGAAGCTTTAGCTTTATTTGGTACGCATATAGTTTAGTAAAATTTTTGAAAAATAAAAAAGTTTCACGATTACTGAAAATAGTGCTGCAAAAAAGTAAAGATTAAAGTTTTGTCTAGTTTTACAAAAAAACTAGGTTTTCTATACTAATAAAACTAACGCAGTAATCTCCGCTTACGTTTCTTCTGCCGATTAAAAAAAAAGTTGAAAATATCTTATTTAGTTCTGGAGATACATGGAGGTATGTGTCAAAAAGTAAAAAAAACATAATTTTGACAGATTTTTGACAAATTTTGCAATAAAAAATGTTGTCTCTATTAAAAAATGTTGTAATTTCCGATTTAAGATGGCCAGGGACCTAGACTATTATTTTGTAAAGACCACATGTGGTTGTGCCTTAAAAAAAATTGAAACCTTTTTGTCCCTTTTTCAGTCCACTAAATATAAATGGAATATTTAAGCAGAAATTTAAACCTATTGCGCCTAAAAACGCCTCTATGTGCAGAATATTTCAAAATGGTGTGTTGTTTATCGGCATGCTCAGTGTGCATGACTTGTCTCTGTAGGGTTGCCAAGTATATTAATCAAACTTAACAGAAGATTTTCAAATTGGATTATTTTTAAAGTATATGATTTAAACAAGGAAACTCTGCAATTTTCGTCGATTTCAAAAGAGCATTTGATTCGGTAAATTATCGTTTATTGTGGAATAATTATATGGGTTAGGTATATCGTCGAAAATTCTTAAAGTTATAATAAATATATACTCAAAAGCCTCAGTCAGGGTGAAATCCTATAACGGTTTATCTAAGTCTTTTTATGTAACTGACGGTGTACTGCAAGGAGAATCTCTAAGTCCTTTACTTTTCGCCATGTTTTTAGCTGATATAGAAGATTTTTTTTATGCCGAAGGAGCCCAGGGTGTGAATATTGATGATATCCATGATATTCTCACACTACTTTATGCCGACGATATGGTAATCCTAGCACACTCTGAGATTGATGTTACAAAAAAACTTAAAATTTTAGAAAAATATACCTCTTTAAATGACCTTACCGTCAACATCCAAAAAACTAAAATCATGTTATTTTCTAGAGGAGGTTTTTAAAAAAATAACTACCCTTTCAAATTTTATGGTCAACATCTAAATTTTACAACTAAATATACATATTTAGGAGTCACATTTACATCTTCTGGCTTATTTCACGAAATGTCGTTATCAGCTTCAGATAAGGGTAAGCAAGCCATAGGAGCAATTTTGCCGGTTATGGTCAAAGCTAAAATGGACACATGGTATCCTCGGATAAAGTTGTTTGAATCCTTAGCTCTTAGCATAATGTCTAATTGTACCCCTGTGTGGAGTCTAAGGTATTTGGAGGTGTTAGAAAGGGTTCAAATAACTTTTCTGAAGAGGATGCTATTGATGCCTATCAATACACCTGACTGCGCAATAAGATTAGAAACTGGCAGAGTTAAATATTCTTATAATATATTCAAAATGACTTTAAACTGGCTGCAAAAAATCTTAAGTATGAATGATAATCTATATCCAAAGCTTTGTTTTAATAGACAGCTCCATCTGATTAACTCTGGAGGAGTAAAATATAATTGGGCTGCCCAAGTTAGACACTTATTTAAATTAATTGACCATGAAGACATATGGAATAATCTTGATGCTAATAACCTAAAACTAAACAAAAACAAGTTACTAACTGTTTATTACAATACACTTTATAATTTTGATATCATATATAGGAATTACACGCTGTCAGTTTTTGTCCTTATATACAGCTTTTTCCCCTGATAAAATTCCCCAAAGTATTTACTTCTAAAGCTGCCCATACAAGTTACACGAACACTTGCACAACTCCGATTAACTAATAAATTTTGGTTAAAATTTACACTTAATAATAATATATATGTAATAGATCCCAATAATGTTTGTACGGTATGTAACATAAATGTAAATGAATCTCTTACACATAGATATGTTCGATTGTCCAATATATAATGTTATGAAACCAAAAACAAATTGTTTAAACGATCTGGAAGCTTTAATCTATGCATTAGAAAATATAACCGAACCAGATGCATGGTGTATATTTTCTTTTATATGCAATATTCTAAAATTAAGATCATTTATTTTAAATGAATAAATTATAATTAAGTAAACTTTCAGTAATAGGGTTCACGGGTGCTGCTCGATATGTAACTGAATTTTTTTTTTATTTTTTTTATTTATAAAATTTTTCGAAATAGAAAATATTTTTGGACTAGTTTTGGTCTATCTAGCTTTTGCATCTATTTTATATTGAATTTATTTTATTTTAAACCTATTTAGCGTCATTTTTTTAAACTTGAAATTCAAAACGTTTGTTTTCCGTAATTCAGCCAATTTTTGAGATTTTTCAAAATCGAAAATATATTTGGACTAATTTCTGCCTATCATTTTCATCTATTTTATAATAAATTTCTGTTAATTTTAACCTATTTAGCGTCATTTATTAAAACTTGAAATTCAAAACGTTTGTTTTCCGTAATTCAACCAGTTTTTAAAATTTTTCGAAATAGAAAATATTTTTGGACCAGTTTTGGTCTATCTAGCTTTTGCATCTATTTTATATTGAATTTATTTTATTTTAAGTCTATTTAGTTTCATTTTTTTAAACTTGAAATTCAAAACGTTTCTTTTCCGTAATTCAACCAGTTTTTAAAATTTTTCGAAATAGAAAATATTTTTGGACTAGTTTTGGTCTATCTATCTCTTGTATGTATTTTTTATTGAATTTATTTTATTTTAAATTTATTTAGTTTCATTTTTTTAAACTTGAAATTCAAAACGTTCCTTTTCCGTAATTCAACCAGTTTTTAAAATTTTTCGAAATAGAAAATATTTTTGGACTAGTTTTAGTCTATCTAGCTTTTGCATCTATTTTATATTGAATTTATTTTATTTTAAACCTATTTAGCGTTATTTTTTAAACTTGAAATTTAAAACGTTTGTTTTCCGTAACTCAACCAGTTTTTGAGATTTTTTGAAATAGAAAATATTTTCGGACTAATTTGTGCCTATCTAGCTTTTTCATTTATTTTATAATTAATTTCTGTTATTTTTAACTTATTTAGCGTCACTTTTTAATACTTGAACTTCAAAACTTTTGTTTCCCGTAATTCAACCAGTTTTTAAGATTTTTCGACGTAGAAAATATTTTTGGACTAATTTCTGCCTATCTAGCTTTTTCATCTATTTTATAATAAATTTATGTTATTTTTAGCCTATTTAGCGTAATTTTTTAAAATATGAAATCCAAAACGTTTGTAAATCAACCAGTTTTTGAGATTTTTCGAAAGAGAAAATATTTTTGGACTAGTTTTGGTCTATCTAACATTTGCATATATTTTATATTGAATTTATTTTATTTTAAATCTGTTTAACGTCATTTTTTTAAACTTGAAATTCGAAACGTTTGTTTTCCGTAATTCAATCAGTTTTTAAGATTTTTCGACGTAGAAAATATTTTTGGACTAATTTCTGCCTATCTAGCTTTTTCATCTATTTTATAATAAATTTATGTTATTTTTAGCCTATTTAGCGTAATTTTTTTAAACTTGAAATTCAAAACGTTTGTTTTCCGTAATTCAACCAGTGTTTGAGATTTTTCGAAATAGAAAATATTTTCGGACTAATTTCTGCCTATCTAGCTTTTTCATCTATTTTATGATACTGTTATTTTTAACCAATTTAGCTAGTGTTAAATTGTATTTTATTTTCTTTAACGTTGTACTGGACGTGAATATCATAATATATATTTTGAAGATGGATTAACTGACACCAATTCTCCTTTGACATTCATTTGATGTATTACAGTTTCTCTTTGGTTTTTTCTTGACATTTCTTCTTCTTTCCTTTTCCGTTAATTTTAAATTTGCTTTCAATATTAGAAGAGAGTATATAAATAGTGAAAATTTCGCTACGAGCTCTGGGAGAAGGAAGGTGAAACATGTTTGATACCAAAACGTTCACCCTTCGATCCCATGAATTACCTGCATGAAAGTATATTTCCTTATTTTATTCCGAAGTCATTATTTTATGTAGTACCAAAAACGTCGCCCTAAGGTTATATAAATTACCCGCATAATAATAGTTCTTCAATTTCATTTTGGGGAGGAGAATGAGATTCAAAATGGGTCTGATTTGACTCGGTCTTTTGTCCCACACATCCACCCACAATAATATAATTATTATTCTTAAGGCCACTAAAAAAGTAAGGTTGTAACATTTGCAAATATTTATTGCCAATGATTGTATTCATAAGTTCTGTGGTTGCAGGTTAAAACTGCTTAAATAAAGTTTTGACCATATTGAGTTAATTACAGTATCTAAGAGAATTTCTAGATTTTCTTTAAGTAAAAGTACCAAGACGCTTCTGCTTAACGAATAATACAGTTGAAAAATAGAGCTTATGTAAAATTTCGCTTCTTGATAATTGGGCAAAACTGCTTTTGTAACTTTTGTTATATTAAAACAAGGATCAACGATTTATGAAGTTTTACCTTGGATCTAGAGAGTTAGGTATGCTATTCATTTTGGAAAAGCTCACGACGCCGACGTCAGCAAAAAGACAAACTAGCATTATATAAAATAATATAATGGAAATTTCCATTATTGGTAGTTTCGTCCGTTTGCCGACGTCACGAGCTGTTGAAAAATTAATAGCATATCTAATGTACGAAGGCCGTCATTTGCAATTAATATTTGCACATGTCACAATTTTTCCAAATTATTATTAAATTATTATAAAAAGAAAATTCCCTGTAAATTACAAAAATGTATCATGCCATCTCATGCCACAGAGAAAACGGTTCCTTGCGAATGGCGCTGGTTACGGGCGGTTCTCGAGCGCCAGATTTCTGGTTATGGTTTACTCCACAAACTCCCGAAACGACGTCGAAAGTACTCGAGTAGCTAAAGATGGAGATGAAAAATTCCAGGGGTCAAAGGTCACTTAGACACAGGTAATAGTAGGCCACAAGTAACGGGCTTTAATCGTTGCTTGGGCTGGTACAGAATTTATCACTAGCTGAAATCCAAGAGGGAAATAAAATATGGAATTAGTAACCAGTAATACGGCAAGTTAACATTGACACATATCGAGGGTTCAGAGCCAAAACCCGATAAGTCGGCAAAATTGGAAAATTGACTTTTATATACCATCTAACGCAGTTTTTTGTTCTCTATCTGTCAATATACTTCGTTTTGTGAAATTCCATCTCTAAGTAATGTTAACCGGTATTCTAATAAAGACCAATTTTTGTTCGGGCAAGCATCCTATAAACCAACTTTGTTCCTGTATTAGCCGTAGATCACAGTAACTGTTCTGGGCATAAACAGATAAATCGGTATCGCTGATTTTTCTAATATCTAATTTTAACTTAAAGTTGAGATATTTGACTTTCGCCTAAATGAAAATGAAGAAAGACATACATATATAAAATATAAATAACACAACTTGTTTGATTTTGACTTGTAATAATAAAATCTGTATTGCACTTATTGTATTATTCCTTCTAAATAAATGAATCTGAAACAATGTTAGATGATTTTATATTCCAGAATCGGAAATTATTTTACTTTTTTATGAGAGCAAAAATCTGATAAGTCTTTATTGTGCGTATGCGCCATTAGCATTTGAGTTAGTTTAGTCATGTTCAGTTGTTCAAATTTCTATGAAGGTGACGGACGCTCTGACAAAATGAGTGCGAGATCGCAGAGAATGGTAGCTTTAGCTTGTATACCCCTGTTATAAATAGATACAAGTCCTGAAGGATTATCTATGGTAAAACAGCATATAGAATTCTTTCCTGTGATGGAATCCCATTATGCATGGAAAGATACAAAAAAAACAATACTTAGAGAGCAACTTATCTATAAAGCAAATGTACCACTCTTACAAAGAAATATGTGAGATAAAGCAGACCAAACCAGTTTCCGAATACTGTTATAGAGCTGTATTCTGTGAAGATTATAACCTTAGTTTTTTTAAACCCAAAAAGGACCAATGTCCAATTTGCGTAAATTATTTCAAAGCCGATGAGGAGAGGAAGTCCAGTCTAGAGTCGGAGTATTTACAGCATCAAAAGAGAAATAAGGATTGTTTAGCCGCCAAAGAAGAAGACAAAAATCGTGCAAATTTTTGCCGTTACATTAGATTTGCAAGCGGTTTTACAGATTCCAAGTGGCCAGGTAAGCCAGCTGTATTATTCTAGAAAATTGTTAATGCATAATCTAGTTATATATGAATCCGCGTTGCCTAATAATGCGTATTGCATGTGTTGTAGCGAAGTAAATGGAAAAAAGGGGAGTTGCGAGATTGGAAGTTGCATATATTACTACTTAAAGGAGTGTGTCCCAAAATATGTACGCCACGTTACGTTATTCTTAGACACATGTGGCGGTCAAAACCGAAATCAGTACATTACTGCAATGATTCTTTGGGCAGTTCAGAAAATAGAACATATTGATGTCATAAAACAGAAGTTTTTAGAGAGCGGCCATTCTTATATGGAATGCGACAGTGTACATTTGGCGATAGAAGCAGCTTGTAAACACTCTTCCATTTATTCCGTAAACGACTGGAAAAAGATTTTTCAACAAGCTCGCAGGAAGAAAAAAAAAATATCAATGACGTTAAACATACAGTACTGCCATGTAGAGTAAAGGAATTTAAATATTTCGAAATACTTGATCTTAAATCATTAGCAGCCAAATTAATTAAAAACAGAACACGAGGTGACAACCATCTAACTGTAAACTGGTTGAAAATAAAAAGGCTGAAATATCTTAAAGACCAACCAAATAAAATTTATTATAATTATGACATGTCCACTAATTTTCAAACCATAACCACTTCCAATACCAATCGAAATTTCGAGGATTCACAGTCAACTAGAACCAGAAAACAAGGGAAAAAAAATAAAGTACCTACAGCAAATAACTTTGAGTTTCCAAGTGAAATACCATTTTTATATGACTCGCAGTTGCCAATAAGTAACGCAAAAAAAGGTTCTGTTAAAACTCTGCCGAAAAGAAATAATTCCTGAAGAGCTTCATGAGTGGTTCAACAAGTTAAAATTATCAGCTGATGTAGATCGTATACCGGACCTAGACGTCAACGATGAGCCCGAATCAGAAGAAGAATCTTAAATTTGATATTATTTAGCAAATGTATTTTAATTTCTTTAGTATCTTTTTCCTTGTTTTAGTTAAGTTTTATAAGTTAAGTAATTTTTAGCTTATTTCTTTTGTTATTTTACCTAAATAAATTTTTTAACCAGTGTGTTTTTTAATTGTAAAGGGAATTACTTAGAAAAAATCTTTGGAACTTAATTTTTTTAAACTAGGTAAGTAGGATAAAAACGATAACTACTCGCTTTTAAGTTTTTTTAGACTTTTTATTATATTAATTAGTACATGATAATAATTAATCTGATCATTCCGTGAAATTATCTAATAATTAGTGGGGCGAAAACTCGATAAGTCGGTGCCTACTGTCTTAATTTTGGTAAAACTAAAGCAAATCTCAATTTAGAAAAAAAATTAAAGTAATCCGTTTAATCGATATAATATTTACAAAAAATTGATTAAGGTAAAATATCAAAAGCATTTAATATGAAATTAAAAGAAGGAGCAAAAGATCAATAAAATCTTTAAACACCGATATCTTCATAACAAAATTTTCTTACTTATTTGGTTTTCGCTCTGAACCCTCGATATATTGTTTTTAACTATTTAAAACATAAAAAAAAAGAAATTATATATTTTAACGCCCACCCTAGTTGCGATGATACTGAACAAAAAAAAAATGAACAAACAAAACGGACGGTATTGAATCCCGACTAGTCTCAATCAGACCTCAAAATTGAATTAAAATAAAATGAGTGTTTCGGTCGCAGAAGAAATTATTAACTTGACTATTTAGTCGGTAATTAAACTAAAACAATTTTCTATTTCAGTAAGGAAAAGTTCTAAGAGCGGTCGTAGCAAAAAGTAAATATTTAACTGTCGTATCGGGAATTAAACTAAAATGTAGGTACTTTACACACACGCACACACACACACACACACACACACACACACACACACACACACACACACACACACACACACACAAACACACACACACACACACAATTATCAAAACGGTCGCAGAGAGTGCGAGGAGAGAGGATCGCGAAAGAACTACTTATAATAAATATACGGAAAGGGAATAAAATTAATTTATACCTGGAGTATACCCAGAATGATCTGATCATCATCACGAGCCCGCTCGGACAGGATAATAAAGCTATTTAAGATTTCTATAATTTGCAATTTGCACGAAAAAAAAAAAATAAAGAATACAAAGGGAAAAAGAAAACTAACGCGGATAGTATCTAATCCAAGAATGAACTGATCGTCATCACGAGTCCGCTCAGACAGGGACAGGATACTATTTAAGGTTATTTAAATTGACGGTGAAAGAGAAAACAAAACTATTATCAAAGGGAAGAAAACTACTAACGCGGATAGTACGTACTCCACGAATGAGCTGATCGTCATCACGAGCCCGCTCAGACAGGGACTGGATAATATTTAAGAATATTTAAATTTGCGGTTTACACATTACCTAAAAAAATAATGCAGATAGCACCTAATCCATGAATGAACTGATCGTCATCACGAGCCCATTCAGACAGGATGCTATTTAAATTGACGGTGAAAGAGAAAACAAAACTATTATCAAAGGGAAGAAAACTACTAACGCGGATAGTACGTACTCCACGAATGAGCTGATCGTCATCACGAGCCCGCTCAGACAGGGACAGGATACTATTTAAGATTATTTAAATTTGCGGTTTACACATTACCTAAAAAAATAATGCAGATAGCACCTAATCCATGAATGAACTGATCGTCATCACGAGCCCGTTCAGACAGGGACAGGATGCTATTTAAGATTATTTAAATTTGCGGTAAAGAATAAACAAACTAATAGAAGAGGGAAAACGTCTCTTCGAAAACTCCGTTTCTATATATTCCCAACTTAGTTTAAAACGCGGCACTTACTAAACAAAAGTATTTATCAATTAAATCAAATTTAATTTCCGATTTTACCTACCAAATAGAAAAATTTCTGTTCTTTTACCACTTGTAATAAATATTGAAATTGTTCCTCATCTTTAGTTAGGCATCTATTATATTATTCTACTAATGCGACGCCACGTTCTGCAACGTCATTGATAACTTTCAATTTTTCGAAAATCTCCAAATTCTCTTGATAACTTTCAATATCTAGCCACGTAGGTACATCTTTATCCAGAAAGTCTTACGGCAAATCAAATTTATCAAAAAGTTTCAATGATTGTTGTTCCAAAACGGATGGTTTTAAAACATATCAAAGACCTACCTGTCAAGCGCGAATGCAGGTGGTCATTATAAATGTCTGTAAACAAGGGTCTATGTGACAGCAGTCGTATCACTAATATGCATTATCGCGACACTCAAGGCCAACGAGTTTACGACTGTAGTATGTCATCTTATTTGAAACAAAAACTTTTCGCTATCCCTATCTAATAGAATATAATAAGTTCGCTTGACAACAGGTTTTACGTGTGCGCCGTCTTGAACAAGGACTCTTGTATAAACACTCGTCGAATCAACATATGTCTCGTTTCGTGTAGACCGCTTAGAATGGTGGCCCATAAAAAGGCGTAAATACATTTTCTAAATAATAACATATCGTTCTAATGTAAATAATAGTATCTTTATGATCTAAATATTATCGTACCGTTATAGTGTTAATAGTATCATATCGTTCTACTGTGTGCTGTTCTAATGGTTGATATGTGAATAAAGTGTTGTCAACCAGCAACTCCCATGGTTTGTATTGTTGAAATATTTATAGCCCTCCTCTACAGTATACAGTCTGCTTTATTAAAAACCATAACCGGTTTAATTAATTATTATGTGTCGATTCGGCAGAGCAAGTCAAGATGTAATCTCACAATTGTTTTGAAACAAAGTCATTCATATTTTTGATTAAAAATATTTCTGGTGAGTTTTTGTCTTCTGTGCGTCATTTTTTAATAATTATAGTTATCTTCTGGCTCATAATCGATTCAACCATTTGCCTTTTTATTTTTACAGAAACATGTTCATCAAATAGTGCAAAAACAGCTAAATCCTCATTCAGATACCATAAATGATCAGATAGTTTTTTGATAGCAGCTAATAAGACAGATAAATTTTGTTCTTGGTATAGAAATACTTTTTGCTTTAGTTCTAAATATTGTTTTGGAGGTGAGAATTGCAGAAATCGAGGTAAACCAAGCTTTGATGTAGAATAAAATAACAAAAATACAAAATTTCTCTGAGATTTTTTGTTTCACGCCTCAACAAGAATATTTTTAAATTTTAAATAGCTTTTGTCATCCACTTCGCATGGTGCATAGCACCAGGACGTTTGAAATGAGTTATCTGATTTGGAGTGTCATCGAGAAAAATCAAAGATTATTCCAAGAGTTCCTTATAATCATCCCGTGGATGAGAAATCTAATAACATGAATTAAATTTATTATTATAATTTTTGTAACGCATACAAAAGTAAAATTACGAAGATTTGTACCCGTAAATAGTTGTTGATAGATGTAATCTCCAAAAAATTGGTACATTTGGACCAAAAGTAACAGGCCAATAATTTTTAAAAATTGCCCGTAAAACAACTTGTAAAATATGATGACGACATGGAAGATAAACTAGTTCTCGCTGTAAGATTCTCTCGATCTGAATTTACCTAATTAATAAATAAGAACAATAGTTAGTGAAAGGAAATTATAAGAAGATTAACTGGTGATAACAATAAATATATGAGAGTAAATCACGTAAAATAAAATATTAGGTTTGTGACGAACTAACAGAAAAACTAAAACGAATTGGTTTACCTGTGTTAACAGCTCTTGTATCAAAGCATATTGCTTTGATGTGAGAACCAACGTACCATTGGTTTAAGGTAGTAATGATAGCTGAGGTTTGGCTTTCAGAATAACTTTTAGCCATTTTCGGGACGCCAAGTAGTTGTTCAACACCTAAGAGAGACAATAGAATTGATAGCCTTTCTTGAGTTTGAGGATCAATGAGATTTTCCAAAATTTTACCATCCCAATGTAGAACAAAACGATCATCAGTATTAAATTCATTTTTTAATCCCGTAGCAATATATTTTCTTAATTTAATAATGCATCGATGAATTGTCCCATGGCTTAAATTATAACTAGCAATTTCAGTCCAATACTTGTTAATAGACCTGCATTGATAAAAGTGGCATTTCTACTATTAACGATTTCTCTCTTTAGAGCAGTACAGAGATCTGGAGTGATTATGATTATGTCAATTTTAGGCGGTAGAAAGTGAATTTCACCTTTAAACTTTGAATTTTTACGTGAAGATATACTAGACATAATTGATGAGAAAACTGTTGACTGAGAGAGTGGCATGTTATTAGCATTACTGTCAATAGATTTGTATCTAAAAAGTTAAAATAAAATTAATCATTTCATTTCCCTTAGTTTTAATTGCATGTATAAAATCGATTATTAATCAATCATTTAAGAAAGAGATAAATTGATAATTACCACTGTGATCCACTTCCATCATGGCATGTCATCATTGGCAGTTGGAGATACTTCTAGAATATTATTGTCAATAAATCCGTAACAAGTTCCAGATTTTTGGGACAGAAAAAATAATAGATTTTGTAAGAAAAATTACTCTTTCTTCTTTTGTGCAACGGACTTTTTTGTTTACAATTTTTTTTATCAATTTCTAGCAATTAAATTTTTTTGTCAGTTTTATCTTTGCGTATTGTAATTCATAAGTCGGTATTTCAGCAGCACATCATATTTTATTCACTTTAGTAATTGTACTTTTAGAACTTTCTTTAATTGCTTTTTAAGAAAAGTGTGTTCATAAGAAAACAGACATAACTTTTTTACAATTTAGTAGCTTCCTGCCAATAAAATTTTCATTGCTGTCACCTATCAAATAAATTGAATTCTTCACAGATATTTTAATTAGCTGAAATATGGGCAAGATACCTCAATTAAAACTAAAAACAAGCAACTGAGACCAGCAGTCAAGTCTAAACTGCGAAGCAGGAAGGTTTAGCGTGACAGACAAAACATTTTGTTCTTCTTTTTGTTTGCGAATTACCTATTTTGAATTGTACTTTCAACCTCAAGAACGCATATAAAATATCGACCTACTTTAATACCTCCATCAAAACTAAAAAACAAGCCTTTATGGAAGGGGTTTCTTATGGATTACAAAATGCAACAGAGAAAGTAAATCGTTTAATAATAATCCACATTGGAAGCACCGATAGATTTTTGCCAGATGGTTTATTATTTTTCGAGTCAAAGAAAACAAACGACTATCATGAAGAAATGGATGGCCCTATGTTTAAAAATTGATTTCAAAACATTATAATAAAAAACAGCAAGCTACGTTGTTGTTTTGGTTAATGCTACAACAAGATAGAAAAAAAGAAGATATTTCAAAATGGCTTCACTAAAAATATCTCATCAGTCCTCGTAAATCTTTGCAGGCAGAATTACTCGTAAAAACAAATTCAGAAAATATATTACATACGAGATGGCCCGAGCAAAAGGAATTGAAATTCTCAGATTGCCTTCTTACCACGTAGAGTTAAATCCCATTGAACTGATCTGGTCACAATAAAAAGGTTGTTTCTCGAAACAATACAATATTTAAATTACCTGATGTACGAAATTTGTTTTTGAAGGTAGTTTCAGATGTTAATGGAGAACATTGGAGAAAATTCACTGATCATGTTAAAATGGTGGAGAATTCATGTTGTAAAGTGGATATAGCCATAGAAAACTTAATAGACCTTATAATAATAAACCTTATAAAAAAATGGTAATGATACCAGTAGTTATAGTTCTTGAACTTTAATGTTAAAGTGCAACAATTTTGTAAATAACATAACTTTTTTTATTCAAAACTTAATAGTCATACCATTTTATATGCCGTAACCTTATTCAATTTATATTATAGAACTTATTTTGTAAAGTCCTCTTTTATTTCTGTGCAATCCGTGAATAAGTGGATAAGTCAAATTTTAGTAAAAATAAGATATTTACATATATCTAAAGGGCTCTTTTTATTCTGTTTGGTAATTAAATGGTTGATTCAAATTCGCAATAGTTTTCTCCATGAGTTTACTTCAGAGGACGCCGCGAATAGTTGACTTTCTCCAATTTTTTGTGCCAAAACCGGTAACTACAGCTATCCCCGGATTTGGAAGAGGTTTATCCAAATGATCAGTCGTCTTTTAGTTTTCTTTTCCGATAAAAATTTGTCCTGTTTGGTTATACTAGAATAAGTCAGTAACTCAACAACAACACACATGTTTGAGGTCAATAAATAGGCAAGTCAGATTTTTTTTAAGTAATATAACCCAAGCAGAAAAAAAATGCTCGAAAGAGTTATATAAACAACTATATAACAATTTGTTATAAAAATTGTATATTTTAAAAGCATTTTATAGACGTTTATATGGCACTTATAAACAAAGAAAAGGTGCAGGTTTATAAAATAAATGTGATTCCTAACAGTTTTATTATGGGGTATAAAAGTAAGTATAAAACATTCTGGAGTATGTTATAAAATTTTTATATAACAATTTTTTTAAAGTTATATTATTGGAACTATCATCATACATATAAAATAATTTTGTTTCTGAAACTACTATTATATAATAGTTTTATGGATATTATATATTTGTTTTATAGATATGGCTTACGACCATATTAAAATATTTAGAAACGACTTATAAAATTGTCGTTTAACAGTCTTATAATTATTTAATTAATTCGCAACAATTAGATTTTATGCAACACAATGTAGTTTTACAGTTATGTAAATTAAAATTAAATTGTGGTGACAAAGACAAAACAGATTTTTAAGATGCTCAGAATAAACAAATATATAATGGCGATAGTTTTCATGTAATAAACTATATGCATATTATTTTTACTGTTTATCCAGTAATTTCTTCTGTCACACAAATTTTACTGACATTATATATGCCTAATTATGGGAAAATTTTTACGGGCCCTGATTTTAATTAGTTATTATTAAAAAAAATACTTGTACAAGGTATTTGCTTATTTTCGATATCTGAACAAACTAGTGTAAAAATTTATTAAAAATTTTGAAATAGTTTACATATAAAAACGTGGTAGACATTATATTTACTGTTTGATAAACGTATCCAAGATGGAGTCAATCAATAAATCAGTTTTGTTGTTTCGGAAACAATTATGTAACTAAACTATCGTGTTGTTGTTTCTAATAAAGCAATTATATTTTTAAATTGTTAAATAATGCTTATTTTTAAGACACATTCGTTTTATAACTGGAAATGACGTAATTTATATCTCCTTAGATATAATATTTCTAATAAATTAAAATAATTTTAATTTTATTTATCTAAATCGAGGTCTAAATCTTAATCTTAATTATTTAAATCATAATATGTTTAAGATTTATATTTGCGATTTTCACTAGATTCCTGATTTTTTATCCTCTTTCCATCTAAATTAAAAAAAAGCTTTATTGCATTTAAAATTTTCGAGAAAAATGGGAACATTATCAATTTTTTGACATAGAGCACTCTAGAGGCGATAAAATTATTTATTATTGTTATTCATTTTATGCATCTTATGAAACAGGAAAAACTATATTAAATGACGTCAAAATCATTGAAATCGGTTAAGAAACAAAAAAGTTACATAACATTTATTTGTAAGGGCAAAAAGTCTCTAAATATTTTTTGTATAATCTCATCAAGGTTTCAATTGTATTTCTCGAGATAATCACGTGAATATGTTTTCGAGAGTTCGTTGCACCCCTAGCAGCCATTTAAAGAACTCGAAAACATTTTCCTGCGTTTTTTCATAGACATTTTCATTGCAAAAATTTTTTCGCCGAATATATACAATGATCTGTTTCTGAGATATGACCGGAGTCCATTTTTAGTTTACCACCCGGTACATAATAAAATCTCAAAACAAATTCGAAAAATTGGTGGTTCTCACCTTATCCAGGCTGAGGCCCCACGGACCGGAAGATGATATATTAGGACGTTGAATTTACAGGTATATATGTTGACAGACTAAACCACGTAGAGGAATTTCACAAGCCCTGGTTTATAAGAATCAATCCAAATCGCATTTTGATCAGAGTTTACAATTTTTTTAATTACAAATCAAAATTAAAAAAAAAACATATATTTTTAAGTATACAGTTTATCGTCTCCGCGTCGTGCAGTATTGGGATCGAGCCTGGGAGTAGGAGTCCTGTCTCAGCCCGACCAATATAGTTAGACCTGGATCCTGTTTGTTTTTTTATTCAAATACTCATATTTTATTATAATCCATAAACTTTTTTAAATTGAAAAATCGGAATGGAATAGTAATTTAAAAAACAATATTTGTGTCGATTCTAGAGTACATCTAAACCGCCATTTTTAGTCCAATTTTACCAAAAACTAAGTGAAACATTGTATTTCTGTATTAATTTATAAAATAATTACTTAAACTACAGAATCTTCACCATCTTTTCTTCGCCCAGTATTTTAATATTATAGAAATTTACTCTACAGATAGGTACCTATGTCTTTTGCGCCGAAGTCGTACTTTTTTCCTGACAAAACAACATGAATTGGTTCCAAATTGATTTATGGGTTTAATAGTATTAATTAAAATATTGTATCTATCCATAGAAAAATCTCAGAACTTGTTCATTTGTATTGTTAGGATGGATTGAAAGTGTCAAGTAATAAAATTAAAGTTGACATACGTAAAACACGCAGGTTTGTTTGAAGACACTGATGGCCTTGCTAGATAATACGATTTTTATACAAATGTTTAATATAAACGTCAACACAGATTGGTATTTTTATAATTAATTTTTGTGTATATTGACAAAATATTCTTATGACAATGACAACGCCACCCATAAACTACTAGATATACCTGGGTATCTATCCTATAAAAATATACCACATTATAAGTTTTATAATTTTTTATATCGACAACCCTGGATTTGGTAATCTTTGACAGAAATTTCTCTAGTTGCCAATATTAGCAAAAGGGAGCGTGCAGTAACATTATTACACTTCATGCGATTATTATAAATCACTAATAAAATACTTTTATTTTATACAAAAGTATGTTAATATAAAATTATCGTATAAGACTCGTGTAAATGTCTCTCCAACCAAGTAAACAGCGTTTTATAATACCTAAGTCGATCAAGTACAAGGAGTCTCCAACTGGAAAATCTTCAACCATAACAATATCTAATTGTAGTAAAGGTGAATTTGTTTTATGGTTATTTCCATATATTCGTTTTCTAAATTCTTCATTCGTTCGAGACTCACAACCAGTTCTTGGAAAGTAAACTGTGTGGGATACATGAGCATACTCTTCAATTATTGTGCACTTTAGACAACCATGTTTTGAATTGAAATTGGCAACTCTTACGATGCTTAAAAAGTTACGTATTTGCGAGACGAGAAGCAAAAAACTTACCCTTAATAAATGCTCTGGCTGGGGAGTCGCAAATAAAACATCTAATTTTTATTTGAATGATTAGTTTCGCCATTTACTACAAATATACCTTCTGCTAATAATTGTTTCGTTTTATCCACAAAGGCTTGAAGATAGGCCTTAATTAAGTAGATAATTCTTGTACAAAAATTAAATGTACATGGTTGGGTGGAAGAGCAGAGTTACTTAAAGGCAGTTCATCTACCTTCAAGGAACACTGAACCCTGCCAATTGACATAAGTCATCTATGTACGTATAATGTCAATAAAAGCATTTATTATTATTATTATTATTATTATTATTATTATTATTATTATTATTATTATTATTATTATTATTATTATTATTATTTTTTTTTTTTTAATTTGGTGTCATCGGCGTCGACTACTACGGCCATTAGCCTCGTGTTCTGTGTAGGCTTTGTTACTGTTTCCCAGCGCCACTTTAGGAACAGCACTGTTAATTAGAACCCAACAGTGAATGGTCGAGTGGGGAATCCTACCTATGCGTTAGAATTAATATTTCATTTTGTTTTAATTAAATAAAAATTCCTGCCACCGGTGGGATTCGATCCTGAGACCTTCCGATCTCAGAGTCATGACTCTAACCACTGAGCCAACCCACCCCCCTATTATTATTATTATTATTATTATTAATATCGACGGGTTTACCTCGATCACTCTAAATACCAATGACAATAGGTTTTATATGCAACATTATATGAATATTACACAGTATTGGCCAAAATTCGCTTCTGGAACTTTTATATATTGGAAGTCCATCAACGTTTATATTAAGATTAATTACTTTCAACTCTGTTTTATTATTTTCTAACACTGTTTGCAAATTACATTTTAATCCATAATGCCAGTAAACACCATTGTGAATTTTAATCAAATTGACTTCTCGAATTGTATTCAACAACGTTCTTGGATCTTTTGGAAGAATTTTGGGTATTCTTTCATTAAAAATATTAAATAGCCCTTTTAACGCGATGGGGTTAATATTAAATGAAACAGGCCAAGCTCGGATTTGTTCATTTGTTTTACAGTTTTTACTGGTTTCAGTCAATATAGCATTATCCTCATCATCACTAGATTGAAGAGCATTGCAGAAACCTGGGTTACTACTACTGCTATCATTATTGATATCTAAACATCAGTTTTCTTGATCAGACTCACGATTACAATGTATATTGGCTGATTCTTCAGTGCAGTCCTTACTCGGTCCTATTATATCAGCATCAACTTTTTGGATATATTGTACCCTAGTAACTGTGCTACTCAAAATCCTCTCATAATTTGCTTTAATTTTTTTTGGAAAGTATCCGCTTCTCTTTAGGTTTTTCCACGTACTGGACATTTTAAGAAATTAAAATGAACAAGTTAGGTTAGATTAAGTGAGCCTAAATAATCAAATCCACTTTTAAGATGCTTTAATTTTGTAAGAGATTTATAAATGTTTGAATATGTCCTCTTTTGCAACAGTTATAAAACTGTTATTTAAAAGTATACATAAATATCAAATTATCGCCAAGTATAATTTGTTATATTAGAGAGTTATATAATTACATATAAAATTTCATTATAAGGGTGTAATAAAAATTGTTTGTAATTTTTATATGTTTTATACTGATCTGGAATATAAGTATAAAACACTTATAAAATATATTACACTTAAGCAAGAATAATCATATAATGAGTGTTATATAAATATTTATGTCATTAGTGTCATTACATTCCCAGGCAGCACACATTAGTATAACTAACGTATTTTATACGTAATACTCGTTTAATTTTGATATTGGTTGATTCCGTATACGTTTACAGTTTACGATTATTATACATACCGTGTTTTAAACGATATATTATACGTTTTTTATATACATCCTATAATATATAATTGTAAATTTTTCTACGTTTAAATATAGTTAACAATATACGACTATTTTTAGTTTGCGATGAACTATTTATATACAGTGGGCCTAAATATACGTTTAGGTTTATTTAAATTAAATTCGTATAAATTTACATTATATTACAATATTTTTTCTTCGTTTATAATTCCCGTTTAAATTTCGTCTTGGTTGATTTTTTAAACGTTTACCATCTACCATTTTTATACTTTTGTTTGTCGATACTAGTTAATATACCTATATTATTTTACGTTTAAATATAAGTCACCTTAAACGCATTTTTTTAAATATATTACCTGTAATATTTATAACAAATTCCCCATACACATGGAACTATTTTTAGATGGCGGATGGAGGATGACGTACTAGTTGTACGGTCTTTTCTCATTTCTACTCATGCGTATGTGTAGTATTATATATAGTTCAGTGCAGGGAATAGTTTGTGCGAGCAAGTTCATCGGTTCGTCCATTTTCATTTGTGTACATGTTTTGTTGCATGTTGCTTTGGCGTCCTGGCTTTTACGATTTGTTAAAAGCATAGGTAAGTTATTAATGTTTTAATTTACTCCTTTATTATTTGTTGTATTTTACAACAACTACTGTTTTATAGGTACGTGCAGTATATTAAATGCTTATAGAAACTTCAAAACATAACCTTACTTTTGTTTCTTTTATTTTTTAGGTTACCTAGTTATTCCAAGCATACTTATTTTCCTTTTCTTTGGTCAGTTGTTTTTTATTTAATAAAATGTCTAAAATAACCCTGTCTCTGCGTCATCTACGTAGAAAAATAGCGATAAATGTTCAAGATGCTTTAAAGTCAAATCAATTTTTTTATATTCCCAATGAAGATAGCTTTAATAAGGCTTCGGACATTAATATATCATCTTATTCTATTATTTATAATAATTTCCAAGAAAATAATACAAATTTAACTTCGGAGCTTTCAGAAAATATTTCACCTGAAATTGAGTTACATTTTGGTTAAAGGAATGGGGGTGAACCAAGCGACTTAACCGCCCAAACGATTAGGTGTGCCATATAAGATTATCTTAAGTTAGCTAAGGCCCGTCTAGGACACAACACATCCAAAGTGTTAAGCTAAGATTTTTATTTTCATATATATTTTTTGTTGGTTAAAGAAAAGTTTCGTTTAGTTTGTTATTCAGTATTTTATTAATATTTATTTTTTAGTATTTTATTGTTTTTTTTTTTAATTAAATATTGTTCTGTACATATAACAAGTGATTAAAAAAATTTTCTAAATATTTAGGCCAATTACAACCAAAATAGAAACAGTAATTCCTATTTCTGGTGTATACACACCTGCTATGGATAAAATCCAAACTATCATTTAAGAAATATTAACATTTTTCCATGGCCTCTTTTAGAAATTTTGTTTTGATCACTTTATTTAATTTGTGTTTGAAATACATTTAAAACAATATTAGGTAGACGCATTTTACACATTAATAAAAATCATACAAATATATCTAATATAGACGTATAGTAAAACAGGATAATTAAAGGTAGATAAAGTAGTAATGTTAGACGTATAAAAAATAAAAAAATATACGTTTATAGGGCGGACGTTTTCACGTATATATTGGGTAGCGTATCAACAGTATCCATACGTATATAGTACATAAAAAAAACGTATTTTATAACAAAGTGAATTCGTATAAATATACTACTACTATAAATTTAATATAGACGTATAGTAAAAACGTTTAATTATAGGTGGATAAATTCTTAGTAATCGAAGTTTATAAGGCGGACATTTTCACGAATATATTTGGTAATCAACCGTATTCATACGTATGGTAGTACCTAAAAAAATACGTAATTTATACCAAAGTGTGCTGCCTGGGTTGTTCTGTTTTTAAACATGTTATCTATAATTATCTATATAACAAAATAATAAAATATATTACTTTCTGAGACATATTTATCTCTTGGGCAACAGTTATATGTTAAATTAGTGCCTATTGTAGCATTTATACCAGTGGTCGCCAACCTCTCAATGTGTTGAGCTACTATGTTAATTTTGGAATAAACAGCGAGCTACCCACACGGAAGCCACGTAACGCAACGTAAATGAAATAATCCACAGTTAATTTATCATTATATGTATTTATTTTACTATTTACCTGGTAATACATAATACATAGGTACTAATAATAAACTAATAACAAAATAACTAATATTACTAGTACGTACTTGTGCAAAGCTACATTCCTACCTGCCAAACGAAGGTGTTTGAAAAATAAACACAAACTTTTATCTAGCCCCAACGGCATGTCACGTAAGATTTAAAAATAGTTAATAATAACAACAAAAAAGTAACGCACTATCATGAACACAAACATTGAAAAATAAAAAAGCACGTTCAATGAGAAGGCTGACACTCAGACTCATCGATAATTTTTTTAATGTTTGCAGTATAATTTGATACAGCCATTCGAATACAATTATCCAAATGTTCATCCGTCGATTGCGATATCTGTTCTTAATAAACTTCATATTGGAAAAAGAAGATTCACACAAATAGGTTGAACTGAATAATGCTTTCACTTTCAAGGCAACACGGTATAGAACTGAATATTTGTCTTTACTTACAATAGGCCAGATACATTTGGTACTTGAGACTAACGATTTAAAGGCTAAATCATTTTGAAACTCAATTACTTCCATTTCTGTTGCAGCGATGTCTTCGCCAAAGTTCTGCATAACACAAGTTGCAAACTGTTGGATATTAATTTCCATAAAGGGTGAAACAACAAACTACGCTACTAAAGCCATTTCGTTGAAATCCTTAAAACGATTTTTGAAGTTATTCTTTAGGGTAAAAACTATTTCTACATGATATTTGCTGTCATAGGGTTCTAATGGATTTTGAGATATTTTTTTTGAATGAATAGGAAAATGCTTGGCATCGCTGTTAATTAGGTTTTGTTCCCAAAACTCCAGCTTTTTGATAAATGCTTTTATATTAGAAATCATTTCCGCTAGTTCTTTGTCTCTCCCCTGAAGCAGCAAATTAAGTTCGTTTAATTTCTCTTTAATGTCCACGTGAAAACCAAAATATCTAAGCCAGATTGAATTTTTTATTTCAGGAGTCGGTTCATCGCGTTGTTTGAAAAATTGAACTATGCCAGATAGGATATCATTAAAACGTTTCAGCACCCGTCCTCTACTTAACCATCAGACTTCAGAGTGAATGAGTAGGTCCCCGTATTGACAGTCAACTTCATCGGCCAAGGTTTTGAATAATCTTCTTTGTAACTCTTGAGCTCTCATATTGTTCACAATTTTTACCACCAGTTTCATAACGTTGTTTAGTTTCAGGAAATTTCCACATAATGCTTGCTGATGGATAATGCAGTGGTAACAGAGAAATTGCGGAAAAGTTACATCTTTACGACATAACGCCACCAGACCCTTATCACAACCCACCATAGCTGGAGCGCCATCGGTTGTCAAGCATACCATTTTCGCTATTGGAATTTTCTCTTAAGAAATAATATTTTTTAAATGAGAAAACAACTCCTGTCCAGTAGTGTGTTCTTTCAGTGGAATAAACTTCAAAAGATCTTTTTTAATCGTAAAATCACTAAAAACCATCCTGACGAACACGGCCATCTGGGCAGTGTCAACGAAATCTGTTGATTCATCCAGTTGAAGTGAAAAATAAACACAGTTATCTAAGTCAGTTCTTAACTGTAAAAAAATATCATTGCTCATTACTTCTACACGTTTCATCACTGTATTAGCAGAAAGTTGCATAGATTTTATAGCTGAAACTATCTCGTCTTTATTTCTAAAGTTGGCAAATAACGAATCAGCAGCTTCTAAAACCGTTTGTTTTATCATTTTTCCCGTCTTCATAAGGTTTCTTTTTTTTTGTGCAATTATCTGGGACACACGGTACGATGCTTTAGTTGCAGCCTTATTTTTGTCGACTGTTCTTAAAAATATTGATTGTTGTTCAATTGACTGCTATTTTAACTGTTTCAGTTTCTCCTTTCTGGCGGCAGAATGTAGTGGGAATGATTTTTCAAAATTAGAATGTACAGTTTCATGATGTCTCTCAATATTTCCTTTTTTAGCAACGGAGACCGAAGTATTACATAACAAGCACACATTTTTATCTTTAACTTCTGTAAAAAAAGTATTGTTCTTCCCATTCTGAATGAAAGTGGTATGTCTTTACCTTCTTACAACTGCTTGCCATAATATTATTTTTTTTGTTGTTCTCTACTAACCCAACCGCTCCTTGAGAAAATAGGATTGGAAGGGTCGCTATAGGCATTGAGACATTTCCTTAGTGCAGTGGCGACAGAGGGGGCACAATAGATCTTTTATGTCGCAGCCCACCCCATTCTCAACATAACATAACCCAACCGCTGGACGTTGATTACGCGTTCAGTTTTAAACTAAGCGCAATGTCGCCGCGCTGTGAGTATTTATCCCGTTTAAAGCAATCCTGATCGTTCTCGAACACTAACGCGCTGGTCCGGCTGGTCGGTTCTAGCCGATTCTAGCTTGATGGCGTCAGCGGCAGATCGCTCACCGCAACGTTGCCGCTGTTTATGTTTAATATTATGACAATTATATTTTTTTGTGGAATTTTCGGAAGCTTCTCTGATTTTTGCAGTTTGTATTTTTTAAATTAAAATCGTTGTGAGAGCTACCAGAATTGCCTCCGCGAGCTACCGGTAGCTCGCGATCGGCAGGTTAGCGACCACTGATTTATACGATAAATAAAAAATAATTTTCTTTTATGATCATGTCTCTGTGCTGGTTGGGAATTTTACAGGTCATAATTATTTATATTGTTGGTTGTATAATTAACAACTTATTTCAAAAAAAAAAAAAAACGAAATTCAACTTAAAATTTGTTTTTCGAAAACATCAAAATGTTGTTTAAAATGGCCATACTGAAAAACTTCAATTTTTGACTTACCGACTTACCGACTTATTCACAGATTTATACTACAGAAACGGTAAAAATTCAACCAAGTGAAGCAACAAAGAAGTTATTGCAAATAATTGAAAAATACTTCCTCGCTTTACAGAAGCCTCAGTCATCCCTAAAGAATCGTTAAAAACAATCTCGTACAGCTGGGAAATCAGTTGTGAATTTAACAGATGCAGGTGTCAAAAACATGGCCAGCGATGTACCGAGTTACGTACAAAGTGTTCTGGCTCAGAAAATTATTCGAGATGACAAAATTTCGGAATATTGTAAAGACTCGGAAAATATTTCAACTAAAATCAAGCAGCCATGTCTTTGCTTTAACCCGAATAACCAATTACCAGAAAACTTTAATAATGGCGAGAAAACGATTGAAAAAGATGAGCAGTGAAACAATTTTGGTTAGGACGATAAGGATCAAAAAAGAAGAAGATTGTCCTAGACAATTTATATCTTTCATCCATTTTGATATAAAAAATCTGAATTTTAAATACATCCATGAATTCACCAAAATTTAAAAAAAGAAGTTCATTAGGTAATCAATTCTGCAAAAAATAGTATATTATGTTACTAGGAGTAGAAGGCCAACATTATATGTCCAGAATTTTGAACAGCTGAGGCGTTAGCCGAAGCTGTGCAAACTGGGCTAAACATATAATGGGCCTTCTAATCCGAGTGACATATACTATTTTTTCTTCAAGCATTTAAATAAAAGTATGGATAAAAAAAAATAAAATAAAAAAGCTGAAATTAATAGAATATATGTAAAACTAAATAACAGTTTAAAAAAATTATGTACCTACCTTAGTTGCTAAATATGTCTTGTTTGGTGCATTCTTAAGAAAGTTATCAAACTCCTGTTTAGAAAAAACTTTTGACTTCTTCGGTTTGTAATTATCACCTTTTCGTTTTAAGAAGGCAATTAATTTTGAATAGTTTTCAATTTTTACATTATTTTTAATATTTAGTTTTGATTTCAGCATTGAATACAGCGACCACATTGTTGAACTCTTGAATTTTTCAGACAAATTAGTAAAATATGCGATCAGAACATTTTCTGAATAAAAATGTACGTGATTTTTTTCACTCCATTTCACAAATTTTGTGTAAGCATAATCGTAGGTATTAAGGTTTCTATCGAAGATTTCGCTATTTCTAGCAATTCGGGAGGTGTTGATTGCATTTCTTTTGACATTTTCTTTTTACTTGAAAAACACAGGTATAACGAACGGGTTAACACTATTTTTTTATATTCTAAATCATACACTGACAAACGTCAAATTAAATAAGTAATCAAATGACAGTTCCAGCCTACTTGATTGCAACGTTCATAATAAGCCATTTAACATTAGGTTTGTGCTTTTTTATACTAGTACAAAAATGAAAAATATTTGTACTAGTATAAAAATAGGCTACTTCTACAACACGTGTACCTTGATATAATGTAAACATTATTATACGCTTGAAGAAAAAAAATATTTATCTGAATCTTAGTCATTCGATGTAAATGTTTGTATCAATACTAGATACAAAAATAGAAATTCTGGATAAAAAATAAAAAAAAAGTTTCTTTCATATTTTTTCCATTAAATGGTGCAATCAGTTTTTTAATTTTTTTTTTTAAATTAAGGAATAATTCATTGTTACTTTTGTTATTTTTTGTTTGTATCCATTTTCAAGCATGTTTTTTACTCGTGACAATATTTTTTTACAGCGTTACTCGAAGTGTGATGCGCGGAGCCCTGGGGCTCCGCAAAGCCTTTGTGGAGGCTCCGCGAAGAAAATAACAAAAAAAAGCAGTACATATCGCTACAAGGCTTGAGGACCTTTTAATTTTTTTTTTGTTTTTTCTTTTGTTTTCTTTTGTTTTTTTTTGTTTTTTTTTTTGTTTTTTTTTTGTTTTTTTTTTGTTTTTCTTTGTTTTTTTTTGTTTTTTTTTGTTTTTTTTTGTTTTTTTTGTTTTTTTGTTTTTTTTTGTTTAGAAGGAGTATATAAGTTTGGTATTCTGGGTTGAAGGACTTTTTTTTAGAAGTCAAGTAGAGGAAGTAATATATGATTTTGGTATGAGGACTTTTTATTTTTTTAGAAGTGTAGAGGAGGAAGGAAGGCGTATATTATTTTGAGAATTTTGTTTAAGGGGCTTCGCAAAAAAACGGGAGGGACCTGGCAAAAGCCTAGAGCAAGGAGAACTTTTTTCCGAAATGTGTTTAGGGCTCCGTCAAATATATCACTTTTCAAAAAGGTACCGTCACCAAAAAAGTTTGAGAACCACTGATCTACAACTTTTGCATTATTCATTTATGTTTGTAACGTCAGCTTTCGCCTGAAATCGCGATAATACCATTTTTCACCCCTTTTCAAACACCTAAAACTTCCTTCCTACTTCAACCCCACCACAGAGTTGCAATTATTTTTGTATTTATATGTATATTATAAGCCCCTCTACAATTTACACTTATCAAAGTCCTGTTAACAATTTATTTATTTTTTCTCTATAAATGAGTTAATTTGACTGGTCTTTTATATTACAACTAAGTCTAAATAATGTTGGAATAAATGTTAAATTGTTTACCTGGTTACTGCCGTTACTGGCCCAAAATGGAAATGCGTAAATAGGTATGAGGTTAAATAAGCAGGATTAAAAACACTACTCAGTTTAAAGTAGATTTAGTTTAAAGAAAACATAATAAAAAATACCCCTTTTATTTCTATCAATAGAATTCTTATGAAAGTGTTCCTAGATTGAGATCACTGTATATAATAATAGTTTTTTTTATAAAAAAAGTGGATAATTGTTACCATTTAGGCATTAGCATCTATATTACAGTTTATAGCTAAAGAATCACTCACTCTGCGTCGGCACTTTTAATCCTAGTCTCTTGTGGCACTAATTCAAAATACTTTTTTTGGCACTGGCAGTCTGGTCTCATTTCATGTGACATAGTTTCATTTTTTTCCTAACATCCCTCATTCTTCCGGTTATTTTCCTTTTTCTCGTTTTCTTTACTTTTACACCATCTTCAAACTCATTATCATCACTACTGATGCTCATAACCTCTAAATTAGTATGTCAAACAGTCAAACATGTGGCAACATCCGCGCGCAAAATAATTTCTGACGCAATAAGCCCCTTCTTGTCTGCATCTGCTAAATGAGCCCGTTCTTGCCCTGTACACCTTTTTTTAAAATACCGATATAGCTGGTAAGAAGCTCTTTTTTGCTGGTTTCGATAACATCGCCAGAAAGATCACGAAGCAAAGTACAACATGGCACAATAACGGTACTTTTCGGAAATTGTCGATGAGCCCCTTTTTTCCTTGTACTCTTCATATGGCATGACGGCGCTTAATTTTGTTTTCCAGAAAATAATAGTTAAATATATCCTGATATATATCGTTAAAAGGAAACATTTTATTCCTCTTAACATCGCACAAAAACATCTATCCACGATTAGTAGGTAAAAATCATTAAAAATATGAATACATTTTTGCTGATTTAAAAATTTTTTGTATTCCTATTATTGTGATTTATTTTTAAAGGTTGCCATAGAAACGACAAAAAAATTACTATGCTTTTGGTTTAAAAGATTTGTCTAATAAGAGTTTATAATTATTATTAACTCTGCAAATGGTTTATACATACACATGGTTTAAACGGTAGGTAAAATATTAATAATTCAAATTTAAAATTAATTATAATTAGGATTGTAATTTTCAGGGAAAACACAATTGTCGCTGTTATGTCTTATGTGATTTTTTGAATATTAAATAAAATAATAAAATAAAATTTTTTTAACCCCTTTGCTCAGGATAGGGATTGGTACAGGTGAAATTTGATAAAATAAAATGTTTTTACATGCCTTTGGAGCACATTTTATTTCGTTACCAGATGACGGTTGAAATTTGAAATGGGCTCTATTACTATAACCAATACAATATAAGACAACCACATTTATTCAAACAGCAGTCTTCTGCGCATCCTGAATTTGTATCCCTGGAGTGGATGTTATTTTGGAATAACCAATTGGTCCGAGTGAGCTAACTGATTCTTTAGCTATAAACTGTGTCTTCATACTATAGTACTTAGATATATAATTATTAAATTAAACTTTATATACTTACTTTTTCAGATTATCTGGTTTTTCGTATGTACGATAGGAATCATAAATGCCCAACCTGTGCAAAATTCAAATGACGACACTTCTGCAAAATTAGTCCCTTTGCCTGAACCAGATACACCAACAGCTGCTCCCTGTTACAGATTTACAACAACATATATTCTTCATGAAAAACAAAAGGTTATACCAATAAAAATTTCTGATGACACCTCTGAAACACTAATTGTTGCTCCTGACAGTAAAACATCGACAATTACTTCTGAAGAAAGCTTAGCAAGGATCATAGCTCCTCCTGAGAGAAAAATGCCAATAATTGCTCCTGATGAAAGTCCTGAAAACTAGTTGATATTTTTAAATTAAAAAAAATGTGCGATTCTATTTTATAAATTTACTGTAAAATTATTTGATTAGTAATATAAAACAAGCAAATGTATATTAAACTTCCAAATTATGCTATTATGCCTTTTGACAGCTTGATAACAAATAAAAAAAATCTTACTCAAATAAAAACCGTAATTATTTTCGTTAGATAGAATCTTTCAAAAAACTTGGTGTATTTTAATTTTGTTGTATAGAATAGAGCATAATTAAGTTAGACGTGTTATCAGCAGTCAATGATTCGAGAAAATCGCAACGAAACAACTGCTGCATGCTAGTTAATTACATTCTCCCAAATTAAGTAAATTGTTGTTGGTTTTGCGGTTATATAGCCCCTCAGGTCACCCAGTAAACAAGGGACTGTCATATTAATCGATCAGACATGTCATTCACAAAGAGAACTAAATAATTCAACCGAAACACTACACAGATGTATATCCGGAGTAGGAAAACAAAACCGCACAGATTCTGAGTCGCATACCGAGATATTTCAGTGGAAATGTATTATGTATTATTTGTATAAATAGAGCATATCGCTTCAACAAATTTGTAATAAATGAGATTCTAAATTATTTGAATATTGATCTCTTTAGGGGTTTACAGTTAAAGTGGATGCTTACATGTTCTGTGTACTACAAATTCAATTATCAAAATTTGTTTCTTTAGTTTTTGAAAACTCCGTTCCTGTTTTCTTTGGAATGCCCTGTATATTATCTGTAGTTGTTCAAAATTAGCTATTCTATCTTATATAGATTAAAGCCTGAGTATTTTATGTGCATTAGAGCTACGTAAATGAAAACTAAATATAAAAATGATAGATTATCAACTTATAAATCATAAAAGCGCCTAAAAATTCTCAAGCTACACAAAACTGTGACAAGCGAGAGAAGAGACAAAATGTATTTAATAATTTTGTTTGAATTAAAATCAGCTAATATGCAGAAAAAAGCAGGAAATTTATATCAGTGTTTCTTTGCCACTCGAAATAAAAACAATGCAAAAACAAATATTCTGTTGCTATACTAACAACAACTAACAACAAAAAACTTTTTATTTCAATAAAAATTAATTACGTGTCTACAAGTAAAATATTTGTTTTCGTTACATTTATTTTTTTTTTGGGTGATTCCAGTAAGATGTTAAAAAATTATGTTTTTCTACACCCGTATTATAATAATGCACTTATATGCCCATAATCCGTTTCATAATGATACCCATTATGATACAGATTTTTCATTACGATACAGATTTTTAATCAATAGAAACCTACAATTTTTCAATCAAGCATGCTGTTTGACGTTTGTCCTAGGTTCCTATGTAATTATTTTAGTTGTCAAAACGTATTAAATTTTCGTAGGTAGCTAAACTTCGATAATTATAATATTAAAATGTCTGATATTAGCGATATAGAAGACTCCTCCACACATATCGGAGAAAGCAGAAAATACAGTACAAAATATTTTACCGCAAAAATCTAGGGAAATACCAATACCTGAAGTAATACCATTAATTACAATTTTGTAGAATTTTTTATAGAATTACGAGTAATTACTGTTATTGTGTTCAATACCAATATAAATATAATATTTATAGGTCTTGATTATTTATCGGGTGTAGAAAAAATAGCGTATGCAACTCTCATGTAATGGTTATTACATGATCGTTGCATAATATACTATTGTAAAATCTAATATATTAAATACAGAAGAAACTACTTTACGGTAAGATGCACGGTGTTGATACATTAAGAAAATACGTACCTCGTTTACTACGTTTATCACTAAACTACTTCAAGCAAACAAAAGAACAAATGTAGGTTCAATGCTGATGGAAAACTGAGATGCAAAGGAAACTCCACATATTATAAAATTCTTTCGGTGGTGCTTTCTAACGGATTTAAAATGAAAAATCGGACTGACCTCGGCGATGACCACGGTTCGTAGACAACACAGTGGCCTCGTCGTCCGTTGCTAAAGAAGTGTGTGACGTCACGGAATTAAAAATCAAGTTGACAGAAAATATTCTGATGCGGTTCGTACATTTTTATGTTTTGACTATACACCTGTGTTGGAGTTTTTATAAAATCGTTAATTTGATTTTTTAAAAGACAAGCTACAAAACGGGATGGAAAAATCATGCAATGATTTCAATTAAATTTCTACGGTGACGACGCCGAAATAAGAACTAGCGAGTTATTTAGTACCTCTGGTTCAATCTTATAATATTTGTGGTATATGAATAAAAGTATTGCGATTGTCGTTCTACTTTTGTCGGCTATATCTTTTTACTTTCCTATCTGTATAAGGAAAGTATAGGAATCATGACTTTTTTCGACCTTGAGTTTTCGACGAATTTTTACATTTTGAGGTCCCCTGAATCCATTTTTACTATTTTCGCAATGATGTGTGTGTGTGTGTGTGTGTGTGTGTGTGTGTGTGTGTGTGTGTGTGTGTGTGTGTGTGTGTGTGTGTGTGTGTGTGTGTGTGTGTGTGTGTGTGTGTGTGTGTGTGTGTGTGTGTGTGTGTGTGTGTGTGTGTGTGTGTGTGTGTGTGTGTGTGTGTGTGTGTGTGTGTGTGTGTGTGTGTGTGTGTGTGTGTGTGTGTGTGTGTGTGTGTGTGTGTGTGTGTGTGTGTGTGTGTGTGTGTGTGTGTGTGTGTGTGTGTGTGTGTGTGTGTGTGTGTGTGTGTGTGTGTGTGTGTGTGTGTGTGTGTGTGTGTGTGTGTGTGTGTGTGTGTGTGTGTGTGTGTGTGTGTGTGTGTGTGTGTGTGTGTGTGTGTGTGTGTGTGTGTGTGTGTGTGTGTGTGTGTGTGTGTGTGTGTGTGTGTGTGTGTGTGTGTGTGTGTGTGTGTGTGTGTGTGTGTGTGTGTGTGTGTGTGTGTGTGTGTGTGTGTGTGTGTGTGTGTGTGTGTGTGTGTGTGTGTGTGTGTGTGTGTGTGTGTGTGTGTGTGTGTGGGTGCGTGCGTGCGTGCGTGCGTGCGTGCGTGCGTGCGTGCGTGCGTGCGTGCGTGCGTGCGTGCGTGCGTGCGTGCGTGCGTGCGTGCGTGCGTAGTATTCTATTATTTGGATAAAATAAATATGTTATAGGAAAGGTACTTTTGATTTTATTTTTTAAACGAGGTGTTTTTGGATATTTTTAATTTTTTTGGGCATTTTTAGGTAGGTATCCTTCGGTATTTTTAGTAATATTTAAATGAAATTAAAATTTATTTTGATTTTTTTTTTGCAGAAATGGGTACACGATTTAGAAGAAAAAACTAAAGTTACTTATAGAATAACTAAAACGTTCCCAGAAGGTTCAGTACGGCCAGTTAATATCTTTAAAAGAATCTACCACTGCCATTTTAACACTAGAACGGAAGAGACGCAGTTAAAGCAGAAATAGTTACTGTGCTCATTAATTGTATGTTAAAATTGAACGGAAACTTGTAAAGTCGAAATCGTCAGATCATAATAATCATAATCATACCATCCTGTCAGCTGTTGCACTTCGCTATAGACCAATAGGAGACGCAGAGCCAAAAAACGTTTTCTTGAATTATTTCAGCATGGACATAATGCTTCTAGTGCCTATCACACGTACTGTGTCGAAATGATGGCATATGCTTTTTTACTACCAAGAATGGCATACAAAACCTATGGAAAGCTAATTTTAAAGCATCATATGAAGAAAGATCAGGAAAAAATAGGCTGATTTATTTAGAAAAATATTTAGCCGAACAAGTTAAAAATCATGGGATATTGTACAAAGTTTCTTCCGTTGAAGAATATTATTCAGTTGCAATATGTACACCTGTCATACAACGCGTAGCGGGATTAGTACCCAAGCAAATGAAATTATCTTTGTGGATTCTTCAGGTAGCTGCGACTTAGAAAACCATGAAGTATACTTTTTTGTAACGCAGTCTCTTGCTGGCGGACTGCCTATTGGGTGCATTTTGACTAATAGTCAAAAATTAGAAGTGTTTTTGGACGCTGTTAAGTCGTTGCATGAAATTCTTACTACGAAAATTACACCTTTAGTAATTTTAACTGATGACGATCTCGGTGAAAGGAAAGCACTTCAGATAATTTGGCCTAATGCAAATATGTTACTGTGTATCTTTCATGTTTTGAAATCTTGTTGTAAATGGATTACTATGACCAAAACCGGAATTTTGAAAGAACATGCTCAACTTCATTACAAGCTATTTAAAAACATTTTAATGTCGAAAAGTATTGAAGCTGCTGAAACAGCTATAATGGTATTTTACGAAAAATGCTTGTATTAGAATTTTGCTGATTATGTAGAGCGCATGCTTGATCGGATTGAGATGTGGTGCTTACTGTACAGAAATGGTACGAGGATCGGATACAAATAATTATAGAGAGGTCATGTTTCGTCTCTTAAAAGATATTCCATTAGAAAGAACAAAGGCTTTTAACTTGACGCAACTAACAGATTTTATAATTACTAGTTTTGAGTTTTACTTTATTCAGCGAAATATGGACCTGATCTTCAACAGAGTTTCTAAAGCAGTTGCAAAAAAGTATTTTTCAGATGAAAGGGACAATGAAGTTTATAATATAATAGTCTTGGAAACATGGATTTTAGAGTTAACAGTTCGAAAGATCCAGAAATTTTGTACGACGTAGATATGTCTGTTTTCAAATGTTCATGCCCAATTGGCTGTAATGGCCACTATTGCAAGCACCAAGGGGTTGTTGCAAAAAAACAATATATTTACAGCCAATAATACCTTATCACTTTCGTCTAAACATATACTTTATGAAATCGCTTTAAGAAAAATTGCAAATTTATCTACTTTTGATATATTGAAAATTGATGAAGTTACAACAAAGAACTCAAATCAGAACATTTCTTCCTGTAATGATTATTCTTCTGTACAGAACCAACAGAATAAGCAAATGTTGATTCATGATGACGCAAATAATGATGGCATAGAATTTGATGAAAAGAAGAATATTGACATAGAAACAATTAAAAATAAATGGACAGATCATTTGAATTTAATATATCAAAGCTTGAAAGTGAGTCTCAATCTTTCGGACCCGCTATAATGAAATACTTGGACAACTGTAGCAAGTATGCCAAATCAAATCAGTCTTTGATATCAGGCTTGCATTGCGCTTTTAAATACACTGGAGTTTCGTCCAAAAATAAGAAGCAGGCGGTATTAGGAAAAGGAAAAAACATATCCGACTTCAATATCAAGACGTAAAGTTACAATGACAGGTAGAAAAGCATCGTTAGCTGGACAAAAACCTGGAAAATCTAACAAAAAACAATAAAAAAAAGCACCACACAGCTTGCAACTATGTGTGAAGAGTAACATTGGTTTAGGTGATAAAAAGTTTAGAAAATAGGGATTTTCACGAACATTAATATGTATTTGATTTATTTGTATTTATTTGTATATGTATTACTAGTTATTAAAGGAGTTAAGAATGTATACAGCGTTAAATTTACATTTTACAAACAGTATTAGCATAAACACGTCTGCCCTTAATATGTTGACCCATCGAAGTAAACTGCAGACGTATAAGGACAAACTACGTCTGCACTTTACTACCCTTTCTTATTGGTCGGATAAATCTTAAAAAGCCGAATTGTTTGGCTATACCTTGTGCGTCTGCAGAATACGTATATGCAGCAGGGGGAGAAAAGTATTTTACAGCATGGTTTTATTACAGGTATCATTTTCCTATTAACCCTAGAGCTGCATCGTACGTAAAATTTACGTGTGGTTTGTAGCGATAGGACCCTCTCCACTAATTTTTTTGAGTCGCGATCTTGAGCTTTCAGCAGTGCCTCAGGAAACATCTACTTGTGAAGATTTCTAGGTGTCAGAGTTGCAACTATTTAGCAAAAGAAAATGTGGCTTGATTTTGAAAAGTATACACGTAAGAAATACGCATCGAAACCAATAAACAGTTTTTTTTGTACGTTTATCTGACCTGTCGCCAAGCTTAAAATTTTAGGCTTTGCTTATTTATTAACGACTATCCCTGCAAATGGCCTTTGTGTCTTTTACAATATGATAAACATGGCTTGCATCAATTCATACATAATTTAGTCACACAATTGCCGCGTTTGAGAATCCACATCGGATGCATCTGAGATGTTGTGAATTTTTTATCACGTGATAGAGAATTAGATCTGAATGTAGATGTAATAAACAAACGCTCTAGACTTTATTTGATCACGGAATAAAATGTCAATGACAAGTTAGAAGTTTATACTTTTAAATTTGACTTTTGAGACTACAAATCAACCCAAATTTGAAATCTAAACAAACATTACACAAACTAATCATTTTAATATTCATGCTAGCACAAACAAAGGATAAATTGACAAACTTGGGTTCACAGAACACTTACTTTCTGGCATGGAACGAACATCTCATTTACATCTCATTTCAAATCGAGATGTAAAAAATGTAATCTGAACAGGTACATCTGGGATAAACAAACGCAGATGTAGATGTGTCCGATGTGGATAAAAAAACGCTCGCGATGTAAAAAATGCATCCGATGTGGATTCTCAAACGCGGCAAATGCTGAAGAATTAGGTGGTAAAACTTTATCACGTTTTGAGTACTTCACAAAAGTCTTATTAAACCATGGCAATCACAACGTCAACAAATAGGATACCTAAGTACAGTAAGTGCAATAGATATTAAAGAAACATTTTTACCCAGTACAAATATCGAAGGGGAGAGGATCAAAAAGGGACCTTTGTCACCTTTGTCTTACATTAAAGGAAAGAATGGCAACTACGTACTGCGTAAAATGTACCAAAAGAGTATGTGGGGAATACCAAATAAAAGTATACACGTGTTTCAAAAAAATCAAATGAAAAAATGTTCTCTTTATTTTTAAATTCAGTTACTGTAATTTTTTCATTTTAAAATATTTGTTTGTTATTAAAATATGTTAAAAACACTATTTTATGTTCCAATAAAAAAACGAATGAAACAGGTAATTTTACAAAGTATACATGTAAAAATTTGCGAATGCGTAAATTTTACGTGTCCTTACCAACAAGCGGTAGAAATTAAACGATACCGTTATGTGTTTACAAGGGGAATCGTTATTGTTTGGGTAAAATTTAGTAAATTGTTATTGTTAAGTTATGTTGGTAGTTTTTTCATTTCATTGTCATTTTATTTCATAGTGCAATAATTAATAATTAGAATTACGGTCATAAAAATCAATTATTATAAATTCAGCCACAACAACTAATAAATTAAGCCCTTCCGGTTTATGATCATAAGAATCAAGTGCCAAAGCCCTTTATTACCTGCGCTTCTGGGGCATCGTTCATATGTAAGATGTCTGGGAGCTAAAATTGTCGTATTTTGCGTTCATTTAGATGGTACATAGATGTTTAAATTTTATTATATTTGTCGAGTCCTAATTTTAAGTGAATTACGGTAATAATGTTTTCTTTTATTTTGTATGATGCAAAAATGGGTAAAATCATATCTTATTTCTAACTATTGAGATTTCAGTTTTTCTTCAAAGAGAGAATATGTACAGCGGCGGATAATAATATAATTTTATACATTATGTATAGGTAAATGGACATATTAGGCTCATCTGTGCATCACTGTAACACATAGGTTATAGAAATAAGTATAATTGTTGTCCTTTTAGAAAAATGAGCGAAGATTTTTGTGGAACTATAGCTTGTGGTTTCGGAGTTAAGCCACCGAAAAGGGCTCAAAGCCATCGATAGTACGTATAGAACCTCAATAGTAGGACCTTTCTTAAATTCCAAGCATTTTCTTTTAATAATATTACATATGCAACTAATGATAATTACATATTTAATCTTATTAAAGGAAAATGCTTGGAATTCAAAAAAGGTCCAAATGTTGCCAGTGTACAATATAAAATTTTATTTTGTGAAAACTACAGGTATATTTGTAATTATATAAAAAATTAACTGAGCAACCAATAAATTGTAACTTATCAGTACTAAAATCAATTTCCTTAAATTCCGAAATTACCGTCAGAGACTTAAAGTCTTCGCTTACTTGATGTTTTACTTGTCAAAATGGTTTCTAAGACAGTATATCCAGTTTCAGAAATAACTTTTTTTGAGAGTCCGTCTCTAAAATATTCAGTCCATTAGAAATAAAATTAACGAGCTCTATCTCACAATAAAAAAAAAATCATTTTCCTAGCATATTATTGTTAATAGAGCATTGGCTAGAAGAAAGTGTATTTATACATATACCCAGTTATTCTCTTTTATGAATTTTTTGCAGACAATCTTATATCCATGGCATAACAACTATACTTAGATAAAAGACACCGAAGATGTAACATTGCACACTGCGCATGTTGTCTGTTTTAACTCCAAGTAACCCACCAATTGAAAATCATTGTTTGCACGACGCCCCCCGAATTGCTCCGATTTCCCATTCAACGCTCACCTCCGCCTGAGTTCAATCACCATTGACAGCTGTTTTTTGATTTATTTGTTGGTGTTTTAGCAATTTAAAGTACTCTAGTTATTCAATTTTAAACTCAAAATGCCACGATGTATCTTGAGAAATTGTATATAGACATTGTTGCTCACGAAATTTTGTTTTTAAATAGTAGTTTTATAAGAATATTTACTAAAGGTGGTTTTTAGCTCTTTTTGGTAGATAAATAAGAGGTAAAAAAGCATAGTTGATTAGTAATATTTTTATAAGAATATTAGATAAAATACAGGAAGAATAACTTAAAATTTCAAGATAATGTAATAATCTATTTTAAAGAAAATACAAAAAGAAAGTATATTTATTCAAAATAATCGATTGATTGAAAATAATCGATTTTTTGGAAAAATCGATTTTTTGGAAAAATCGATTTATCGTTTAATCGGTGTTTTAATTAATCGATTATTTTCGATTAATCGATTATTTTCAAATTTTCAAAGGTATTATATGAAAATAATTGATTGATCGAATATAAATCGTTATTTTATATAACCAACATTTCGGTTATTTTTTAGAAATATCGATTTATCGGTTAATCAGTTTTTTAATAATTATTTTCGATTTATTGATTTTTATCGATTATTTTAGATTTTCAAAGATAATAGAATAATCAATTTTAAAGGAAATATGAAAAGGATTATTAGAAAATAATCGATAATTCGATTATTTTTTTGGAAAAAAGATTAATCGTAGAATCGGCTTTTTAACTAATCGATTATTTTCTGTATTTTAATGATAATCAAATCATCGATTTTAAATGAAATACAATAAAAATAAATTCTTGATAATAATCGATTATTTTCGATTATTTTTGAATTTTCAAAGGTATTATATGAAAATAATCGATTGATCGATTATAATCGGTTATTTTATATAACCAATATTTCGGTTATTTTTTAGAAATATCGATTTATCAGTAAATCATCTTTTTAATAATTAATAATTATTTTCGATTTATCAATTTTTATCGATAATTTTCGATTTTTCAAAGATAATAGAATAATTATCGAATAATCTATTTCAATGGACGAAAATAAATGAATTATTTGAAAATAATCGATTATTTAAAATAAACGATAATTTTTTGTAAACACTGATTTATCGGTTAATTGGCTTTTTAATTAATCGAATATTTTTGATTTTTAAAAGATAATCAAGTAGTCTATTTTAAAGGAAACACGAGAAACAAATAGATTGCAAACAATGGATTGATCGAAAATAATCGATTATTTTCAATGATCGATTATTTATTTCGACAATCACTCATCCTCTATATTAATTAATATTCCTAAAGAAAGAAGCTGAGGTTACAATACAAAACAGCATTTTCTCATTTTGACTAATTTTTAATATTATGTAATAGCCGTAGAAAAAATATAATGTTTGACTCAAAAGGTTTGATTTGCAGTATTCGCCTGCGCACATGCTTTTTATAATACTCGTAGACAATGAGTACCATTTCTTGCTCTATTAACAATATTCTATTTCAACATTTTACTGTAGTATCTTGCTGAAAAGTCCGTAGTAAATAAGCGCTAACGAAATATTCTATAAAAGGTCTTCTTTTAACATAAAATGTCGTGCATCTGTTTGATATTAAAAAATCACGTTAATTTTATTTCATAATACAAAATTCCATTAAACATATATTTTAAATAAATCTAATAGTTCATTATGATGCTAATAAACAAAGTCCGGTCCTTGTCACAGAGTTCGGGTCTCTACCCAGTTCCCCCACTCCATTAACATTTCTTTAGAAATTGGCAACATTTGCGCAGGTTAAACACCGGTGTATGCTATATCTCTGGTTTCTTTTATCTAAGCAACTATATTTGTTTACGATTTGTTGTCAGATTATTTGTCTGTATATACCATTAAATTTATTGAATTAAGTCAAGAAAAGAAATTTAAATTTTCTGTGGTTTTAATATCAAAATTAAATATTTACATTATTTGCATATACAGATCTTTAAAATCTAGTATTTCCGGAATTTTTAGAAAATGTGGACAAAGATTCATCCTTCTTGTAACATCATATAATCAGGAGATTTCAATATTATTTTGATATCAGCGAAGATCGAAATGTTATAAAATCAGGGAATTTGTTTATATGTTTTAATTTACGTATGCTTTTTAAATAATAATAATAATAATAATAACGGGTCTTTATTTGCACAAAATAATTACATTTTTGTACAGTTAGCATGGGCGAGGTTTAGCCTGTGGCTATTCTTACACCTAACCCTAACAAAACATATACATTTAAATAACTATAATATTAAAAGTTTATTAATATAATTTTACATTAGTAGCTCATTATATCTACCAGTTTACATTTGACTAATAAAGAGTTGCCTTTTTAAAGCATTTTTAAAAACAGGTAGAGATCGTGATTTTTTAATATCGGTATGTAAAGTGTTGTACAGAACAACCGCGTTATACGAAAAACTACGATTATAAATAGCACTAGAGTGACGAGGCATTGATAAATTAAAATTGTTTCTTATGTTTACATTGTGCGTAGACGATCTAAAAGTTAATTTGCTCATAAGATATAATGGTGACGCAGTAGAAAGTATTTTAAAAAGAAAAGAAAGGAACATAAATATATATAAATTATTAACAGTTAGCCAGCCAGTTTGGGAGAAGGCTTGGGAAATATGATCGAATTTTCTAAGTCCTTTTGCGAATCTGCAGCATGTATTCTGCATAATTTGCAAACGGTTACGATCAGCAGCTGTTAAACAAGGATAATACACAACAATTCCATATAATATTTTTGAAATTACAAGGCTTTGGCAAAGTTTTAGTTTTATAGATTGGTTCTGTAGGATGTGCTTATTAGAATAAAGCAAGCGAAGACCACTATAACACTTTTGTAACACATAGTTGACATGTTGACTGAACCTCATTTGATCGTCAAAGTATAACCCTAAATTTATAGACTCAGTTTCATGTGGAATAGATTCACCAGATATCATCAGAGTTGTATTGTTCTTTATATATTGTCTAACATTTTTACTACAGAATAATATTAATTTGGATTTCGAAGCATTAATGTGAAGGTTATGATCAGACGAATAGTTATCAATTTTTTTAAGATCTTGATTAATCTTATCAACTGCAGTAATGACGAAAAATCGAGGAACAGCTGAGTGTCATCAGCAAAAAATTGGACTGCACAATTATTTACGTGTTTGTAGAAATCCGAAGTATAGAGTAAGAAAAGCAGGGGCCCTAGGACTGAACCTTGTGGTACACCAGATTTGATTTGAATGGATGTTGATTTCTGACCGTTTACTGTAACTAACTGTGATCGTTTACTTAAGTATGTTTTTATGAAACCTAATGAAATTCTATCAAATCCATAATATTGGCACTTGGATATAAGAAGACTATGATTAATGGTGTCAAACGCTTTGCTAAAATCTAGTAGAACTAGGACACCTGCTTTTTTCTTATCAATACTATTGAAAATATTGTCACTTAAATGTGCCAAAGCTGTTGAAGTACTAAAACCCTTTTGAAAACCCGACTGATGCAAAGGGATTATATTATTTTCACAAAGATATTCGTATATTTGGAAATAGGCTGCACGTTCAAGAATATTTGAAATTAGAGGCAGTAGACTTATTGGACGCAGTTCATTGTATGAACTAGGATTGTGCTTTTTAGGTAAGGGTATTATCAAAGCTTGTCTCCAACATTCTGGGAAATATCCTTGTTCTAAACATAAGTTTATAATATGTAGCAGATAAACATCAATAATATTTAGACACAATTTTAACATTGACATGTTTATATTGTCATTACCACCAGCATTTGATTTTATATTCAAAATGATAGTGTAGAGTTGAGATAGTGTTATTGTTTTGAAGTGAAATTTAATATCTCTACTAAAGGAGTTACTTCTATAAAATAAAATTGAATCCAAGCATCTTTCATTCTTCACAGAGGAAAAATATTCATTAATTTTAAAGGGATTGGAAAGTGAGGAAGGTAAATCGATATTTTTTGTCGATTGAATTTTCATTTGTTTTAGCGCTTTGTAAAATTTAGAAGACGACTGGTTGTTTAAAAATTCTAGATACGCAGATTTTTCTCGTCTCAAGGATGCTAAAGCAAAGTTGCGAAGTCTTTTGTAATTGTTCCAGTTTTCAGTGGATTTATTTAATTTAAATTTTTTTAGGGCAGTATCTCGTTCTTTAAATATGAGTTTTAATGTAGGAGTTAACCAAGGTGCTTTCGGTTTACTTATTCTAGCTGTTCGAAAAGGAGCGTGTTCATCGAAAATTGTAGATATTGCATCTGTTAAATAGCGTACCTTACTTTCAATATCATTAAGATACAGAAGGTTATCCCAATGAATACTGCGTAGGCATTGCTCAAAAACTGAAGAATCAAAGTTTTGATAATCTCTATAAGTTAAAAATCTTTGTTTCTGATAACTATAATCAATTAATAAATCGCAATATACCATTTGGTGATCGGTGAAATGATCAACATTTATAGTACTATGGCTTGTGCAATTATTGTAACAGTTTAAAAAAATTGGATCTATTAATGTAGAGGAGTGATCAGTAATGTATGTAGGCTCGTCTATGACTTGAGTGAGGCTATGGGCATTAAAAGACGAAATTAATGAATTTGTACTGTTAAAAAGATCCACATTAACATCCCCAAGAATTAAAATTTTATCACAACTTGTAAGTATGATTGGTAAAATATTATCTAAACAATGTATAGCTTGATTTAAATTTTCCCGCGGTGGTCTGTACAACACTCCAACACAGAAAGTATCATTATTAATTTTAAAATTGATCCATAAATGCTCTAAACAAGAATTAAAATAATTATTATGAAAATCTATGATTTTGAAACTCAAAGAAGACCTAATGTAGATGCCAACCCCTCCGCCATGGCGATTGCGATCATTACGAACAAACGAATATCCCCGAATATTTACATCGGAATCAGAGACATCAGATGACAACCAGGTTTCCGAAACCGCCATAACATCAAATTCATAATTATTTATGATATTTATCAAATCAGTGATACTAGTTAGTAATGATCGCGTATTTACATGGCCAATGCGTAATTCACATTTAATAATTTTTTTCTTAACCATAATTAATTTTAGATTTAAGACGATTTAAATAATTTATAAATTCGGGACAAGTTTTATCATCAGCGGAGTGACCAGCATCAAATTTCGTTTTAAATTTAATGTTATGAGTGACACAATTGATACATTTTTTTATAGTAGAACTACATGTTCCAGGGTTGTGCTCTTCTGAACATACCCCACATTTTTGTACAAAATTACAATTTTTTTTCTATGTGACCAAAAGACAAGCATTTTTTGCACTTCAAAATTCTGATATGATCGCTAAAATAACATTTTTTCCATCCGATATATAATAAGCCTTTTGTAAAAATGAAATTTCTTAAAGAAGGTGTTAGTTCTAAAACTAGATTTATATTATTATAAAATTTTAGTTTTGTGACAATTTTTAATTCAGTTTGACTGAAGTCTTCTAAATCATTTAATGAAAAAATTTCATTTATGATGTCTTCATCTTTATGAGAGTCTTGGAGATCCACATCTTTTAAAACAATACGAAGATTAAATTTTTCTACTGGTTCTGCGGAATATTTAGAACCAAAGATATTAAGAACAGACGATTTTAAATTGTTTAAAGAAGTATCATTTTCACAGTTGACAATAATTCCATTTTTTATCTTACGCACACCCTCAATTTTCACATTTTGATCCACGGGATTAATATTAGATTGGACATCTTTTAGAATATCGATGTTGCTAATGGCACGACTCTGTGATTTTGATTTTATTAATAAACCAGGTTTGTTATTTATAGTTTTTAGTGCACTGCTATAAGAACCTGCCGGTTTTTGTTGATAAGATAAGGTATTCGTACTCACTCCGTTATTCATATTGAAATTATGGGGTACCAGTTTTTCCTTCAAAAGATCATTGTTGCATTTCAATTCATTATTTAGCGACTTCAGTAGATCATTTTCTTGTTTTACCTACCCTTATTAGCCAATTCTCTGAGTTTTTAATTATTTCGGTAGAACTTATATATCTTTATATATAAAAAAGTTTTAAGTCAAATAATATTGATAATGATATAAATATAGTATTTGCTATCCAAAATGGCTAAATATTTTGCACTTATACATAATAATACAATCTATACATATGTTCAAGGTTATCAAAATATTTTACCAACAACGCTTTACAAATGGATAACTTTTGTAAATCGATAAAAATTAAAAGTATGGTAACCATTTTATAAAGTTTAAGAACTTTTTGAAGGCATCCTATTTGTTTTAATTGTTAATTAAATAAAAAAAATAACTCACAATCAATTCTTTGATATTTCGCTGCAAAATAATTTATCATTCGTTAATTAAAATGGGATACAAAGGTTCACATCAACAAGTGATAATTTTATTTAAAAACCTCTTAATTATCTAATTTAAAAATTATTGCTGTCGTGAGTTTGTGTCATATATTGTCTGCCAAAAATGACTAGAAATTTAGTACGTATAATCATTATTATTGTTTTCTAATCCGCATTAATTTTCATTTGATTTTTTTTTTGTATTTCACCATATTTTTTCTGATAACATCTTAAACATTAATAAACAAAAATGCTATCACAGGTACTAGGTACTGTTTTCTTTATTTACTTTCTTGTTAATTTATGCTACCTGCTTCCAAATCATTTATACTTTTGTCTTCTTCTCCTTCATACTAACCGATGATTTGAAGCACTTCAAAGTTAATATACAGATTCGGCTTAAAATTTTCTTGGTTATTGCGAATTAATAGGACATAATATGCATATTATTTTATCTATGCTACCTACCTTGACATTAAATCCAAAATAATATTATTATAATATAAAATATTGTATAAAAATGCGTACATGTATAAATATTAGTGTATATTAATAAAAAGAACTTCAATTATAATTTTTAAAAGATAGCAGATGTCCACAATATTCATTCAACTGTTTTTTTAATGGGACATTAACAAGCCTTTAGTTATTTATTGTTTCGGCCTTTACTTGATGAAAATCCATTTAATTTTGAAAGAGTAAAACCAAATTTGGTAGATTTTCACACTTTTATTTTAAAAATAAAAATTTTTAAACAAACACTAACATGACATATGTTTCGAAGTACAACTTCTTTTTCAAATGTGACTATTTACAATTCGGTATCCAATATATATACAAAATAATTTAACAAAACAAAGTACTTAAGAAAACATCAATAACATTACAAAATAAACTAACTATTTAAAGTAAATAAGGGTACTTAGGTAATTATAATATCCATCAAATAACAATAAGATAGCCCATTACCGGGATTATCTCACAGAAAACTGGGAAAGAGGTTTAATAAGGGTGAATTATTAATATCTAATTGATCATTTAGTAAGTTATCTGAATTTTTAAATCTATTTATTTCAAGTGTTTCTAAATGGTTTAATTTAAGGCTCTTATTTTCTACATGTAAAATTTCAAAGTTGTCTGTAAAAGAATGATTTTCAGCTAAAATATGATTTGAGTAAGTAGAATTATTTTTGTTTTTTGTATAGCTATTATAATGTTCGGAATAGCGTTTTTTGAAAGTACGGCCTGTTTGACCAATATACAATTTTGGACAACTACCACAATTTAATTTATATACCCCCGATTTATTATTAGGATTAATTTTACCCTTATTGTTTTTAATATACTTCCCAAGCGTATTATTGGTTTTAAAAGCTACGTTATATTTTGGTTTTTTAAATATGATGATACCTTTTCACTAGGAGCTCCTATATATGTAAGACTCTTATATCTGCAATTTGGATCTTTAATTATGGGATAAACTTGTTGAATAGCCTGTTTAAAAAGTTTTTTCTCTAAAATGTTGTCTACTAACTTTGAATTAAAATTATTATTTACTGCGATTTGTTTAATGATATTTAATTCTTTTGTGAAGTTCTCTTTGGTAAGGGGAATATTAACTAATCTATGGATCATACTGTTGTATGCTGCCAGCTTTTGTTTGTATGGATGAGATGAACTATTATTTATTGTAATATCCGTATGTGATGGCTTATGAAATATCCCAAAACTATGGCCTTTATTATTTTTAATAATATTTAAGTCTAAAAAATTAATTGAATTATCCTTCTCTGTTTCCATAGTAAATTTAATATTAGGGTGTATAGTATTGATAAAAACTAATAAAGAATTTAACTGTCTACTAGTACCAGTAAAAGCAGTCAATATATCATCAACATAGCGTAAATACACCTCTAACAACCAGTAATATACCTATCATAGGTACTCGACTTATAAAAGAAAACTTTTCCCCTCCTCTGGCAATAAGCCCTGTGCCTCATCTTGGAAGACATCACACTTATGGATACTTTTGTCCTCTTTTTAATAAAAAAGTTTCATACATAATAGCTGCATTCAGTCCTGAAGACACTTCTTGGGCCGAAACCGAAACATTTTAAACAGTGAAAAACATTTAGTTGTATTGACTTTTAGTACTTACCTATATTTTTATTTTTATTCATGAAATTAACCACATTCAAACCCTTATAAATTAATATCTAAATATTTCATGAAAATAAATGTTGCTCAGGAATTTTAGCTTTTATAAATGTATATTGTTTTTATTAATAATAAAAAAGTAGAACAACATTAACTTTTTAATTTTTATTTGATTTTTAATGTACGTTTCTTTTATCAATTTAGATTATAGAATAGGGTACCTAATTAATATTATTTTATATTATGTCACGTTCCTTTTCGTTTCCCAAAATTTGTTATTTCCATTTGCATTATTAATAAATTCCTAGCACTGCATATTAGGTTTTGCTGCAAGAAAATATTATTTGTAAATAAAGAAATATTATTTCTTATAATTAAAGTACTTACTATTTGTGAATAATCCTCTGTTTTCCATCGTAAAATCCACATTCACATTGTTAAATCTTCTTAAAATTCGTTTTCTTACGACCACTTAGGAAAGTGACACATATCACACTATATAGTCCTATGGAAAGTGCCCTATATCACACGCGTATAAATAAGAATTTACTTTCCACCCGTGTACGAATATGCTACTTTCCGCAGTAGCTGTCACAAAATGTCAAACATATCATTTCTATTTTGATCTATGTAATGTCCATATTAATACTAAAATCGATATGATTGTTAAATTATTGTAATTGTTGTAAATTAGATCCTAGATATTTATCTTTAACAATTATTATTAAAATAATTTTAAAATAACTAAGCTATATTTGCTTTTTATTCTGGTTAAACACATAAGCAATTAGATTAATCAATTACCGTAAGGCCTGTTAGCTCAGTTGGTTAGAGCATAAACTTTTCAATTTGAGACCGTCACGCGACCGCGTTCAAATCCTGGCTGTGTCAGAATTTTTTTTTATTTTTTTTGTTTTTTAATTTTTTTTTGTTAAGAAAATATGAAAATTGAATAAATTCGATATTGTTGATTATTTTTTTAAATAAATTTTAATTATTATAATAATAACCTGGTTTTACTTTGTTTGATGAAATTATTTTGTGGTCGTAGGAAAAATATTGTATATTACTTGTGTGAAAAGTGATTTTCCACACTCGTATGATAGTCGCACTCGGCTTGCGCCTCTTGCGACAATATTTCCCACTCGTGTGAAAAATGTCACTTTCCACACTCGTAATGTAATATATTTCTTTACGTATAAGTATATTTTGTAAACAATTCTCATGTTAAAAGTTCGTCCAGTCTCGATGTTCTCGGCTCTTGCCGTTTGACTTTCTTTGCAGGCATTGTAATGCGAAGCGACATTCCTTATGAAAAATTTTTAGCTCATTGCAAAAACATATCTTTCTTTTTCACCTGCCGAGTGTTGTCTTAAATGGCACGACAAAGACAGAGAAAACATTTGATAGGGACGTATCTTGAATATCGGCACACTTTACTTTATACTGTTATTTGGAAAAGCGCCGTTGCCAAATTTACCATTTAGAAGATAATAATTTAAGGAGTGAATAAATATATGAAGTCATTAGCTAACAAGAGATTTTAACAATCGTTCTTGCAACCGGCTGTTAGAGTCATTAGTTAGGATTTTTATTTTTCTTATTTTATGTAACATTTTTTGCTTAGTAACCAGCGATGGCTACAGGCCGCATAGGTTGGGTAAATTAGTTTTTTTTTAACCAATTTTTGTTTAAACAATAGCGGTATTTTAAAATGCGCTATTTCGTTTAACGGTATTTTGTGATACAGCCATTTCATTTAATATTAAATAGTTATATATTAGTAATTATAACAATTTATATTATTTAAAGTTTCGAATTATATTTAAATAACTACATGCGTTTCGTTTAAAATAAATATTTTTAGATCTTTTCGTTAGACAATTTTATACATTTATGAAATGCTTTTAAATAATTTGTTGTTTTTTTCATTGCTTTTCGATCATTTGCTATTTCGATTTCTTGCTTTTCGATCAATTGATATTCGATCTTATCTTTCCGATATTTCTAAAATTCGATCAAATGCTATTCGAACAAAAACATTCCACAGTCCACATATCCAATGGACGTTTTAATGTCACTTTTCGGCCCATCTCCAAGACATCACAAAAGAACGTCATAGGCACATCCCTATGGGACTTCAACCGGACCTTCAAGAGACGTCCTTGGGACGTAAATCTGACTCCGAGAGACGAGTTTTGACCATATTTCATAAAGGGTATTAATAACAAAAAATTTACTATTAAAAAGGCTTTATGCAACAACTTTTATTTTGAAAAGACTAGCTAGAGTTAATCCTTCTCAGTTTACTTAAGAATAAATTAAATATAACATACAGTGCTGACAAGTTGAAACCTCTGCCTATAACTTGTGTCGACATAACCGAATTTTATAATTTTGTTGTAATTAGGTTTGTTCCAACAGTAGTACTCACTTTCCGCCATTGAAGTCTGTTATTTCCGCCAGTAATAGCGCCAACATAGATCACCTATTCTCACTTCAACATGTCCTGTGCTACCTGGAGTTTTACCTTGTTCACTCTATGGACTAGGTCGGATCTAGGCTGAATTTATGTGGTTTCCGTATCGGAGTCAACATATGAGATCGGTTGGCGTCTCGAAGAATAGTGAGACTGCAATCGCCCTACTTCTACTTTTTCTCTCTTATTCTCATTTCATATGAATAGTCATCTTTCTGATGCTCTTTTTACTTTTGCACTATGCCCAAGAAAAATTTTAGTCGAATCGGTATATGTGAAGTCTAGCTAAATTTTTATGAACATATTAGCCCATAAAAATGAGATAGAAGAGAGCTATTGGAATGTTAGTTATTGGAAGTCAAACATTTTAAAGTTAGATGAACTTGACAGACATTTATTTTTTAACCTAGAAAAAGTTATAAGAGTCAATTTATTTCCTAATCTAAGGTTCATTTTGTTATTTTTTCAAACAAAATATAATAAACTTTCCAGAGCACTACAAATAGGAAGGTACGTACAAATTGATGAAATGTTAGAAGGCGCTAAATAAAGTTAACCTTAAGCAGATACACAATTTCTGCGCATGCTTGGATGTCAAAATAAATCCACCTTTAATACTTCCTAAACTATAGACCATAGCCAATAACTCTCTATTATCTTTGCCGGTTTTATTTAACTATTTCTATCTTGAGATCTTTTTGTAAATAATAAAAAAATGTATTGTGAAAAATAATTATATTAAACTTGAAATATTTAATTTTACAGATTATCGTGTTTGCTGTATGTATGATAGGAATCATCAATGCCAAACCTTCGCAAAATTCAAATGGCGAAAGTTCTGCAAAATTAATTCCTCTCCCTGAACCAAATGCACCGACAGCTGCTCCCTATTACATATATACAACATCAATAATTCTTCCTGAAAAACAAAAGGCAATACCAATATTGATTCCTAATGCCACCTCTGAAACAAGAATCGCTCCTCCTGAGAGAAAATCACCGATAATAATTGCTCCTGTTGAAGATCCTGCTAACTAAAAGCTCCATTTAAAAAAATGAATATCTCATCAAATAATTTGTGTTTATATTTTACATTTGTGTAACTAACTAAAGCAACGAAATATAAATTAAACATCCATATCATGGTATTATTTGGTCTTTTGTCACTTGAATAATAAGTGAAAGAAAATCGGTACTAAAATAAAAACAGCTATTGTATTCAAACTAAAAAATCTAGGTTATTCTTATTTTGTTTTATAGAATCCAGCACAATTACGTCAGAAGTGTTTGCGGCAGTCAATAGTTCGAGAAAATCGCAACGAAATAACTACGAGTATAGAGTGGCAGTTAATTACATTTTCCCAAATTAAGTAAATTGTTGTTGGAATTGCCATTATACAGCCTCAAGTCACCCAGTAAACAAGCTGAGCTGTCATATTAATTGATCAGACCTGTCATTCACAAAGGAGCTAAATAATTCGAAATACTTTACAGATGTAGGTATACCCGGAGTAAGAATTTAAATCCGCACAGATTCTGAGACACATACCGACACATATGCTCGCTTTTACAGATTTGTAATAATATTAATTCAAAATTATTAGAATAATATGCCCCTTTATGAGTTAAAGGCTGAGTTTATTTTGGCGTTCACTGTACTCAGAGTGCACTCGGTATGCCTCAATTGTGGTCGCCTTGGCACTTTGAGCCGCTCAGCGTAATATTTTGTGTTCGGCTTGCAACAGATCACGTACTCACAGTGCTCTCACTCTTCCCCAAACTGGCCGGTGGAGATCGACGAGTTATCTGTCGAATGCGTCAAATATGTCAAATAAATACCATTTGTTATTTGTTTTTTATTTACTTTTGTTTCGTCCGCCAACGCCCACATTTTACCGTTATTTTTTTCTTGCTTGTGTCTTATTGTCGTTTTTATTTTACAGTTCATCAAATTTCTAGAGGTGTTCGACGCCCAGACAGAGAACGCGCTACGTGTGACTAAGATAGCTATTGTACAGTCTGCTAAACAAGTTATTTTAAATAGTTTTTAATATTTTTAGGTAATTAAATTTTAAAAGTGTGGAATAGTTAAGGGATTAAATTGGTCTGATTGGACTTTCTTAGAACGTTTTTAAAAGCAGCTAAAGATAGTATGTAGAATTGAAAATAATTATTATGCCATAAAAGATGTTTTGGAATTCCTTCAACCTTTTGAAATTGAGTCAGAAAATATAAATTTTATAGGATAGCGGAAAATACCTATAATTTTTTTGTAGGCCTTTGTAAATCGTGGAAATAGTTTATATTTTATTTCTACCTTATTAAGGAAAATGGTACCTATTATTAATAACGGTTGTTTCTGAAACATTACTAAAATTTTCGAAATTTTCTTTTTTTACAAAATAATAAACTGTACTATTTAGAAAAAAATTTATTTCTCTTATAATTTTATAAAAAATAACAGGGGAATATTTACATTTCTTGATCTATTAAACAAAACGATAAATTATCTCGACGAATGACACCATGTTCTAGTACGGAAGCTAGCTTTACATTTTTGTTGGTGGTTTCATGGGTTTCATATCATTTTTTTGTAATTGTAGTTTACACGTACATATACCTCTTAACACTTGTTTGCTTTATTAAAAAAGTGTGTTGTTGTGATTTACGTCGAAATAAGTCAAAAACAACTTGAAACCCCATATAAAATCAAAAAGGAGAAACGGAAAAAAATTGAGCCTGTAAATGAACACAACTCAGAAACAAAAATAGCTATCTAATAATAAAAAAATAAAATTTGATTCTTGTGCAGCTTCATCTATATCATTAACTGTTTTTGGTTTTTTAATGGTTTTTCTTGGTGATGAAAATTCCGATATCTCACGGTTATCGATTCTTTTTTTCTCTCCAGAAATGCGGACGACAGTGTTTTTAGATACTCCTGTGACTGCAGCAACACGATCATTTACATTTTTAAATGGTATTGAAGGTGAATTAAAGTTTCCTTCTCTTCTCATAAACTCTATAACATTGGCTATTTTTTCGCGAGATTGACTGTTAATCACGCGGCCTCTTAATTTGCTATTAAACTCCATACTTAGGTTCTATTAAACTGTAATGAGCAAAAAACAAACGAAAATAAAAGAAATGTTTTAGCGAAATTTACATCTGACATTTACGTCTGAATGAAATAGTGAAATACTTGATGCGCAGAGTGTACTTTCATTGCGTAAATCCGTCGGGATGCCTGTCAGTAGTGCTTTCTCTGTCTAGCCGTCGAAAGCCTCTAGAAATTTGATGAACTGTAACTCGTTTACTTTAGTTTAGATTTTTGTGTTATTTAAGGATATTGTCTAATATGAATTTTACTGCCAGCAGTGAGGCCTAGGGTGGGGTGGTATACGCAGGCCCCTCAATGACATTGCGAAGAAGCAGATAATAGTAGTATTGGAAGATTGGAATCTGAAGTTTGCCCGGAAGATTTGGAAACGAAAAAGGCTAGGTATTTTTAAAATAAATAAATAACATGAAAGCCTACATTCTTACATAAACTAATAATAACCTTTAAAATGGACAAAAAAAATATTTAACAGATATCTAGGTGACGTTACCTTTGGTAAATTTGTTTAGTATTTACATGCTAAATATTTGCAAAAACTTTTTATTTATTGATATTAATCTTTGAATATTGACAGAGAATATTGACACTGATAATTTCCATTAGAAAGATGAAGTGCTTCTAATTCGTCTGATAGAGAAGTATGATGAGGATTTTAATAAAGGGTTAGAAAAACATGTATGGATTCGAATTGCGGCAGAACTATCAAAGGCGATCAACAAAAAAATGACGTATGAACAAGTAGATGCAAAGTGGAAAGGTCTGAAAAAACTAACAAAAAAATAAAGGATCACAATAGCCAAAGTGGCAATTCTTTAAAAAGGTGGCAATTTTTTTATGCAATAGATTCTTTCTATGCAAAGAAGTCAGAAATCCAGCCACAAGCTACATGTACAAGTACATCGGCAAAAATTCAAGTTTTGGGTGAGTAAGCAATACATTTTTTAATTCATGAATTGTAGAAAATATGTCTCCTACAAAATTACAAATTGTATTGTGCTACTAGCCCATAGCATTATGGATGGACAGTGTAAATTGTACATATAATAAATAGCATTTATTAGGTTATTGTCACACTCGCGATAGAAGCAAAGCATTAGGAATTGGGACTCTGTTGTTGAGGTGAGGACATCAAGATATGTTTTTTAGTATTATCGTTATTGTTATTTCCTTTATTGTTATTTTATTTATTTATTAAAAGAATGTTTTATTTTGTTTTAGATTTTTTTGTTTTAAAAGAACCAAAAAGTGGTTTTATTTTGTTTTTGAAACATTGTTTTAGTTTGGTTTTGTATTGTGAAATTAAAAAAATATATATATATATAAATTTTTTAATACTTGTTTTATTTGACATTAGTACAGCTTCAAAATAATGAAAATAAATATTATTAATTTCTGAGTTGCCTTAAATATAAATAGTTGGCTATGTCACTTCTTTTGTTGATTCTCTCGTTATTGTCTATATCGGCATTATTAACATTCAATATCCTTTCTTTGATTACTTCTTCTTCAACATTCAGGTATATCATTCCTACACATACATCCCGAGGGTTGAGAGCCTACCGGGCGCGTCTCCGGGTGGTGGATAGGAGGACGGCCAGAATCTCTGGCCAGTGGCAGATATAAGTAGGGTGAGGGGATATAAAAACCCCCAAAATCCTTTGCGAAACCTGCCGCCGCGAACCAACTCACCTCCGCCGGAGGTTGAGGTGGGATAATCTATCCTGTCGCAACTTTACGGGTCCTCGCTTTGCCGTAGCGGAGGGGCTTACAGTTTAAGGATATGACCCTACGGCCAAAGGCACAGGTATTTATATGCCATGCCTTTGGAAGTAGGAGCCATTGAAAACTAACCAAGAAGGACGAACGAACGCCAGATTTAATCTAAGGTGTCAGTAAACCGTGCCGAGGGATGAATAGCAGCTGTGCCTGCATCGAAACAGCTGTGTCAAACGGTACCTCGGGAAACCGGCCGACCTCCCGAGTAAGTAGGCTTGCATGTCTAAGGCGGGGCTCTGGGCGGGTTGACGTATCTTACCCCAGCTACTCGTGGGAACAATATGGACCTAGAAAATACAAAAACGAATTCAGAATCCTCTACTGCTGAACAGGCAAATATGCCACCAGCAGTAGTCGAAGAAGAACAATCTCAGGCAGAAGTGCCAGAGATAACGGAACAGGCCACGGAAGTTGACCAGGCAAATGTGCCATCAACATCTAAAAGGCCCAAATCCAGAAGGGTTACATCCGAAGAGGAGATTGACCTAATGCCAGACACAGAAATCCGATTCTTTGTCATATCCGGTCGAACGAGAGCAAGGCTAAACAACCTGGTAAAATCTGGCCAAGATTTCATTGCTGCCAAACGAGGCATAATCAAGGAAAACTTTGTCAGATCCCAGGTTAAGCCACCTCAAACTTCAACCACCGAGGCCAGCCAGGTCGAAAAAAAGACCACAAAAAGGCCAAGATCGGAAGGACATACTCCCCCTGCAGATCGGAAAGTGGAAAAGAAGGCCAAAATTGAAGGGATAACCTTCAAAGAGGCCCTTACCACCACAAAGATCGCAGTGGTGAGAACCGGCTTTCCAGAGGCACTTATGGAAACGGAGCAGCAGACAGCTGTCGAAGATTCCATAATAAGTGCCTACGAAGGTATCCCCATGGGAGGGCCACAGGTGCGTTTTGCCAAATGCACACACAGGCCGGGATATATTGTAGTACGTTGTGCAGACAGCCTTAGTGCACAATGGTTAAAGGATGTGGTGCCCACGCTAAGGCCCTGGGAGGGTGCAACCCTCGAGGCTCGGCAGGACATCGACATCCCAAAACCAAGGATATGTACAACGTACATAGCAGACGAGGGTGGAAAGAGGCTAGATGCCCAAAGAGTCCTTAACAGACTGAGGGTCAGCAACAACACCCTCAAAATCAACCTCTGGAAGGTTCTGACCCCAACTCCAATGGAGAAAGGCCAAACTTGGGCCATCTCCGTGGACGAAGGGTCATACACCGAACTCCAGAAGCTGGACATGTCACCGTACTTTGGAATGGGACGTATAAAGTTCCGTCTCAAAGAAACGGAACATGAAGAAAAGGAGAGGAACAGGGCAAAACCGGTCCAAAAAGGCTCCAAAATAAAGCCGGTGGGGCAAAAGGTCAAGGCCAAAATGGGCCAAAAAAGACCAGACCTCAGAAAGCCGGCCGCCCAAAGGACGAACGTCGCCAAGGGCAAAGAAGGCAAGAAGTCCGCCAAAGACCCCTCTACCAAAAGTGGCGGAAGCCCTCTCAAAAGGCCACAAAGCCCCGAGTCGGTTTCCCCAATGGAGGTAGAGGAAGGTCAGAGGGCAGATCTCTCGGCGCCTTCAACGAGCCACAGCGGGGCATAAAGGTCCTGCAGGCGAACGTCCACCATGCTAAGGCAGCATCTGCCATAATATGTAGGACGTTCGACAAGGAAGGCTTGGATATAGCCCTCCTGCAGGAACCTTGGCTTGTTTGTGGAAAAGTCGCGGGACTAAAACCGCAACAAGGTAAGATTTTGTATAGCAAAGGGAATGAAAAACCCCGCGCTTGCATAATATACAGCAACAGGGCTAATTGTACACTAATACCGGTGCTTTGCACCGGTGATTTTGTTACAGCTATGCTATCAATCCAAACGGAAGAGGGAGAGAAGAGCTATGTTGTATGCTCCGCCTACTTCCCGGGAGAGGAGAGAATATGCCCACCAGCAATACTAGGCAGAATCATTGCCCATTGCGAGGAGCAGAAACTCAACCTCATAATAGGATGCGATGCGAATGCACACCACACGATCTGGGGAAGCACCAACATCAATCCAAGAGGTGAGTCACTATTACAATTCATTCTAGGTGAAGGGTTAGAAATTGCCAATAAAGGCAACAAACCAACTTTTGTCACTGCCAACCGAAAAGAAGTTCTAGATATGACCATGTGTTCGAGAGGCACAAATGACCAAATCAGAGACTGGCATGTGTCCGATGAACCATCGTGTTCAGATCACAGACATATCCGATTCCATATACAATATCCAACTCGTACAGCAGACAGGTTTAGAAATCCGAGAGAAACGAATTGGGAAGGGTACATAAAATCCCTCGAGGAGTCTCTCAAGGAGGAAACCACCAATGTACGAGAAACAAAAACTCTCGAAAGGACAGTAGACTTGGTAAACAAGGCAATTACTGATGCCTACCAAGAAAACTGTCCCAAAAAAGAGAGATGCCAAACGAGAAAAACAGTCTGGTGGAATAAACACCTAGATAGCCTGAGAGGCGAGGTGCGAAGGCTATTCAACAGAGCCAAATCCACACAAGACTGGACTACTTATAAAAATAAGCTCACAGAGTATAACAAAGAAGTACGCAAGGCTAAAAGAAACTCATGGAGGAAGTTCTGCGAAGAGGTCTCAGAGACCACCGCCAGAGCTAGAATCCATAGAGTTATAGCCAAAGACAGTACATCTAGTCAAGTGGGATTCCTCAAAAAAGAGGATGATACCTACACCACGACACTAGAGGAAAGTCTGGAGATACTAACTCAGGTGCACTTTCCGGCCTCAACTATCCTAACAGGACTAGACTCAGGAGACCAAGAGAGCTACAGTCACAAGGGGATCAGACCAACTCCAATAGACTGGAAGCTGGCCTCCGAAATCACAAGACCACACAGGATTAGTTGGGCTATCAACAAATTTAAGGCATACAAATCCCCGGGGCCGGATGGAATATATCCAATTCTGCTCCAGAAGGGAAAAGATGTGTTAATGCCACATTTATGCAAAATCTTCAGAGCATGTATTGCCTGGAGATATATCCCAGCAATATGGCAAAAGGCGAAAGTAGTCTACCTTGCCAAAGTAGGTAGGGTCACAGACCAAACGCCAAAGTCATATCGCCCCATAAGCCTATCCTCCTTCCTACTTAAAACACTAGAAAGATTAATAGATAGGTATATCAGGGACGATATACTAAAAATAAATCCGCTCCATCCCAACCAATATGCATACCAGCCAGGAAAGTCAACTGACCTAGCGCTGGACGATCTAAACAGGCTGCTTTCAAAGTCAATAGATGACAAAGAAATCGCAATAGCCACTTTCTTAGATGTTGAAGGAGCTTTCAACAATGCCTCAACCAGGTCAATAACCAAGGCTCTAGAAAGGAGACACGTCCCAGTAACAATATGCCAATGGATCACTGCCTGTCTAGAGAACAGGATTATTTTATCCACTCTAGGAAAGACAACCATACAGGCAAAAGTTACACGGGGCTGCCCACAAGGAGGAATACTATCTCCAATGCTGTGGTCAGTTCTTGTGGACGACTTACTCAAAATATTGTCCAAAGAAGGCTACCAGTGCCTAGGATACGCAGACGACCTAGCAATCATCGTCAGGGGGCGATTTGCAGGTACAGTTTCGGAGCGATCTCAAACAGCTCTAAACATAGTGAACAACTGGTGCAAAAAGGAACAATTGTCCATCAACGCACAAAAAACAACAGTTGTACCATTCACAAAAAAACGGGTACTCACAGGTCTAAGACCACTAGTACTAAACAGCACAGTTATCCCATTCGTCACAGAAGCCAAATACCTCGGAGTCATATTTGACCAAAGGCTGACATGGAATCAACATCTCAAAAAACTCACACATATAGCTACAATAGCTCTCGTAAGCTGTAGAAGAATATGTGGGAAAAACTGGGGTCTAAACCCCAAAATGACCATATGGTTATACACAAGGGTAATAAGACCCATGATAACCTATGGCGCAGTGGCGTGGGTAACCAAAACTGCGCAGGCAAGTGCAATAGGCCAACTCACTAGCATTCAGCGGCTTGCCTGTCTAAGTGCTACTGGGGCCATGCGCACTACGCCGACCGCAGCAATGGAGGTATTACTAAATCTCACGCCATTCCACATCTTCATACAAGGAGAAACCAGGTCAGCTATTCACAGGCTAATGCAGGGACAAAACCCAATAAGCCAACTACATAGCGCCGACCACACAAGGCTATATCAGCAAGTACAAAGGGATAATATTCTAGCTATGCCTACTGATAGAGCCATAACCACATACAAATTTGAAATAAATTTTCAAATTCAAATACCAGCCCGAGAATCCTGGAAACAGGGACCTCCCGTACAGGCTGAACTCGTCTGGTACACAGACGGTTCAAAAACCAAGGAAGGAGCCGGTGCTGGAATCTATGGACCTAAGTCGAAATCAAAGATTTCACTAAGCTTAGGAAAATATGCAACAGTGTTCCAGGCTGAGCTAATAGCCATACAACACTGTGCAAGAGAAATATTAAATCAGCAAGTATCAGGCAAAACTATTGCCATATACTCTGATAGCCAAGCAGCTCTAAAGGCAATTCTCTCACCAGAAATCAAATCACGACTAGTGAAAGACTGTCTAGAAGACCTGACAGAGCTAAGTAGTCAAAATAAGGTGACCTTACCCTGGGTTCCAGGCCATGAGGGATATCAGGGCAACGAAAAGGCCGACGAATTAGCCCGAGAAGGCTCAGATAAGGCCATGACAGGCCCTGAACCCTTTTGTGGAGTCGCTAAGGCATTGTGCAAGGCATCCATTAAACAATGGATGCAAAAAGAGTCTCAGGAATGGTGGAACAACTATACAAGACTGAGACAGGCCAAACAGTTCATCAAGGAACCATCGGCCAAGTTTACGAAAGACCTACTGGATCAAAAACGTCAAATCGTTAGGATAACAGTAGGCCTTCTTACTGGACACTGTCGCCTCAAAAGGCACATGAGTGTCATAAATCCAGCAGAAGAAGCAACTTTGTGCAGGTTCTGTGAAGAAGAAGAGGAAACATCATTCCACGTCCTGTGCCAATGTGAAGGCTTGGCTGGAATGAGGTTTCTAACATTGGGCGAAGAGAAGCCAATTGCATGCAACTACATGCGGGAGCCACTGTCAAAGCTACTAAGTCTAATAAAAAAGACCAGGCTAGACGACATACTCTAAAACAAACGAAGTCCCACAATAGATCTGAAAAGGTCGCGGTGGACAAGGACTAAAGTCCAACTCCTAATCTAATCTAATCTAATCTAATCTACACATACATATGTTATGTAGTGTACATCATGCCATAATAATGGAAACAACATGATCCAAGTGTTTTGTCTGTAATAACTTTAGTCTCCATCCTCCATCTACCTTTAAGTAGAGTAAAGGTATGCTCTATAACTTTAGAGTGTATTTTATTATATATCTTCTGAATGTCAGTTAAATGGCCATTATCTTAAAAAGGCAAAAGAGCTTTAAGGGAAAGTGGGTAGGCAGAATCGCCCAATAAATGAGAGTCTTCAGGACACTGAATTGAATTGAGTAAATGAGATCTGCGCAAAACAGTAGCATCATGTACAGATCCCACCTATCCTGAGTAACAGTGTAAGAATTATTTTTCTCATTACACGTTCCTTGTAATATTACACTATGAAATCCTTTTCGGTTAACACAGGAAGCATGATATTCTTTGGGTGAGATAACTAGTACATGACTCCCATCCACGGCTCCTATAACACCTAAAAAATATATATGTAATTATTTATAATTATCTAAAAAACATATAAAATTTCACAAACAACTCATGTACTCCAAAATGTAAAAAAAAGTCACCTGGAAAGCCAGTTTTCTGTATTATGTAATCACGTGTTATATTACATCTATCTTCATTTGGTAAGAATATTATTTTATATTTAGTATTTGCCACTAATAACAAGATGCATATTTTATAAATTGCTCTCCAAGTTGTTGACTTACTTAACCCAAAACGATTACCAACACTTCTGAAAAGAAAATAACGCTAATGACACAAAAATAAAAGTTTCTTAAATTAAATTTGCAAAAATATTCTCTACTTTTAAACCATCTTTAGATTTATAAAGATCAGCTTTAATAACTCACATGCTTTCGATGTTAGTGAAATACCATAGTGTAAGCAACATTTGTTTTTCCAATTATGTTTCTGGATGTCCTCCTATATTAATTGTAGCAGACGGTAGTACAGGAATTTTAAATGGAAGATGTTTAAAAATGCTTCGTTTCATGCGGAAATAAAGCTGAAATTGATGGTCTGCAAATCTGGGTACAGTTTCTTCAGCAAATTGCCTGTTTTTTTCATTTATTTTATTACTATCAGTACTATCATCTTCTTCATCAGATTCGTCGTCAAATAACTTTCATAAGTTAAATAAAATTCATTTTATTGTGAAAGATCACACAGATACACAAATTATTAAAACATACTATTTTTTAAATCAATACACAAAAACACGAAACATATTATTAACAGAAAAAAAATTATAAATATACAAAAAAAATTAAAATAAACGTCTTTCTAGTCTTAAAAAATACATACTGGCTAACCGACCGCCAGCGGTGCTTGCATTTGTTGAAAAAAAAACCGTCTTCCGACGGCATGGTCTTCTTCATACAGGAAAGCCGCTGCAAATCAGTAAAGGAGCAGCAAGAGTTCTGGCACAATCCTTATGTAAATTAACATGGAAAATCGCTAAGGTTCATTCTGGCAATTTTTGTCGCT